>JAABNX020000053.1:9030275-9049253 GCA_015163995.2 Mormyrus lacerda | reverse complement strand
AGACGACTGCCACGAGAGACCACCAGCGAAACAGGCCAAACCAGCGAGTCTGCGCAGACGACTGCCACGAGAGACCAGCTTCGCTGTTTCGCAATCAACAGGCCATCTGCTCACATCAGTAAGTCAGGAGCTTGTCTTGTTGACTGTCATCCAGGTGTCAGCCAGACCTCATGGTGCCAGAGAGCGAGCTGGCTGACAGACAGCCCTCTGGCTGTGAGTTTTGCCCTGCTCTGGGCTGCTGGGGACCAGCATGAACTACAGCAAATCCTGAGGCACCAACGGTATCCCAGAATGCCTCAGGCCACTCATCTAATACAGAGCTTTGGAAAAGCCCCCCCGATGGGGTGAGCCCCCTCTGCCCTAATCCCTCATCCGCTCAGACCCATCCTCACCAGCCCATAAGGGGCCCTGCCGCCTGGAGAATCCACTGGTTGGGATAAAAGGATAAGACCTGCACCAGTATGATTACTTACATCTGGCCCGTAAATCCCAGCCCAAGAGTCCCCTGCGGAGCTGCACTGTTTACATTCCAGCGTGGATAAGGTAGCTGTACAAAACGACCACCCGCCCAGAGCTGGACACACTGGGCCACCTCATGGCGGCGTGGCAGTGCCCTGCTGGCAGCGGAGGGAGGTGCTGGGGGGAGGGGTGTGGCCAGGAGTCATGGTGATTCACCTTAAAAATCATTATAAAGATTCTTTATCATCAGGAGTGTCTAAATAACATTATTACGAAAGTTAACATTGAGTAACAATCAAACATTGTGTAATAATAAGAAATTGTCATCACTTCCTCCACTTTTTATGAGTGTAAAGAAATGTGTGATAAATTTTATATTGAATATTTTCACTGCAAACACTCAGAATGGATTCACTCTGTGGGCAGGCAGTTTAACTTTCAGAAAATCTATGGGGTTGAACTTAAAAACCTTTACCTACTGTGCCTTCTATCTGTATGAGTCGTGCGAATCATTTGGTGTGTTTACCAGCAGTAAGCTTCATGTGCATGGAGACTCCTCTATGTCCGCCATTATACTGTGTTCCACATCCTGAGGTAGTCGTGAAAAAATAATGACATGCAAATGGTGCACCGTGGTCAGCCAGAATTACTGCATTATTGACTACTGAGTAAACATTTTAAAATTGAAATGTCTTCATTTGAGAATGAAGCCACGGGTGAGAATTATCTGTGAATCCCAGTCAGCACTCCTACATCCTGCTCCATTTGCTGCTTGATTTGTAGGATTCACCTACTTGGGCTGATTGACAAATGAATTCCAGCAGGATTATACACGTTCAGATGGGAAAGGAGAGATTCATATACTGTTTCTTGTCATACCTTTAAATCCCAAGAGCCTTGAACCAAAATTATGTGAAATCTTTCATTCACTTGGGGGGAAAAAAATCATGCATTTTACTCATGTTGTTGAATATAAATCATAACGCTTTACATTAACTGCACCTTAGTAACGCTTCATAATACATTCACAGAACATTCATAAGTGGTATGTAAGTATACTTTAATATACATTAATGATACATTTTATAGAATTATACAATTATAATGTTTGTTTTTATCTGTATAATGGTTGTTAGCAATGTATAATAAAGCTGTTAATGTATGTTAGGATGTTAAGGTATATGTATATGCTGCTTATGAATGTTATGAACGGATTATGAAGGTGCAGTTAATGTAAAGCGTTACCAAACGATTTGTCTTATCCGGTAGGACGCTTAAAGGATGCTTCTTGGTGATGAAGTTCTTGTACCTTAAATAATACATTTTACTACTAGTGATTTTGGTCTAGAACATGAATTTTAGAGCTGCTAGATGTCTAGAAAATATCCAATATTTTAGTTCCAACTATATTTTTGTACAGTGCGAACTTCCTCTGCTGATCTCTGGGAAATGTAAAGCTTGGGACTATGATATTGATTTTAATGTCTTTCATTTAACTGGTTACTGTCTCTATTGACTGCAGTTAGAGTGCTAAGCCATCTTAAGGTAAATAAACTCAGGCCTCTGTACTGGTACACCATGCACTGTATCACTGGTTGTAAACAAACAGATTGTTCTGTTGAGGAATTCTGCATTATTACTAGTGGACACAGAAGTCCAGCAATATGGCAACACCGGAATGGTGTGGATGACCCTGTAAAGATCCTTCAGAAAGCCTGTAGAGAACCCTTTGAGCTCTTAAAAACTCATTGACGATGCTATTTTGACACACAAATGTAACACCTTACATAACAATGCATTGAAATCTCACACTAGTTTTTCCCAGGATAAAAGATCCAGAAGCTCATAAATGTACTCAGTTCTAAGTCCACAATTCTAAGTCCACATTTTCAGGATTTTTTTCTCCAAATCTACATGATACATGTACATGACAGTGACAGGAGGAATGAGGTTTTAAAGTCCTCAGTTAGGGGTCGTTCTGCATGGCCAGTCAGAAAATGCTTCCAACCAAAAGTAAACTTCTGCTTCTAATCTGCAAAACCTCCTGACACTAAATACAGCAGAGTGGCCCATCAGCTGTGATGACTGCATCACCAGGAGCTCAGAAGACCACGGCAATACAAATCACACCACACTGATAGCCGTGGTGTGTAACGCACCGGTAAATTCTGCACGTTAGAGGATGGCCAGCCTGTGTGACTGCATGTATATGTTTGTGTATGTAAGTATTACGTACCATCCCCATAATCATTAGCATTCAATTATGTTATTTAAGAGCAGATTTGGGGGGAGGGAGGCAAAGAATATGAACGTTACATAACACATAATATGCAGTGAATGACCTTATAAGACAAGCAGTGCCATCTAAATTCCTTGCTACATTAGTTAACTTTAAATTATGGATTATAACAGCGTATCTGTATTCAGCTGCACCTGACCAGGTCCTGCAGGTTACATCTCATTATGCTTCATAACTCTGCTGTACTGTAAAGCTCAGTTGGGGACATCTCACAGGGATCATCTGGTGCCAGCAGAGCACATGATACGTGCTTCATTTTACATCTGCTGGTGGTTTCCTATATTTAATCCTATCCGACTCATCGATAGAAGTGGAGAACCAACAAAGTCTCTCTTGACACTTCTTGTCATCGTGTCATAACCTTCTGTTGTAATTTACTGCTACTGAGATCCATACCAACGGAGTATTTTCTCAGAGAATGCTTAAATATTACATTTCACATTTGATCACTATACATCCACAGCTGGTACCTAATTATTAATTGATTACTAAAGCATTATACCGCTGCAGAGCATTATAATATAATTTCGGTATGGGGAACCTTTGATTTTTCTTTCTGGTTTCTGTGTTAAAGGTGTGGATGAACTTTATGACATACAGGCAATAGGAGAACATCGTAATATTTGCATGTGCATTAAACATATGACCACCTTCGTATAGGATCTGAAATCTAGTTCATATCTGAGCTCACGTGCAAGGTACAAAGTTGCACATTTTGAAACTAAGCATATATTACAGTATTGTAACGTTTGTGCCCTTCAAAGTACGCTCTGGTCAGCGGAAAGATCGTACAACAAATTACTGCCATCTTCAGGTACAAAGAAAACGAGCACCACTCGTGTTACGAAATGCGCGGAGAATCGTGACTAAAATAGCTCATTGTAGATGTTTTGAAGAATGCACGGTGTATTTATCAAGTGCAGAATTTTTCATAATATAACGTTCCTACGTTCACATGATCTGAGTATTTTGCACAGACATGTCAATGATTAAAAAGCAAAACAAATCATCCTATAAAAATTTAAACGTTCGCACAATGTAGGGAAGCACAATGTAATACACTTGTAATATACATTATGTTAATGTAATTTAACTGTTTTTTTCCTGAATGTGTTTTTCAGTCGGTGACTAAAGGAATTTACATGAAATTTGTATGGAAAACTAATTTCCTGAATGCGACATTCTACCGCAAAGCAGGAGTATTTATATTCTCAACATATTTAATCCTATGTTATATATATATATATATATATATATATAGCGCTTCAACGATGAAATCGTGTGCGCGACACAATAATAATGTAAAATGACTGTCTAGTACAAGATGCAGGCACCCTATCCGCAGGTCGCTGTAATCTTGGTAGCGACTCCTCAATTTTCCCGTCCTCCGCAACTTGATTTATTTCTGAGATCTTGTAGCTTTGTAAATAGCTCTCTCATTTAACAATACGATGTCTCGGAGTTGGACTTAATTCATATGCGACCTTAGCGCAAAACGGGGTTGGTGTACCAATGCGTATATTTAAAATCCAAGCATCTCAGTCTCACGTCCACAAGAAGAGGACAGCGCATCTATGACTGTGGGCATATGGACGTGGGTTCCGTAATGGTGCAACATACATGTCATCTAGACGTGATCGCAAGCAAAGCAGGATCTTGTTAAAAACAACTCTGCGAGTTACCTCAGTGTCGTAGATTTTAGGGATTAATGAGAAGGAGTAGAGTCTGGACTCTCGTATGTGCTGAATGGCAAGCTGGACAGCTGGGTCGATCCCTTGACTGATGCTGCTCATACGCGCTGATTCATTCATCGGCATCAGGACCATGATGGGCAACTCTTCACCGTCTTTCGTGTACCAGCTGTTGTCCAGGCTGCGGCCGGTGTTGTCATTGCAACCCCTTGATAAAACCGGTCGAAATACCACGACACACAGAAGCAGGCATCCCGACACCACGACCATCTCCGATCTGCATTTCCTCGGGGATGGAGCCATGCTATCTGTACAGGACGGCGAAACAGATGCACCCTTTCAGTGCCTTAGCATTGCAAATTTGGTGTGTTGAAGTGGACGATCAACTTGGGGAAATCGTGTACATTAAATAATATATGAGGCGGCAAAACCAAGCGGATCAATCACCTAACCAACGAATCAATCGCGTCTTCTGTCTTTTGAGGAACGTATCTCGGTGAGCTGTAGTCTCGTTCAATAGCGATTCCTTGTTTTTCCTCCAAAACGCCAGCTTTAGGACTGGTGATACAGCTTATGTGATTAGGTCGAAGAGGTTGTGTTACAAACGTTATACGCCGAAGATCCTCTTCCCTGGTGTCCGTGATCCACAACACTGCTTCCTAATATCTCTCCAAGTCAATCTCTCTTTTCACCTCCCAGATAGTGCCATCAAGACCACAGAAGATCACTCTCCAGTAGTCGGTGCGGCAACAGCCAATGCGTAAAAAATATAGAAATAAGTAATTCTGTAAACAGTCAAAGTCAGCCTCTTGCGATGCCAGTTGTCAAGAACACAGATCCACCATCCGAGTACATTCCCCAGGAAAAAACATGAGGGTGCATCCCTGCCAGGAGAACGTCCCCTTTACGCCTGAAAACTGGACACGGAAAGGTCGTATATGACAGACTTAGTATATTTTAAAAACCTCGCTACAGCCCTTTACGTGTACATCAGACGGTGGAGCCTGAGTAACGCTGCCGCCGATGTCACTGCCTAAGCGCTTTTGAACGGTGCTTCACTTACTCACTGCTGCCGCCGCCGACCGGAGCGCGCGGGCGCGAGAGCCGTGCACGCGACTGATTAAAATAAAAACCTCATGACAGTGATGTGTGGGATCCCGATCATGCACCGGGGCCCTCAAAGGCGCACGCAAAGCCCACCGTTGCTGTGTTTTTAGGACTGCGATTCTCAGTTTTAAGACCTCAGAAAAAAATAAGGATGAAGATGCAATTGTAATTTACATAGTATTTTGAATTCTCGTAATATTGATTTTCTTACGATTTATTATAAAACTAATATTTTATTATAGGTACATGCACAGAAATAAGCGTTTTAATTAACAGTAGTTTAGTATTAAGCAGGACATGGAAGCACTCATATAAAAGACAGCTTGAAGATTTGCGTGTTTGACCTGAGACAGGGATTACAAATGCACATAAATTAAATATTTCAAAATACTTGAATGTATAATAAGGCCGGGCAGTAAAGTATCACGGCATTTAAAACACCTGCTTTCAAAACAGTCTTTGTCAATATAGGTTTTAAAACGCCCTTTAATAAATAGTGCCACCTAGCAAAATGTACTGAAGTATATGACAACTAGGTTATAAAAAGAAGCGTCTTACTCCAATTTGACTTAATTACAAAATATGCAGTGATTTTTATATAAACGGTTATGTTTTGTGAATCGTTTTATATGTCAGTGACAACATAAATTAAGCAAATTAAAACTCATTAACATTTAAAACATATACATTAAAATACCCACTGTTATACCGTTTAGATCAGTTCACTGGTGTGTGTGGGAAGTAAATAGGGATGCTATCCATGGTTCTGAATTAACAAACAGGCAGTCCAATCTAGATGTATATACTTGAAGGACGCTATTATCGCATTCAGTAAAAATACATGTGGATTTTTGCTTGTAAAGGCACAGGCTGGGGTCGAGATTATAGGCCGACTCACTTTTAAAAGCTCAAGTTTGCTTGTAGGCAAGAAGAACTTATTATCCCAGCCCAATACCAAATATAAACGTCTTTTTAATCACACTATACATATTACATTTTGGGAGTATTTTTAGAACTTCGGTGCGATAAGCGCACATTAGGAAAGCAACGTTATGGTATACGCTTTATCAGGTATTATTAACTTGGGAATCAACTGCTTACTGACCGCATAAAGCCAAAGCTTTTTATTGGTCTATTATTCTTACTCCAGTTCCACTGGGGTCTTTGTTACTTGTCTGTTGTTATACAAATAGTTATACCCCCTTACTATTTAGCAGTGTTCATAATAGTCCAATAGATTCAGACTTGTTCAGTAAGGGAGCTGTGTTTTTTACGCAAAGTTTTTAATTTACTTACTGAGGTTATATTGGTAGCCTAACTGGAACGGTTATATGCCTACTGATGTAAAGTCTAAAGTGAATTGGCGAGTGTATTAAACAGCAGGCTTTGAACATCTAGTTCGCGTGCGGAAAAAAAAGCTTTCTCAGGATAAGCAGTATTTTGGGGCCATATTGCATATTATAGCCACTCTTTGCAACGCACAGATCTGGAGCGGAAAAGATGCAGACTTTCCGTAAACTAACAGATGTACTTATAGTTAAATTCTTAACGCATACACATTTTTCTCCATATTTCAAACACCTCTGGATATATTATGGTATTTAACTTCAAATCGGCAGGGCTTTTGGCAGATTGTCCTTTGTCGTTCATATTTGCTCAACCGACTTTATAGTTTTGAAAATGTACATCAATAATTGCACAAGACGAGTTGTACTGTTATTCATCTCCAGTTTATCCCTTAACATGAGGTCTATTTAATTTTAGCTGTGTTGTCAAAATAATCTTAGCATGAAAACTTTTCCGTGATGATCAGGGGACATTTGCCTGAGGCTACAGGAAAACGGCAATTAGTTCTGCAACGCGTATGTGCGCTTTTGCTTCCGTGAGGAATAACATACAGCACCAGAGATCCCCTACCCTTTGATTAATTCTTTACATGACAGCTTAATAAAAATCAGTTGACAGTTTTTACATTAATCTGTCGTATAATATCATAAATGTAAGTGCCAATATCCATGTATAATATTATAAAACTTCAGGTTGTTTTAGTAAAGAGCCACCCTTTATTATTCTGACAGAAGGGCAACTTTAGTTAAGCATTCTGATCAATGGCACGGCGGTGCAGATCCTTTCTTCAGAAGCACAGGCCAGGACGCAAGTAACAAACTGAACAGGACAGAAGATCATCACGGTGTGCTGTCTGGCTCAGGGAGATTTAGGGACACTTATTCAACTGAGCTCATGTCATGGGAATATAACAAGCGAAATCAGCTTAAACCAATATCAACAGGGGAAGAATATGCCAACTTTGCCGGGTCATAACTGGAATGGGTTCAAACCCACAATCATGAAGACGTCAGATGATGATAAGTATTTTTTAAGATACATATGTCATGCAGTTTTACATTCCCTTTAAAGTTCCTACAAAATACAAAATATATATAAAAGTGTATGCAAAAAGTATCGCTAACTTTAACCATATTATGTTTTTATAGCATTTCTTATAAAATTAATTTGTCCTCTTTAACTAAGGAATTCCTATTAATTTTATGTATATTTTCTCACGTATATTACACCGTCTTAACAGCAAGCCCTAAAACCATCAAGTTCTCGCCATCATTCGCCATCAATTAAATTTCAAAGTTATGGTCTTTTTTGAACCAAACTTATTTCTATCTTTCATATGTAAATGGTACTGGTGGGCACAGCTACCGACTAGTAAACTTTGATAAACCCTAATCAGCTAAAACCAAGTTTAGTTTGGGAACGCTAAACTGATTAGCCACTAAAAAAATTCGCGTAAGTAAACGATAACCCATAACGCGAACTTTTAGTTATGAATTTAGCTTCGTTTTGGATTTTCACTCTGAATTTCATAAAAACACACATAGAGAACTTTTTAACTCTGGAGCCCCATCTGTCAAATTAGAGTGATTACCATGTGTGCGGAGGATACATCCTTAACGAATTGGGTCGTTGGATTCTGTAGAGTCTCCGAAATAAAACGACTTCGATTTTTTTTTCTTTTATATTCTGTTAGCCACATATAAGCGTTTTTGTCCGAGGAGCCCTATTTTACAACCGGGCAAGGCTGACATTTTGCTGGAAACGAAGCCGCTTGGGGACCATAGTAAGGCGCCGTTTACCCGGAACTAGGAATGGTGGGCTCAGCTCTTTATTGCTCTTTAGCTCTTTTAATCAGAACCTGGAGAATACACGAAATAGTATTTCTTACTTAGCCGGATAACTTGTCGGATTTATGGTAGTCTGGGCTAAATGTAAGTGAACGAAGATAGAGTTCATTTAAACTATGATACCTTAAATCCGACTAATTTGTGATACAGGCCCCTATTCTCCATTTAGTTCAGGGTACCATCGTTCAAATGGACTTACATTCATTTCTTGTGTTCACACGTAGTCAGCCAACAGTGTACCAGAGAAACGTTGCAGACCAGACAGGCTCAGAACAGACCGTTAGATATATGTAGGGTTTTAGAATTTTAGGGATTACAAACGTGTTTGACCGTTAAACATCCCACTGGATTTACAGCCAACGGAACTAAATTTAGCGGAAGCTATCGATCTGGTCGACTAATGGTTTTCCAAGTAAGTTGAAATGCGAATCCACAAATGCAAAAAATGAGCTTCACTAATTAGCAGTTGGCGGATTACAATGCCCACCGCTGGTAAATCTGAATATTCCCTGGAGCATTTATGGTGCTTTGTATGAAGACCCAGTAATGAATTTTTACCAGGCTTCCTTTTGTATGTATATACTTCCTTAATCACGACACTACCTGCGGTTGGAGAACCTTTGAACCACAGTCACTGACCTGCTGCTGAAAGGATCTTGGCCACTGAACTCTGCAGGGAGCATTCGCAAAACCAAAACGAACTGCTCAGGTAAGACAAACATTATGTGAGTGGCCCAGAGAGAGAGAGAGAGACCTTTTGTAATCATCTGATTTGCCAACTGTCACGTATCTGGCACGACACTCACACTTTTAGACTCTCAGGCTCACACAAGAAATCTTACGGCAAATTTATATTATTCCAGTATAAACCTAAAATTGACTATATTAAAAGCCTTGGTGTAGTTTGCAAACTCTGTAGACTATTTACAAGCTAAAAACTGTACACATACATGTAAATCTGTGTACACGTGTGTGCATTCTTGTCTAAAACACAAAATCTCAATCCAGCCAGACCAAAGTTGACAAGCCTGGTAATCATCCACTCCTTGTTATGGAAACAGGAGCCAGGTGTGAATGACAAAGACAGATTTCTAATCTGTCTATCACGGGCATGACAGGTTTTTTTAGGCTCTGTTTTATCACATGATTTTTCTTGACTCAACCTCAAAATATCACGGGACTGTAGTTGTTATTAGAGCACAGATTTCTTGTTCTTTGTTCCAAGACTGCTAGCACATATTTTTAAAGAATGATTTTATCTGATACTTTACAGAAACTATATTAAAATATATTAATGTGTAAAGAGATATCAAAACATCCCTGTGACCCTAACCAAGAAGATTGATGGATATAAAAACATTCCTGTGGAACCTGAAACGGATATTGCTTGCAAAATGTGATCTGTCAGGATCTCTCAGTAGCACAGGCTCCTGTTGATCCAGCACATCCAGGTGTAACAAAACTCCATCTCCAATTATTTGAAAAATAAACCCTTTCTACCAGGGTTCATCCAAAGCTCTTACCAGAGGATCTAACATAAAAAGTAGATTTGAGGCCATTCAAGATAATAACCAGACAGATATAGAAAGACAGCAAATAATCTAATGAAATTTAGTTGTGCCATCATTGAAGGTTTAAAGCTGACTGGCTGCCTAAACCTCAGACAGGCTAAAGTATGCTAATATTAAGGTGATTATTTGCCATTTTGTGTGCATTTAAACTGGGTTTCCTTTTGGGTACAAGAAAACAGAGGCTATTTACTTGCTATGAATGCCTCTAAATTTCTAACACCAGAAATAGGATTCATCTGCAACCTTGCTGGACATGAACTTCACTCTGGCCCTTAACTACGCTGTGATCAGCAGCAAAAGCACTGCATGACTGTGGCTTCGTCTTGTAACTCATTTTCACTTTGGTTTATGTGAATAATAATAATAGGACATTATAAACACAGATATGGTCAGCATGCTAAAATAAAGCTGAATGTGATGCATATGTAACAAATCAGCACTGACAGATCCACTCTTGTTTAGCATAAAAGGTTTCAGATCAATATTAAAATTGTGAAACTGGACAGGCATGGTTCAGAGACAGCTTTCCAACGCCCTTGAACTACCTTGTCATTAAATCAAGGTCTTTATTGCAAGAAAATCAAATCTGCATGTCTTGTCTAATGGATTTGAGGTCTGGTGGCTGATTAGGGCCTTTCTTAATTGTATTCAACTTTAAACTATCATTTGCATTTGGAGACTTGAAGGATCTACAGTTGTTCTACATGATCTACAGCTCTTGCTTAAGGTAGAGATAATCACGTCCAGGTTGACATAGCAACAGCCAACTTATCATTTGTCCTCAGCCTGTCAGAATTGGGGAGGGGGCTTTGGTCTTGCTAAAGCTGTCACATCTGCTGTAGGTCTCTGAACAGCATGACTGATTTCCTGCCTGTAGTTTGATCCCTAGTTCGCTTCCTCCAAAAAGCCGCTCCAGGGGTTTCACAGGCTAATAATGTTCCAAGCTAGTAGCACATAAGGATTCCTTCTATTCTTTATGCATGTGAAGCACAACTGGTTGATGGAGAGCTCATCCATCGTCCATCTGTGCTTGCTGTCTTGAGTAATGTGCATGATGCAGCTTTGAGGCATAGGATTACTTGGTATGAAACAAATGTGCCTTCTTCATCTTAGATTCATTTACTGGACAGCTCTTTCATTTACTGAGATCACTCTTCAAAGCAAAGAAAAGACATTGAGAACCTTCTGGAAGATAAGTTTGACGGTTAGAGTGCCTGTTTTGGAGGATGGTAAGATGGGAAATGCTATTTCGTTTATTTATAGAGAGTCGCATGGTGTATCACGTAATGGATCACGAGGGGTCATAGGAGACCTGGAGCCTATCCCAGGCAGCATAGGGGAGAAGGCTGGGCTACACTTGTTATGGCAGGGCGTGATGAAGGGAGGGACGACCCACATCCTGGCTCCCAACAAAACAGGGCTTTATTGATGAAATGGACACAAAGGGAAAATCAGAAAACAAAAAGACCATAAGTGGTCAAAACAAAACTAGTGAAACTGAAAACTAAGGCAAGGATAGGGAACCACAGTAACTAACATGAACCACTGAGGAACAGAACAAGAGCAAGCACTTAAATTCAGTACTAACAAGACACAATGCAGGGCAGATGAGAACCAAAGCAAATCAATCACTAAGGGCTTGGGGCAACAAGGAACAGGTGGGGTACATTACTACAAAAAGGCACTAGAGACTAGGAAACAGTAAAAAAACACTGAGGGCTGTCAACACTAGAAGAGATCAAGGAACACAAGTAAAACAGAACATAAACAAGGCACAGGCAGGGTAACCAAAAACAACACATAAATTAACCATATTGGTAATTATGGGATAAAATGAAACCAAAATAATAAACAAAAGGTGAAACTGGCCTCAGTCCAACTTTGAACTCATGGCCAGCAGCCCAGAGAGTAAGGGAAACACCAAACGGGATGGCCTTTGGGAACTACTGGCCAAGTGGTGAAATGGCCCATGGGACAGGGCAAAACAGGCACCAGTCCTGACAACACTCTAGACAATATTGCAATTCATATTTAGAAAGATATTGTACATTTTTTTCTCCCAAACAAGAACTTCTTGTTCACGATTTGTAATCTATTTTTATAAATATTCACTCCAGCGGCAGAGTTTGCTTTTGCAAGCTAAGCCCTATAATTATCTCAACTATTGTGCCTCTGGTCCCACCATCCTTCAGTGCCCACAAACCTTTGGCATACTGGCAGGATATCCATTTGGGGATAAGGCCCAGGCAGCAGGAAAGATGAGGGGACAAATTAATGTCTGAATAGATGCAGGTCTATCCCAAATGTGGGGAACATATCTTCAAAGTATATCACAGCTCAGATCTCATACATATAGTGTGATTTTTTTATAAGGACCGGCTGTGAACATTGGAAAGCGGAGAAACCAGGAAGGTTAACAATGCTCAGTTTAATAGCTGTTATATGAATATGAATTGAATAACCCCATCAAAGGTATTCCTAACCCTCAGCTACCTGCCATGGTTATGATGATGTTTCTTCCAGATATGTAAATGATAAAACCTGGAAAGAAATGGACTAATTGGTAACCATGATCACGGTTGCCCTGAAGCTTCTGAGCAATGTAAGACACTCCCCCAGAGCACTTGGGGGTGAGTTACACGCTGCGAGCTTTATTATGCATTAATAGGTTGTAAATCAGCTGTAATACCAAATCGTCCTTAAGGAGTTGTGAGCAGAATCTGGTTCTGTAGAAGAGTTCATCTTGATTGAGGGAGAAGCTTCTGGTGCGGTCCAGTGGCTGTTCGTCTTACAGCCACGGTTTACAGTGTGTGCTCCCTGATTGCTTTTTGTGCTGATACGGACCGGTCCCAGCTGTTGTTTATCAACAACACCGCTTGAAACTGGGCCAGATTTCTCCAGATCACGCTTGATCGACCCCCCAGAAAATTTACCGATCATAAGAATTTGAGAAAATTTATTTAATATTGAATGAATGGCGATGTTGGTGCATGTCGGATTGAGGCAGCATTGGAACTGAGAAGATGATTGAAAAACAAAGGTTTTTCTCCTCATTGGTTCTGTGAGAAGCTTGCAGTCCAAGATGTGGGACAGTTACGTGATTAATAGTGTATGAGAGCAGAAGTCACAGTGTTGGATTTTCCAGTATCGCTAATAAATCATTAACGACTCCACACAGAGTCGCCACTGAATATAGAATTCATTGCAGAAGAAGAGAACATCACAGATTACAGCTAATCACCACGCAAGTTGAAGCTTGATATATATGTATATTTTTTCATCATGCAATACTTTATCATTATTTATCATGTAATATTTGTGTCACAGTTTAATATGTTATTACTGCTCTCATTTCGCCATGGTATTAACCAGGTTCTTGGCACTACAGATAAATAACAATGGTGAAGGGAGTTTATCGTCTGTCCTGAGCAAACGTTTTCAGAACAAGTTCGAGATTGAACTTCCTTAAATGGCCGCTTTCATAACTCCAAGAGAGGCTTATTATGTAAAGAATAAAAAAGAACTTCATGACTGTATTATTATATACCATTGTGCATGTATTATAGTGCCAGTGTTGCAGATTGAAGCTTCAGACATCTTACGCGAGTCATTCTTTAGCGTTTAGTTTCACTAATGCTTGGTTTTAACGTGACTCAAACCAGCTATAGAAAGGTAATAAAAGGAGAACAGTGATTCATGTGTTACTTAGTGGGCAGGTATCCACAAAAAGCACCAGCACTCATAGTCGGTGCTTTTATTAATCGAAACACAACACAGAGACAGGACTGGCCCTTTCACAGAAACAAAGGGAGTTGGTGCTGGGAGTGTGCATCCCCTACATCAGGTCCAGGTGAGCTCCCACTTCCCTGAGGAGGATGGACTGCTTACCTGGGATTGTTGGTTCAGCCCTTGGTGCCTCTGACTGCCACACACTCCCTTAAAAATACCTTAAATTGCAGTATTTGTGCTGACTTAAGGAATGAAGGACTTAAGGGTAGGTAATGTGATGAAACAAAAGGGGGTTTATTGATCTCAAAGAACAGAGATTGGAAATAAACAAAATCATAAGGGATCTAAAATTTGAGGAGTGGAACAAGGATGGACACAGGCAACAAGAGGGTTCGACGTCAATAACCGGACTGGGGAACACCGGACTGGGAAGCATATATACAGCATATAGGATGTAATACATACGAGGGAACTAACAAGAGGCAGCTGGGAGTGATTTCCACATGAGGGCAAGGAACAATAGGCAAAACAAGAGGGGCAGGCATAGCTTAACAGAGAAGATGGGCAGGGATATGACAGTGTTTAGTGCATATTAAGTGATGCTGTGGACTGGGCTTCTAAGCTATTGATTGAAATAAGACATTAACCACAACAATGATTAGATATATTGTTCACTTTCACCCTTAACCATTCCCACTGAAATGTCTTCCATTGTTTGTATGCATCATATCGGTAACAGCTTTAACAGTGAGTCTCCCAATAGCTTTACACATATGGGTGTGAGGAGCTTGGACCCCATCCCTAGAAACATAGGGCACAAGGCAAAGGACATACTGGTGTAATGAGAGGACGCCAGTTCATCACAGCTCATAAAACTAGTGAGAGCATGCATTTATTCTACTCAGTAGGTGCTCCAATCAGCCAAAGTTAAAGTTAACAGCCGACATTTAAAATCCACTTCAAAGTAGTTCTTAGACTGTGATTGAACCTCATAAGGGAGTGTCTTTAGCAGAGCATGTGTGCTATCAGCCATACTGCTGCTTCTGTATTTTGCTTTAGATGTGGTTTCTGAGGGTGACACAGTGGCTTGTGCTGTCACCGAACCTCCCTGCCCCCTGGGTTGTGAGTTTGACTCCCACCCTTGCGCTGTGTGTGATGTTCACATATTCTCATTGAGTTGTATGGGTTTCTAGATACTCCTGAAGCCCCAGAACTTGTGTGAACTGGCATCTCTGTAAGTGTCCACAGTGTGCTTGTGTGGCCTGTCATGGGCTAGTCTCCTCCCTGGGTTTCCCCAGCCTTGTGCCTTCGGGGTCTCCCCAGCCCCAAGCAGGAGAAACAGCTGCAAGATGGATGAATGTGCTTACCTTTGTGATTTGAAAAATAAAACCCCAGTCAGACTTGCCGAAGTTCCCTCATCCTGTGAACAGAAATATAATGAAATATCGCCTTGCCAAAATAAGGAGAAACATTGAGCCAATACCCTTTGTCATTATAGGCCAATGCCTCGGGGATGATGGTTTATGGTCTAGAAGCCTCTCATTGGCTTGACAGAAGAAATTAAAGAACAAGTTGCAGAGCAGATTGGATTTTGAAACATGACCCAAAACACAATGAGGTTTGTTCTATGACTTTTTGGTGTTTTCAACTGCACTTTCACCTGGTTAAATATATTTTAAAGTTTGTAAGTCTTGCCCATCAACCTGAAATCTGAATAGTCTTTGTGTGGAATTTATATCCCCATCTTTTTTTTTCTCAGTGGGGTTTATTGCGATGTGAAGTCATTTCTTTTCTTAGGAAACATTTTATTATCTCCATTAAAAAGGAAGTTTAATCTCTTCAGTGGTGAAAATGCAGGCAAAATCAAGTTAATAAAGTTAATTGCTCTAGTCTTCTGAATGTTTTTTAATTGGGTTGCATATGGATGTAGTCAGTCAGACATCAGTCAGAAATATAATATAAACCTATATTTCTGCCAAATTGGAAAATATGTGACAGACAGGGCCAGAATTGTGATTGAGCAAATTATATTTACATCATTTATCTGATGGAAATGGCAGTTGATAATATAGAATATGGGGATCATTTTGCATTCTTGTTATAACGTGTCTCAGAGTTTGCAACCACAATGACTGTGATTGAACTTCGGAAAACACCAAAGAGTTTGTAGTCTTTGTCTAAAGGACAGGCAGGCCTAACATCATAGTTTGACCTCCTTTGACAGTTGCTCCTCCTTATTTTTCATTTGTTGGAAAACTGAGACAGGAAGATTATAAGAATGAGGCCTCCGGCTGAAAGTAGGTCACCCAAAAGAAACAGGGTCAGCTGAGGGCATAGCTCATAGATCATAGCTCAGATCTATGAGGGACGCTTTGACATTTGTCTCAGTCAAAATAATGGTGTCCTGTAACACACTGTCAAATAATAATTACCATGTCATTTGGCTTCCGTCGGTGTCCTCCTTGGCTTGTACACAGACAAAACAAAACAGTGATCTAGTTCGACACATTTCCTAATGGTAATGTTCCGTATATATGGATTAACACTAGGTTCTACAAATTGTGCCATGGTGGAGTAGGTAAGGAACCAGGAAAAAAAATGTCCTTTAGAACCAGGACAGATGGAGAAACAGGAACATCAACACCCCAAAAATAACAGATATATACATAACCTGTCTGAAAGCACCGAGACGGCCCATTTACGATTACCCATTTTACCCTTCATTAATGAAATATTTAATTCTATCACTCATTTCTTCTTTTGTTATATGTTTTTATATGGGCAGACATGAGGGAGAAACTAGAATAGAATTTGATAGAATTGCAGTCTTCTATTCATCCCTGTGGAGGTTTTAGGTGTGTTTCAGATATTCCATCTTGTTCTCTGTGAGAGACACACATGAATATATAGGTGAGAACAAGTTTTGGGGTCAGAGCACAGAATAGGCTGGTGTCCAGCAGTCCAGGAGCAGCTGGTTTTAAGGGCCTTGATCAAGACACTGACAGTGATACGATTAACATGCCGTCCACTGTATTTGAGCCTATGACCTTCAGACTGGGGTGCGCCCTACATGGGAAAGCAGTTTAAGCTTATTGCAGCCTTACAAAGGATCACTCTTATTCATTAAAAGACTGCATAAAAGGCATGATACCTATATATTATATAATGTTTGTTATTAATGCATATTAAAGCTTTTAAGGTGTATGTAGATACATGTAGATAGGCTGTGTAACTGTTCTAGCAGCTGTTTCCAGCCTGATACGGTAAAATGTAAGACTCGAGTGTCGTAAGTGTTTCAGCTTAAGCCAGCAGCACATGCACACACCTGAACCACATCGCCCTCTCCCATTACGGGAGGCTAAACTGGGTATGAAATGCAGATTAACAATCCCGCTGCTCCGTGATGGCAGCCTGTCAGCTCGTCAGAACTGTTCCCTGTTTCGGGTGCAGTACGTAACAGCAGAGTAGATATTAACTAGAGCCTGAGGCAAATGTGGGACGGGTACAATGGTGAGACGGGCCTCAGTGTCACATGAGCCCTGGGACTCTTATTAAAAACTGTCATTCTCATTAATGGGCAAAACACACAAGGCCGAATTAGAACAGCAGGCTTGACTTCAGTCAATCTGATTTCTCTGCTTGGTTCTTGTGCTCCGTTTTCAGGACAAAAAAAAAAAAAACAGATGACATATCAGCATCCAGACATACAAATACTAACAGTTGACATAAGCCAATGAGATGGGCCAGAGTGTGCTCAGAATGAGTTTGACAGGCTGAAAGTCAAACCCCTGACATTATTATTTGGACAGGGTGTACAACATTCACCCTACTTTCACACTGTGAGTTTAATTAAATAGGTAAACCTCTGGGCAGGAACAGGCTTTGCCAGCAAATCAAAGGCTGTTTCTTTAGCCGGTCCTCAGTACGCACGTGCCACATCAGATCCCTTCCAGAACGATCCATCACTGTCTAAGCAGCTAGATATCTGTGTTGCAGACGCTGGCCTTCTGCACATTTGCTGAGCCTGCCCCAGTCCCCCCGACCTCGTGAAGACCTGCTCCCAGCAGCCTTTGTTCTGCGAGCCCTGCTGTTGACCAGAACATCAGAAGGTTTTGTGTGAGCGAGCTCTGGGAGTAGCTTCATCACCCATCCCGAAATAGCAGCTCTTCCTGCAGGGACCTGCGGGCGGTTCTCCTACAAAGCTGCCAAAATTACCCCTGGCTAATATTCCTGTCAAATGAAATGCCATTTAAACTTTCATTCCCCGATGAAGTTAATCGAATCATTATTTCAAAGGCTCCCAGGCTGGCAGTCTTCCCTTTAAGGAGTGTTTCCAAATTAAAAGCTCACCAACGGCTTGACCATCACATATGGCATATTTTAACGTGGAACAAACCAAATGTCTGTGTGAAATGCTGATTATACGTTTAGGTCCTGACCAGTGGTGTCTATGTATTCTATATTACAGCCATTTGGTCAAGCCTGAGACTGCAGTTTTACACACCCACAATGCAGTAATGCATCCAATAGATCGTACATAAATGGTTGCAAAATTCTGGGAATTTTACCATTAATTCCCATATATTCCCATTAATTCCCATTAATCTTTGTCTTTGTCTATATGGGCCCCCCCGTAGATCATCCTGTAGTGTCAGGGGGGAGGCGTGCCAGGTCGCTGCCGGAGGACGGTCTGCGGGAGGCTGGGGCTCCTCTGGTGTGTGGAGGGCCATGGGGGGAGGAAGGGGGGGTCCCGGTTGGTGGGGCCCTTCGGCCCTGGACCCACTTTCCTCGGTGGGAGGGTTGCAGGTGTGACTGGGGGGCTTGCCGCCCGTCCCCCCTCTGCGGGCCTCCCTGTACGGGGCTTGGGCGCCCCCTTAGTCCCTTGCGGGCTTGGGTGGGTGATCGTCTTGGGGACGCGTGGCCATGGG
>JAABNX020000053.1:9014654-9030175 GCA_015163995.2 Mormyrus lacerda | reverse complement strand
CTGTAGAGGGGGGGTGGTGGTGGGCAATAAAGGGAAGGGGGGGGGGAAAGGAATGGGAAGTTTCTGGAAAGTTTCCAGAAATTTTCCACCCTTTTGCTACCCTATTCACAAATGCATTTCATGCACATGCATTTTTCATAACTACTGCAATGTTGATTTGCATACCAGGAGCAAAGGAGCTAGATTAACATAGCTAGGTGCATTATTATCAACTCCTCCCACGTCGCTATACCCTTCTCTCTTCAACATCTTTCACATAGGACCATAAGTGGTTAATGCAGCCTCAGATTGTCAGATTCAGATGTCGGGCTCCGCCGGAAGGAGTGAGAAAGCAGGCATGCCGAATTCCCCTAAAGATCACCACATGCGTTATGGGAGATATCGGGACAAGCATGCTTACATGAGCATGGTGTCACAGGTCACCTGATTCTTTCTGGCCTGCAAATTCCTTCTGCTCAGCTTAAACCAGGGTTTTCCGAAGGTGGTCCCACAACAGTCAGTTTCGATTTCTGTTGTTTAAAACGCCTTAACATCACAATATCAGGGCTTTAAAAAGTGCCACAGATGAAAGAATGTACTCAGTTGAGTGGTCGCTCGTTTGAAATGACTTTCTTCTTAAATTTGAAAGCTTGGTAAAAGGCTGTAGTATAGACATAGGAGGAGCTTAAGTTTTAGGGTGCCTGGGAAAGTGGGGGGGGGGGGGCTGATGGAGCACTCATTTGGCTGGTATACAGATAATAGGTTTCCCTTGAAAATATCATCGATATGGATTTTTCATTCGCAGATGTCATCAGCTGTCCTAATGACAGGGAGGTCTCTTAATTACGGACTTGGGCCAGTCACTGGCCCCAGCAGGGCTGCTGACATTTTGCCCATAAATAGGGTATTTAGCCTCAGCACTTCAATAAGAAATATCCATTTATATAAGCCAGGAAAGGCTAAAACTATCAGCTTTAACCTAGCATTACAGGCAAGTGTGCAATATAGAATTTTATCTATATAGAGTTATCTAGACTTCAAATTTAATTAGAATTTATTCAATTTATTAAACCAAATTATTAGAAAAACGGCTTCAGATCACAAAAGGGTTTTATCCCACGTCTTTTTAATTTCTTGTCATTTCAAGTAAAACACATTGTTTGCACAAAATCGAAGCACTACTACTTATGACATTATTCTTCACCAAAACAGCCTTTTCCACGTACAAGATGCAAAGCAGCAGTACACACTGATACTCTAAGGAACTACATGACAATTTCTTATTGAAATTCCTCCTTTGAAATTATCTTTGGTTTTTATTGTGATACCATCCCTCCACTCCAGTTTGATACCAGGGAACTTAAACGGCTCGACATTCTTCATTAACGCTTCATCGTTTCAACAGAAATCATGTTATAGTTACATGCAAATTAGGGACTGACCTGCTAGCGCTATAAAATTTGCCTAATTGAAGTCAGAAGAACTCAATTAGTCTTTTTAAAAAGTGAAAGACCCTGCATGGGACTGTGGCGAAAGAGTACATAGAAATAAAGCTGAACTGTTTCATTATGGTCTCGAGAATATAAGCAGGAAGAATTTTTTCCATGACAAAAGCAGATACAGCTGTAGTGTGCCACATCATGTGAAGTGCATATGTAAGTTCAGGCAGCAAGCAAGGTTCCTGGGGTGAAGAATATTTAGAAATGGAAATGTTTTTAAAAATGCTACAGAGTGTGACTTAGCGGGGCTCATCCTAAAATGTCACCCTCAAGATGGACAGTAAACAGCCCCAGGTGTTTATCGGCAGTAACCCCCCCCCCAGCGGCTCAGCGAGGGGGGGCCCCAGCGGCTCAGCCTCTCATACCAGCAGCTGAACCAGTAGGGTAGCGACAACTTAAGCAATTAGCTCATCCTTTTGCTCCTTGGGGCTTCCTGTCCCCCCCTCAGTAGCTGAAAATGTTGCGAACCCCTGGGGCGGAGCACCATTGATCGTGTTTCAAAGGTCAGCACCTTGGCCTAGTGCTGGTGGCCCCCCTGCCGAAGACTCATCGGGACACCCAGCAGCCACAGCTATCGACATTTTCGTGCCGGGTGGGGACTGATATGTCAGGTGTCTCTATCACATGATGTTTCCTGGCCACAAACTATGGAAGTTTGGAACCCAAGCAGATGCATTGACAGGTAGTACAATCCACTGAGGGGAGCCCTATTAGTAGGGGTTTCTGACACTCTCTGAAATTTATTTCTGGCTACGGCTCTGACTCAAAATGTACACATTTTCATCATTAATAATTTGAAGGCAGGTTTCTGCTTGATGCAGAGATTATGTGATATAAGCATTATAAACATCACAGACCGTAGTCACAGGTGAAATAAACAATACAGTAGAATTTTTAATTTTATTAAAAAAAAATTAACTACATTATACAAACCATTTAAATAACACAACAATGGATATACAGCTATGTGGAAATCAATAAAATGTGTAGTCATGTTCATTTAACTAATATATAAAGAACATGTATATACATAATTTCTGCCAAAAGGGATAAACATGCTGTTGAATCCATGGATCAGCTTATTTTTTGTACTAGGCATTTTTGCTTCTATTGAACTTTGCCACATAAATAAATCCAAGCTACAACTTTACATTATTTATTAAATATGAACACCTTAATCAGAGCCATCATTAGGTCAATGCAACCGGTGCAGGTGCACTGGGCCCGACCCTCTAGGGGGCCCTGCCCTAACACAAAACTTCCCTTGATAATGATAGGCTAAATAATAATAATAAGTTGTGATTTTTTTGCATTGATTGAATGTAGCTACATTTCCATTGAACCTGTTATTTTGACTAATTGTCATATATTACTGAGATGCTTGGCACATGCCACTGCGTCGCAAGGCGCTGATGCTCATGGATGGGAAAGAGGAGTGCATTGTGATATCAGTATGAGTCAGACGCGCCCATCGTGTTGGCCAACTGTGACGCTACTGGCTTTGAGTCCATGTTCGGAACTGTTCAGCACCTGTAGGAGATTATAGTTGGGGTCTGCATTAATTAAGGTTGTTTTTGATGCTCATTCCCAAATTATTTTCTCGCATTTTTCTTTTTTTAGGTCCCAGGTCTACTCCAGCTGCAAGCCTGGCACCATGGAGACCCCCAAGTTTGCAAGTATTGTTCCCTTCACAGTGACCAGGTCAGGCTTGAAGAACAATACAGGTCAGGGAATTATGGGTCCAGCATTTCCACTTCCCCACAGGCACCGAGGCATTTGATGTCTTCCATTTGGCTCCTCCCTCTTGCTTTACGACTCAGGGTCAGGAGGCCTCTCCAGAGCTAGATTCCACATAGATGGATACAGGGGAAGACTTACTTGGATCTTTCTGCCACCCATGACTCACCTTGTCTATGTTTTTCCCTTTCAGGTTTCTGCCAACTCTTCTCTGCAATGATTATATTATTTATTAAATATGAACACCTTAATCAGAGCCATCATTAGGTCAATGCAACCAGTGCAGGTGCACTGGCAGGTATGCTTTTGCCAAAGTAGATGTTGGTCTTCAGCAAGTGAACCTTGATTTTCTTCTTTCCACCCTTTGGTATGGTAAAGGGCCGTAACTTTTCTGGTATTAAGTCTCATTACTAAAAGTGGACAATTAACGGCACTTAAAACGTTTCTCTATTTGTTAATGTTCATTTCACCACATGCTAAAACTAACTGTAAATGCAACTTAGATACTATCTAAACTTTAGATGTCACTTTCCTCTGTTTGATCCAAAACGTTTGCACGACTACTGTGGAAGGTGCACTGAATGTTCTATGAATGCATTATGAAGGTGCACTTAATGTAAAGTGTTACCTTTTATTTATGTTGTCCCTTTATGAATCCAAAAATCTTTCTGTAAATGACCACCTTGAATTTCACTGAAGCACTGTGTTTTTTCTGTATACTAATTGGTCAGCTTCCTATAATCATGCAGGTGTCATTAATGTTAATGTGAATCAGCTGGATGTGTCTCTCAATCATGGAAACAAACCTGTCAAAGTACAAGATGTACTGAACTATTTAACGAAACACAGAGGCCTTTCAGTACAAGTAGTTTGTAAATCCTGAAGTAGTTTAAGTGTCCTTCCTGGCATGGATTAGGCGATAACCCTGGTCCCACTCCTCTTCAGAGACAGGCCTGACCTTAATACATCAACAGCTTCTGAATGAGGACCAAGCACCAGTATGTTACAATTGATTAAAATTGACTAAACTATTACATTACTGCCATTGCAAAAATCAGAGAAGTAGTTTGGACGAACAGGGATTTAGTGTGTGTCTCTTTGTGTTCTTGGAAAGAGCAAGGCCCTTAACCCCAGTTGACCCAGCTTTCTCAATTATAAATATGAATAATGTACGTAATATAATATAATACACATAAATAATTTTAATGAAAGAACCATGTGTTTTTCATAAGCAAATTGTTATTGTGCTCATATTGTATTGCGTAATCATAATGATCAGATATTAAAATATATCTCTGTTTCAGAAGTGTACCAGTAAACAAATGGCAGTAGGATAAATGATGGCTTCATCGCTCAGCAGCTGAGCCTCACTGTCCAGTCTGTCTGAGACAACTGTGTGCAGCTGTTCCCTCTCTCTTTTTGACCAGGACAAACTTTCTCAGGCATCAGCTGACCGCTTGCATGGTGATACCAGTATAGGGGTCGCTCCAATAATTGTCTTCTGTCACTGTAACAGCAAAGCAAAGGCATCAACTGATCCACGATGACTGGAAGCTAAAGGATGACAGTCAACAAAATGACCCTTGAAATCACATCTTTCTGCTGCAATTGCAAATGATTATATTAAAAATGCAAAACATAATTTGTTGTATACAGTTACTGAGAACATTCTCAAAATTACATTTATCTAATTAAGTTAAGGCAATCTACAGCATAACTACAGTGGCTGGACAATGAAACTGAAACACCTGGTCAATAGTATTTGAGGTTCACGCCTATATATGTGCAGCCTGGTGGCCAATCTTCACTGACTGTACATTCCATCAGTAAGAGCAGAGCGTGAAGGTTGAATTAGCAGAGCAATAGCACAGCTGTACATAAAATATTGCAATGCATACAACATAATAGGAGACATATTAGAGTTCAAAAGGAGACAAATTGTTAGTACACTTGCTGGTGCATCTGTGACCAGGACAGCATGTCTTTGTGGTGTATCGAGAACCACGGTATCCAGAGTAATGTCAGCATACCATCACGAAGGATGGACCATGTCCAACAGGAGTAACTGTGGACATAAGAGGAAGCTGTCTGACAGGGATGTCCTGGGTCTAACCTGGATTGCATCCAAAAAACATAAAACCTCAGCGGCCGAACTCATGGCAGGATTAAATGCGGACCTCGACTCTCCTGTTTCCACTAAAACTGTTTCTTGGGAGCTTCACAGGGTCAATATTCATGGTTGGGCTGCTATAGTCAAACCTTTTGTCACTCGCGCCAATAACAAACATCGGATTCAATGGTGCCAGCAGCGCAAATCTTGGGCTGTGGACAATGTGAAGCATATTGTTCTCTGATCACTCCACCTTCACTATCTTTCCACTATATGCATGAGTTACGGTGTGGAAAAACCCCAAAGAGAGTTACCACCCAGACTGTTGTACCCTGAATGCTGCACAGGGTTGGATAAGTGCTGGTTGTGCTGCAATCACATGCCATTCGCTAGGCCCAATACTTGTTCTAGACTACTGAACCATTCAGGAGAACCATGTTTACCCAGTGGTTCAAACATTGAACAGTGATGCCTGCAGTTCACAAACACAATCCGTTCCTGGAAAGTGGTTGTGAAGCAATTTGTACGAGAACCAAGGAAATTTTTCCCATAAGAAAGAACTGACAAAAAATAATCTTACAGGTCTCAGTAAAATCAATGACAAATGTTTCTTTGTCTGTGGGAATGAGTGCATATTGTCAATGACCAACGTTTCTCGCCCAAAACGTTATATATATAAAGCTACGTTAATAATCCATTGAAATCTGTATATGTAAGCATGCCATCATTGTCACCTAGGAAGGAATCTGCCTTGAGTCCAAGCAAAATGAGCTGGGTCACCAGACCTTTTTGTCCTTGTTCGCTCCATCAGTTTGACCTTGGCTAACGTTCTACGGTTCTACTCTGTCCTGACTCTCACCTCAACTCACTCACAGAAATTTAGTTTTTTATGTCTCACCAAAAGACATGTTTGACTCCCAGGCAGATGTTATGAGGGGTTGGGGTTTAAGACCTTTCACACAAACATTACAGGGCCACTCCGTGCCTTTAAAGAGAGGTACTTTCAAGTCTGGGCAAAAGAGGCAGGTGCTCAGGCTCCTTCAGCCCTGACACCCCCCCCCCACACACATACACACACACACACACACACACACACGATCCTGTACCATCTGTTCCCTGTCTCATAGTTTTCATCCAATTCCAAACAATGTATTGTGACTCATACCCCTCATAGTTACGGAAATTCATACCTCAGTTTTATTCAGTTCAGTTTCATACCTTAGAAGTTAAATATTTATGCTGAAAACCCTGTGTCTGAAATAAAGATATTAAAGATACATGTGTTTTAATTACAATTCTGTCTTATTCATTGTCATGGGAAATGTAAGACCAGTTGGAGAAACACAAATTTGACGTCCATTATTCACAACAACCCAAAATGGATGGAAGATGGTTTTAATCACTGGAAGGTTGTTCATTATGATTAATTCCCAGAATAGGTCAATCCAAAAGAGCAGAAAATACCTTTAGTTGTGTAAAATAACTTGCATTTTCTCTTCTGGCAGACCTGCTGTGTGGAAGCAAGGGGATTGTGTTGTCTCAAGGCACCCCAAGGGATAGGATATGATTAAGGCATGGACCCCTGAACAAGAGACATTCTTGGGGCCCAACCTACACAAAATATTTTGGAGTATATAAAATACTAAGAACTATATATGTTAACTTCAAGGTTTCAGAGTCAACCAGAGCAAAGTGAATACAGCAAAGTTTAGCTTTAAAATGTATGGCTAAAATCTGAAAGAAAAAAATATACGTCTACAGAGATCCAAGAGATATATGCCTGCAGAGATCCAAATTTCCTCTGGCATAAACCGCAGCACAAAAACTGTGCACTGGGAGCTTCCATGCATTCCATGCAGTCCTCAAATCACCAAACGCAACGCCAAGTGTCAGATGGAGTGGTGTAATGTACACTTCCCTGTCTGGCAGCCTGATGGATGAGTCTGGATTTGGCAGATGCCAGGAGAACGTTACCTGCTTCACTGCATTGTACCAACTGTGAACTTTGTTCCAGTGAAGACAATTCTTAATACTTCAGCATACCAAGACATTTTGTTCAATTCTATGTGTCCAACTTTGTGGGAACAGTTTGGGGAAGGTCCTCTGTTCCAGCATGACTGTGCCCCAGTGCATAAAGCAAGGCCCATAAAGACATGGTTGGGTGAGTTCAGTGTGGAAGAACTTGACTGACCCACAAAGAGCCGTGACCTCAACCTCAACCCTTATCTTTCGGATGAACTTTACCTGCCTGACCTCACAAACGTTCTTCTGGATGAATGGGCAGTAATTCCCACAGATACACTCCAAAATTTAGTGGAAAGTCTTCCTATAAGATTGGAAGCTGTTATAGCTGCAAAGGGGGGAACGACTCCATATCGATGCCTTAGAATGGGACGTCATAAATGTTCCTGAAGGTGTAATCAAAGTTTAGGGGGCAGCATGTGTCTCAGTGGGCTAAGCCTGCGTGCCTGTAATCACAAGGTCGCAGGGTCAAACCCAGCCTCAGCATGTCTGTGGGTCCTTGAGCAAGACCCTTAACCCCTGGGTGCCCCAACAGGTAGCAGCCCTTCGTGGACAACTTGCTCTACAAAGAGCAAGTTGAGGGAGGTGTAAAAAAGAATTTCCCCAACAAAGGAATTTCCCCATGGGGATCAATAAAGTTGTGATTATTATTATTATTATTCTGTAGACATAGATCTGATGTGACTGGCCAAACAGCTCCAGTCCAAGGGACATTCTCCTAGATACTTTGGGGTTTGTCAATATGCATTTTGGTAAATTCCACTCTGTTTTTTTGTTTGTTTTTCTGTCAATAGTGGAGCCCTCCTGGATCTTCTTCCATGGAGCCCATTATTGTTCAAAATGCGATGGATGCTGTGATCAGAAAGTAACGTGGACCTTGGAGCTCAGCTTGAATGGTTTTGGATGGTTTCCTCTGCTCTTTTTCTACCATCCACAATACCCTTCTGATCAACCTGGGCTTGCATTTCCTCTTGCACGTCCTGGGTGGTTGGCTACAGTCCTATGAACCTTGCAACTGTGGTCACATGAACATGAAGCTGCTTAGAGACGGTCTTATAGCTTTTACCTTTAACATGGTTATCTATAGTTTTCTTTCTGAGCTCCTCAGACAGCTCTCTCATTTGCTTTCTCTGGTCCATGATTAGTGTTGTTCACACAATAATACCAATACACACAATAACATGTTCTTTCCCCTTAAATCGGCTGAATGGCTGATGAAAACCTTGAAGGCTCCTGTGATACTAATTAAGGTTAAACACTTAGTTTGAAACATGACTATATGTAATGCGAGGATAAATAGTTTTATTAGGGGTACCAACAAATCTGTCCACACTATTGTAGCATATCTTGTCAAAATAAACAACAAAACATTTCTTTTCATAATTTCATTGGTTTACTCTATCACATACTAAATGCTTGAAGGTATATATTAGATAGCCGCGTTTAACTGAATCACTTTTTAGGATAAATTAAGCTTTGTTTCAATGAGCTGTAAAAATACCAACAAATTTGTCCATGTATACATATGTACACACACAGACCACTTCATATTTTTTACAAATCAGGATTGTTAAATCCTGGTTTAATCCCGGTTTGGCTGGCAGAAGGCTACATTGAGTGGCAGGATGCTTCCCGGCTCAAAATTTCTAGGAAGGCAGAATAACGTGAAATATGAGACACTGGGAAGAACCAGAAAGCAGCCAGGTAGAGGGCAGAAGAGACTTTCTCATGCCAGAGATGACTGTCACGTTATCTAACAGTACCTCATAAATTGCAGGATAACATTAAGTGACCTTCGAAAGAACTGGGAAACAGGATCCTAGAAGCAGGACTGAAAAAGCAAGGAATTAGCCCTTTATTAATGAGAAACAGTAGATCCAGGCTGCAGTTTGCAAAAAAAGCATATATTATTCAAAGATGCACTCCATAAACCAAGAAATAAGCGAAACAAAAATCTGTGCTATTGTCTCCTAATTATTTCCATGGCAGTATATCTATATATACACTACCTTTATGTTGCTCCTGTTGTGCACAGGCAAGCGCCCTGTTTGGAATGCTAGTCCATATCATACTTAATAACAGATACCAACTAGCTCAGATGCACTGGACTGCAGCAGGAAACCAGAGCGGCTACTGCAAAACCCAACTGACATGGGGGAATTTGCAAATTCCACAAAGACAAAGCAGGTCCAAGATTCAAACCCCTAACCCTCATGCTCCGAGGCCACCCACCTGCCCATACATGCACTATTTTGACACATTTTTTTTTTATGATTTTGTGACACTAGGTGTACTTTTATATATACAAAACTATTCCCTTTGTGGACATTTTTCTCCTCTCCACTAATTCTGGACATAGATATGAAAATACATTTTGCCAGGTCTCATCTGCCTTCAGGTAGAGGAGCATCTAACCACATCCCTTCAGAAAGATCATGGAGATATCAAACTCTGGTGTGATGGAGAAAAGGAGCCCAGGTTCAAAGGTACACGGCTCTGCTTTGAGTGACAGCGACGTCTTGACAACCTGTTTGTCACGCCTAGTGGGAACGTCGCTGAAGTAGCCAGTGTTCTCATTTGCCCCAAACCAGAAGTGTCATGCAAAGATTCTGCCCTTTCAAAAGTAGGAAACTTCAGTCGAAGTGAAAAAGGGATGGAAACGTTTCCTCCCCAACATGAAAAAGAACAGAGAGTACAAGAGGGAAAAAAGGTGTGCAGACCGAACAAACATCATTTGTTAAGAGAGCCAAGCCTGAACAGTACACACTGTGCTCCAGGAAAGGTCCACCCCCCCACCCCAAAAATACAGCAGACCTGTGCATTGAGGGCACTGCAAGCAGAAGTAATTCATCTAAACACACCAGTATAATCCTGTGGTGGTTTTCTAAGTGTTTGCAGAAGCTCTCGTTATGGAGCGTTTCAGTTTAAACACAAAATGGTCCATCTCTGGCCCCCTGTTTTGCATGGTCCTTTGTTTTGCATTTTAAGTACTGTAAACCCTCCCCTTGTCAATTGCTGTTTTCATGATGCACGTGGTCCGTGGTCCTGGGGAATGTAGTGTTGTGCCACTGTATTCCTAAATGTGGACGGTATGACAATAAACCCACTTGACTCCAAGACTTCTATATATATAAAACATGTGGTAAATAGATGATATTCAGCTGATGGCAGATCAAATACCATTGAAGTATTTAACAGCAAAGTGTATTCCAAGGATACAGTGGCAGAAAACGAATAAAAGTGAATGGAAACATAACACAAACTGGGCTGCATTGAAACTTTCCATCTTTTTCTGAAAATGGAAGGTATAAGAGGCCGCATGTCTAGGGACAGCTGCTCCACCACCAGGGGGTTTACACAAGATAAATTAAGATATGGAAAGTTCAAGGACTGTGGATCAGGGCAATCATTGCCAGTCATTGACAGTGATCACACTGTAATAAGTTACTGAACCCGAAATGTCATATACTGAAAATGAGGCAAAAATGATGCAACAAATACACCCATAAGAATTCACAGACTAAGCAATGTAGAACATATCTGATAATAAATCTTGCCTTGTGCTTTCGATCATTGTGAATTGCTGTAGCCTGTGATGGACTGGCATCCTATGCAGAGTATACCCAATTTTTATGCCCTGTGCAGCCTGGGATAGGCTCCAGACCCCCCTGCTACCTGGACCAGGATAAGAAAATGCCATTGGTTTTAAAAAATAACACTTTATAAACTAAAGGATTATAAATAGTACCTTCAAAGTCCATCAAAGTCAAAACCATCATAAGGCTTCTCTGTGTGTGTATATACACAGGTATCATCATGACTTAAAAAGGAAGTATTGTCAACCTGTTATTCTCAATGATCAAGGTCACATCTCTGCTCCAGCAATCAGGCTAAGTGCTCTGGTGCTCGTGGGGGTGACCTGCTAATCCAGGGTGCCTCTGACCCCAGCCAGCTCCTTTCTGGAGCCTCGATCCAGGTCAGCCCATTCGCGCATAAGTATATCACATAGGCCAGTGGTTCTTGACTGGTGGGCTAATCATTTTCATTGGCTCATGGATTAGGTGGTGATAAAAAAAACGTCAAGACGTGAAGTGTCAGACTTCGTGGGCTCGAATGATGCAGAATGTGGGCCTGGAATTTATTTATTTATTTTAATTTTACCGCTGTCCCACTGTTTCAGTGAAACAAACAAACAAACAAGCAAACAAACAAATACAAACAAATATAAGGTTGTGACCTTGAGCTGTCTCCCGAATATATGTGTGTGTGTCTCAAAGGAAGGCAGGATGGCATATGTAAAAAGAAGAATTCCATTGCACCTGTACTCCTACTTATACAAACGGCAAATAAAGCATCATTTAAATTAACTTTATTCTATTTCAGGGATCCAACGTGTGACAGTCACTTCCCTGAACCCGAGGGTCCCCACCATTGCAGTCTAACTTTTTTCCTTCTAATCCTACCATTCCCAAAAAAAGAATCAAGACTTTTCTCAGCTCCGCTAAACACAGTGGCTTAAAAATACCACATCTCTACAAATGATAATATTGCTTATCTTAGCTTAAGCATCCCTAAGACATTAGCTAAAGGGACTAATCCCTCCCAAAGACAGAGTATGGCAGATGATTAAAATAAAAAAACACACCCACACATAGATAGAAAAGAATACGAAATGGCATCATGAATATGTCATTGAAAATGGCTGCGGGCCGTTCTGAAGGGGAAGCAGGATTTGGGGCTCACTCTCGCTCTCAATTCTATTCATTTGTTCTAGCCAAAACCAATCACCTTTGGTTCGAAATTAAACTTTACCTACTGGAGAGACTGGAAATCGAACACAGACCTATATTCAAATGGAGGTGGGAAATGTCTCCTTCCATAGAAAAACGAGATTCCTTGAAGTTCTCCTTCATGAACTGTGGAACACTGTGGTTCAGGAATCTTTGAAAACTGTATCGAAGTGCAAAAAGAGGCTGTACTGCTGTTTGGAATATTGTGGAAAACATACTGGTGGAATATCTCCTGAATGCAAATGCGCTGGTCATATAGTGTAATTAAAAAAGGTCATTCAGAACACTGTACCCATATTCACTTTTAATTGTATTAAAATTACAAAATTAAACCTGAAGTAACATTTACAAACTCGAAACATTAATCTTAATGATTAGAAAAACATGTACAGCAGCAAACATCATTTATTCATAATAATCCTCTGTATGCAAATAAAAAAGACAATCTCATATACTTCACTTGTCCAGGGCACCATAAGAAAATTAATCCCACAATCATTTAATTTCCAACACCAAAAATGCCAGATCTACAGAACCCTTTTTTGCATAATTAAAAAGTTGGGGATGCAGCTTTGATGAAATTGCATAGACAGGAGTGTAAAACATCGCCGACATCTATCTGAAGGAAAGGGGCAGGTTTCCTGCATGCTACTGGAATGGCAGATATGAACAGTATCTCAAACAGCTTTAAGAGTGCAAGCCTGCCCTAAAGCTAGCATTAAGCTCATCTGAGGGATTAGTGTAACTGCTAGCAGTCCCCCAAAACCAACCTCCTTAGCAGCTGCTGGTCCAGGGGTGTGTGCTCTATGGTCACCAGCTGGAGTCAGAAGAAAAAAAACAAGCTATTTTAAAAAAAAAATGCTCAAAAAGTATTCTGCGGAAAGTGTGTGAAAATACAAAAAAAAGATACAAAATAAAAAATACAAGGCACTTCCTTTCACTTTTTCACCAGAAAAGGCACGGCACTAACACCAGGCCCTTTACATTGAGCCGATTGTCTTACACAGGAACACCACAACACTATCTATGATCCATTGTCACAGGATAAAGGGTAATTTATCTTAGTATTAGCATAGTCCTAATTATAATTGCGCAAGTTAACACAACATGAATGTCTTCATGTCAGAAGACAGAATATTCACTTAACTGCTCATAAGAAACACCAATTTAATGAACATTTTACAGCCATAGTGTATACTCTGTATTTAATATTAAGATCCATTTAAAATATATATCTCTTCATATAATTTTAACTTTAACTTGTTAAATCATCCATTGCTGTTTTCCCATCAATCATTAGAATTCAAAATGAAGTTTTTTTTCCCCAGATTACTTTTCCTTCATTATCAAGAAGTCTAACTTTCCTATGTATATTACAAAGACATTTACATGCGTTATCTAATGTACGAGTACAAGTACTGAAATGTCCAATCAAGCATGGACTGCAGAAGGGCTGCAAACCCATCGTGTGGATTTTACTCAGTAGTTTGCTAAAGTGAAGCCAATAGTATTTCAAGGTAAAAACACCAAACATCAACCATTTATGACAGCAGTGATCCAAAGGGGTTGTAAATAAAAAGCAAATTTTAAAGCAGGATGCCATCTAGAGGTCATGTTTGAAAACACCATTCTATTCTGACGTTACAAGCTTAACTGCAGGCAGCTGTCAGTTTCTCCTATACCCACATCAACCCCCTAAGTGTTCATGATGGCATGTGAGACAGGGGTCATTTTTCACAGAAAGTGCACAGCTGAACAAAAGAGGAGGAGTTGTTCATAAGCAGGACTTTTTCCCCAAACAGCAGTATATCAGAATCCAAAACAGCTTTGCCAACTGTTAACATTTCCCTTCGTGGCACCTGCATCCCGTCGACTAGCAGTTGACAGAGCCAACGCCAGCCCTGGATGGCCATCAACATGCAAGATCTGGGCCAGGGTCTTTTCCCACATCACGTCACGGGTAGGTCAGTGGCCCCTACGACCTTTCTTCAAAGAACCACTTCTGGTGGATGGAGCTGGAGCAGGGTCGAAGCACTGGAGCAGGTCCCTCACTAGCTGCTTTAGCTATGGCTTCCACGCACATATTCGTCTGGGTGTGAAAGAGGGAACCGTCCTAAAATCAGGAAGATGAATGAGAAGGAGGTGATGATGAAATTAAATTAATTATGGACACTTTAATACCCTTGAACAAAGATGGCCGTCGGCTGGTGACGGGAGAAGTGAAGAATGCCTACTGACAACCATTGTAGATGCTGGTCTCCCTTTACATTTCTACAGAATGCGGTGGTCTCGCTTTACATTTATACAGAATGTGGTGGTCTCGCTTTACATTTATACAGAAGGCATTATTTACACACAGACAATGTAGACAATAGGCCTCAACGATTTCAGCCCCACCCCCTTATAAATCACACACATTGATTCTTGCACACACAACAATATGATGCTGTTTGTATTATTATAGTGATACTTCTTACAGCCACAGTCATTACAGGGTGTAACCCAGCAACTTTTGGGGATTTGAGTTGTCGTCCATCAATGTGGCCCCAACTGCTAACCTGTCTGAAGATGAGCTTCTGGTCTTCATGCACGGGCTGCCCAAACTTGTGGCACAGGCGGACTGTGAGGTACACATCCCCGGAGTCCACAGCGATGCAGCCTGCGGGCTCCCGGGTGTTATAACGGAGCTCATTGTCACTGGTGTACTCAAAGAACTGTCAGGAATCAGGCAAGGGGATTGGTTGGTTGAGATATCACCTCACTTGTCCAACTGACCAAGTTGTGGTCTAACAGAGTGTAAGCACATACACCTGTCCTTAATGGCAACAGGACAGAAAAAATGATTTTAAAAGCATTTTTATTTTAACAGTCATGGCCAGCACAGATCTTGCTCCCGGGCCTTGTAAAATCACCTGCTTTTAAATTTTAACATTGGACTGATTAGCTGTAGCTATTACGAAAATGATTTACTACTTTGTGTGTAGCAAATCAGGTTAAGAACCACACTCAATTTAAACCACCATACCACCTACTACCACAATCACTGTAAGAAGTGGTCCTCAAACCCCCGCCTCCAGTTGGAGGCCAGAACACGTATTATTAACCCAGAACCTTATAAGTTGATAAACCAGTGATATCACAGAACACTTCATAACACCAGTTCCAAATATTGCAATTTTGAGTGAAAGGATGCCCGAGGCATGATACGCTAACTCGGAAGCGAGGGGACACCCGAGGCACGAAAGTCACTCGGGAGCATGGGGACACTCGAGGGGACACCTGAGGCACGAAAGTCACTCGGGAGCATGGGGACACCCGAGGCACGACAGTAACTCGGGAGCCTGGGGACACTCAAGGGGACACCCGAGGCACAACAGTAACTCG
>JAABNX020000053.1:9004394-9014554 GCA_015163995.2 Mormyrus lacerda | reverse complement strand
GGGGACACCCGAGGCACGACAGTAACTCGGGAGCCTGGGGACACTCAAGGGGACACCCGAGGCACAACAGTAACTCGGGAGCATGGTGGTGACCGAGCCAAGACGCTAACTGGAGCAACAGGACATCTGAGGAAGGGTGCTAACTCAGAAGCAAGAGTACACATAAGAAATTAAGCTCTTTTGCGGTCAGTGAAAGATTGGCCTTGTTTGGGCAAAATGGGTAGGACACATGCTGAATTATGTTACCGGAATTAGAAGTGGAAAAAAAATGGAGACATGAGCAGGGTTTGCCGTGAAGAGCGCAGCATCGAGGAGGTTTTATGTAACTATGGCATTCTTTCATCTCCTTTATCGTGACCCTGCCTCATATTTGGAGGTCCGGATATGGAAGCTCAGGTTAATACCGCCTGGCTGTAAAGTAGGTCTCAAAAGAGTTTACATAATTCCTCTACTGAGCATACACTAAGCATTAGGGATGACACAGACTATGCATGTTTTTTTTTGGAATAAAAATCCAAATTTCCATTTACCAACTTTTGCTCCACTGGCTAAACTATGAAATGGCTCTCAAAACAAAGCCGTCTAGTCGTTTTCAGGGTTAACATACTAATATAGATATCAAAACACAAACCAGGTTAGCTTTTAAGAAACTACTGAACTGAGCTTCATTGTCGGTCACCACTGGGACAAAGTAATTAGAGTCCTATGAAAGGACACAAAAATTATAAAGAGATTAACCCCTTACTTGGTTCTGACCCATGCCATGGCAGGGGTAGAGAGTGACTCGATGACCAGCCAGATTATGGTCATCTGGAGGGTTGTAGTCAAAACAGTAGTTGGATAGTCCCCTGCTCTTTAGCTGAAAGAACGACAGCAGAGAGGTGTGAGAGGGTGGCACTGTGAGCCCTGCATGTGCGTCAGGCTTGCAGTCTCTCGCTCACCATCCCGAACATCCCGGGATTGTCCTCTGGGACACTTATGTCCGGATACACATTCTCCAGGAACCACTTGAAGTCTTTGCAGCCCAGCTGCTTCCGGAGATTCCGTCGCTCTGTCACGTCTCCATATGCCTCCTACGAGGAGCCAGAATATGGACACTGGAGTTAGTCTCCTGCACCCGGAAGCTGGTCAGAGGCACTTCGATACGTGGCTTACATTTCAGATGAAAATCCAAAGTGGAATCAAAATACCATCCTGATACAGAATGCACTGGTACATTGAGGGTGTACATTCAAACTTGACTCTTTTCACTACTAAACTGTTGGCAACGATACAACAGCTACTAATCATTAAGTATCTAAACATTAATTTCTAATTTTAACTGCACAGATACACATATCAAGGAAGGTCTACACATGCTACTGCACGTTTCTCAAATGACAAAAGCACAGCATAGAATGAGATACGAACTACTTTTGCATTTATGTTCTATTCTTTAGTGAATTATTGCTGTCAATGGCAAGAAACCTTTTCAAATACTTAATATATAATATTATGAATCATTACAATTGCACTGAAACCAAAGACTGTCTAAGTTACTTGTTGAATCATTCATCGCATGAATAACATTTTCTTTTGCATTCAGGACATAATGCCAAGATGTCAATGTTCTGGATCTTTTTGGTTTTTATACAAGAATGAATGACTCATTTTGAATCTTTAATTCCCATTCTTATTACTGACATGATATCTAACAGCCTTGTTTCACACATAAATACAATAAGACCAGTTGCCGTGCATTTTATTATTTCAATACATACAATCCATAAAAAAAACCTTGAATTTTATTATCTTCTGCCAATGTAAGGGAACTGCTGCCATGGTAACACTGGTTCTCTCAAAAAAACTGACTCTACAGCACCATCTAGTGTTTCCCCCAGATCACAAGGGCATAGTAGACACCCCTGTAGTGCAGTCAGAGGCCTTCAGGCTAAACACGATCAATCCGTATGCACGTATTAAGTAGAGAGTATGTTCGGCTCCCACATATCGCTGCTCACAGTCCTGCCTGACAGTGCCCACGCATCCAGTCCATCTTTCTGCAGCCCTCCTCCCCCACAGTGACTTTGGGAGATTTTCCTCACAAAATAAAGCTCTCGGGGGTTGCATTCTGGGGAGAGGTCTGCCGGACGCATCAACATGATGCAATAGAATGAGGGATGGAGTGCAGGCACTGCACGCGTCTTGTGATTGGTCACTGCGCCATACATTTGGCGCAGCAAAACCTAAGATCAGACCAAGTGTGCAAACTTCAGACTGACCCTGTCCCCCCCCCCCACTCCCCTAGCCTTTAATAATTACCAAAATTAACAAGGCAACCACAAAGGGACATAAGACGTATCTTCAAAATCAAATATCAAACAAGTGTGTCTGCAAGTCGTTCTTAATGAACATGATTAACTGGTGTCAGAATCGCTCTACATAAGTAAATTATTCATGCGTGTGATGCATATTGAAAAATGTGTCTTGCCCAAAACACTTCATAGCCCTGTGTTGGATCTGCGTCACTAGGGTCGTGCTTACCGCTGCGGATAAAAGACGCGGGGTGGCCCAGATTAGCTTACGCTTTATTTCACCCCTGGCTGCCGCTCGGACAGAGATAACAGACTTCGGAGGCAGATCGGGTTTTGCCTGGCACGCCTGCACCATCACGCCGGCCTTCCGCCGGGCATCAGCGTCACCTGATCCCATTTGGCGGGGCTACAGCCTTTAGCTACAAGTGGCCAGGGATGCCTCGGGCACGGGCACGCTAACTGGCCGCGCAACACCCTGGCCGAGTAACCTGACCGCGACGGCATCACCTCAGACCTGCATCCATCAAAAGTGACACCTGATCGGCATCTCGGGTTACGGCTGGATGGCAGACGGGTTTCACTGCGCAGGTGTCCAGAGAGAAAGCCCATGACAGGCCGTGCTCCACATCCAGCTACCGTGCTCATAAAGCCCCTTTGTGCTGATTGAGGGCTTGACATGGTAGCTTTCATGTCTTCTACCTTAGTTACAGTGATAGCGGATCAGCATCAAGCTTTGACCAAAGTCCACAACGTAACACACCAAACCAATCTACTGTTACTCGCTCCCCTCAGGTCTACTGATCTCAGATCAGTGCCAAGTTTATACACTACCTATAAAACACAGGACCTGGAAATTCAAGGCGTTCTTTGATGTTGTTTTGGGTGACCCAGATGCTTCTAAATAGGGAGGCGCAATGATATGAAGAGAGAGAGAGCAGGAATGTTTTTAAACATCACTGATGTTAATGTGTGGATACAATGTGGCATAAAGTGTCCAACGTGCAGATAAAGAGTCTCCAATAAGGAGACCAGAGCAGATAACGTGCTGTGCGCATGTGCACACCTAGACCTTCCCTCGGGATTGCCCCCAATGAGAGAAACGGCGAGAATATATTTGAGCTGCTTTCCTTTCGATAATAAAATGAAATCACAGGCGACACTAAGGGGACACCTCTGCAGCCAATACTTTTCATGTGTTCATTTTCCATCACAAAGATAATTATATATATATATATAGAGAGAGAGAGAGAGAGAGAGAGAGAGAGAGAGAGAGAGAGAGAGACATCTAAGCGGGTCAGGTGACAGCTTGGGGAGGCGGGCCCTACCAGGCGAGCGTGGGGGTTGCGGTGGTAGAACAGCTCCTTGTACGTGTCCATCCAGACCTCAGCGGCACGCACGCTGTTGGCCAGCGCCTTGCTGCGGGAGTATGGCGCCTTCTTGGGGAAGACGTGTCCCACGTGGGAACAAGGGTGGACCTCCAGGCTCCCGCCACACTGCCAGATCTGAGGAGCAGGGAGGAAGCAGTTACACTTGGCCTTTCACTGGCATTTCCACCCAGTGAAGAGTCTTAAAGCAGGCCTTCCTTCTCGCCGTGCATGGGAGGCACACGGGCTGAGCACACCGTCATGTCAAGCAGACACATAAACAAGAAAACATTCGGCAATTTTCCCCACTTTAAGATTAAAAAAATAAGTCTATAATAACCAACAGTAGTACACATCTAACATTTTAAAACAGCATAGGCATGAATTTTAATAGGAATGACATATAACCATACAGAAGTAGAGCCTGTATAAATAAGGCATCGGTAACTAAATGACTATGTGTTGCCAAGTGTTTTTTTAGCTGGTAAAGCACAGGGGAATGTTTGTTAAATCACGATGTGAAGTTAAGATGAGTCGCCTAATTAGGGCAACCGATGGCATGCCAGGAGTCTGCCAGCGTACACGACAGCGGCTTCCACAGCACTAAATCAGCTTACGGCAAAGTCGTGACAGCAGTGGGGGAAACAAGGCCTCCAATAACATGCTGGGTGGGAGTATCATGTCCTCTCGATCACCCATTGGTTTATAGCACTTCCCATCATTTGCTTTGCCGATTCCCATTGGCTTAAAACCAGGCAGTGCCTGACATCACACAATACCCACCCACTGTTGGCTTTTAAGGCTCCATTCCTATTTCTACTAAAAGAGAATAAAATCAATACTTTGCCAAGAACTTACTCTTTGTCCCTTAGAGACTGACATTTCTGAGAAAGAAAACGCCCCGTCTGAATGGCAAGCCATAAATTAATTAGCGGCACTTAAACACACTATAAAATTAACTGTTTTTCACCTCCAATCACATCCTCCACTGAAAAACAGTTCCCATCAGTTTCCCGCATAGTTGGAGCTATAATATTTCACCCCGTGCTCACAGCTTTATTAGGACAACCAGAAAACTACCACTCGTGCGACACGAAGGTGAAAAAGCACAACGGACTCCCGGCAGCTAAAATGACTCTATAACAGGGCTATTCAAATCACGGTTCAAGCACTGCTGATTTTCCAGCCTTCCTTTACCTGTCAGTCAGGTGTGAAGCCTCTGGCCAATCAGAATCAATAATTATTAAACTAAATACCTTGGAGAACTGAAAACAAGGCCTGGATTTGAAATCGAGGTCCAGATTTGAAGAGCCCTGCTCTATAACATGCCCCTAGGTCAGTGTTTTCCAAACTGGTCCTAAGTTTTTGCTCCCTACCAGTTCTCTGTCCACAAACTGTGGCCTTAAACTGGACCAGATAGGTAAACACTGTTCTAGGTGAATAAGCAGTGATACAGTAAGAGGGAAGCTTACCCTGAAGGAGAATTCCAGGTTCTCCCCACCCCAAACCTCCATTCCTGTGTCATATGTGCCCAAGTACTGGAAATACTTCCTACTGACGGCAAACAAACCCCCAGCCATGGTAGGAGACCTACAGAAGGGAAACAAGCATGTTCTGCTTCCTTGGTGCGTTTCATTTTGGGCAGGACTTGGAAAAGCACAACATGGTCATTTACAGACTCGACAGGAAGCTGATGCATCGCTGCCCTTTTGCAGGACACGGCTTGCTTAACAATTATAACAAGACTTTGTCTGCCATTTGTACACGCACAAGCCATCTAGAAAGGAGAGTGATAGAATGTCACATCACATGACCTGGCCACCTGATCTAAACACAGCAGAATTTGACCAATGAGTGAAGTAAAAACAGCCAGGGAGGGGCCCGGCATATGCACCACCCCCTTGGGGTTAAGGGCCTCGCTCAAGGGCCTGATCGTGAGATCACTCTACCAACCCAGGGATTTGAACCAGCAACCTTCTCTGTCCCACCCCACAGAGGTATCCCCCAATAAGTAATTTATGTTTATTTAATACTTTTTTTGGTCAGTGCACAATTGTATATATGTTATTTGATAGTACTGATGTCTCTATAATTATTCTAAAACATAAAGAATACTATAAATAAACCTTTCTATGAATATGTGTGTCCTAACTTTTGACTGGTGCTGCACATCTTACTCTCTTAAAAGATACACTTACATACAGGTGAGAGCAAAGTCTGGGGTCAGAGCACAAAGTCAAGAGCGATACAATTGCTTTGCCAGCCATGGGATTTGAACTGGCAACCTTCTGGGCAAAGAATTTAGAATTTGGTGATTAGTGGTCATTGTCAACACACCACAGCACACAGTGCGCAACAATGAAATGTGTCCTCGCATTTAACCCATATGTGACTTTTTGTGACATAGCAGGGGGCAGCTAATTCAGCGCCCAGGGAGCAGTGCTTGGGGACGGTACCTTGCTCAGGGTACCTCAGTGGTGACTGGCTGGTGGGGGATTCGAACCTGCAATCTTTCGATTACAAGTGCGCTTCCCTAACCATCAAACCACCACTGCCCACAAAGGTACAGACACCTAACCCCCAGAGCCACACACTGCCCCTAAGACTACAGCAAAATCTTTTAAGGTGGTCTGCAGTTATATTCCACAGAGTGTCAGTCTCTCTATAGCCTTCTCAGAGAGATCAGGCAGCCCGGCTGATGACTCTGCTGGCGGCACGGACCTGATCACGTCCGTGGGGGAACGACGTCTGGCCTGCTCATATGCCGGCACAGGGTGCCAGGTGAAGACCAGCCTCCAGTCGAAGCCCCCGATTTGGGGCTCTCCGGCATTGCCCAGGTACTGGAAGGTGTTCCAGTCAATGACGTCAATCACAGGACACACCACCGCTGCCGGCTCCTCATTGATCCTGCGGGGGAAGCTTATGGTTATGACTAGAGTCAGGCTTAAGTTCCATGATTTTCAGATGTAGCGTGTTGCTGAAGGAATTTGGCCCTCTGGGAAAAATAGTTGGGGACCCGTATTCTAAACACATCACTCCATCCTTTGCCAGCCGTGACAACAGTGGCGCTCCCTAAGCCAGCCGGTTCAGACAGCCCAAATAACAACCATCTTAAACAGTCTGTCTCTGGTTCTAGCCTGAGGCTTCCTCCGGCGTTGCTGAAAGTCTCTTTTCTCAGATGCTGTCTCTCCATCTGATGGGAACAGTGGCTCGGGGTGTGTGTGTGCGAATGTTTTATCTACTGAATGCATCATATTAACGTAAATGAGGCCACTTTAGCCTGGGGGGGGGGGCACCTGTGAAGCAGAGGCTCCAGCCAGCCCTCGTGACACTCGCAGTGGCAGTCCAGGAAGGTGAGTACATCCCCCGTGGCGATGGAAGCACCCAGGAGGCGAGCTCTCACCAGACCTTCCCTCTTGCGGGCACGGATCAGGCGGACCTTACGCAGGGTAGATATGTACACCTCCAGGCGTTCCTTCAGGTGGTCTGCATGGGGGGAAACGCAGGCTTTGTTTACATACATGTATGACATGCCACAAAGGCCCAGGTGAGTCAAGTACAGCTGAATCAACTCTTGAATTTGGGCTTGGATCCAATAAAAGTCAGATAATGGCGCTGTACGTCCCAAACGCAAAAATGTATGCTAATTTCACTACAAAAACAAAACAGGGCAGAAATGCATTACTGTAAACTGTTACTATAAGCAAGTGTTGAAAATGTATGTTCCACATTGTAGCAAATTATCCGTATTTTACGAACATGATAAATTCAATTTTAGGTTTACCCGTAAACCAGGCCAGGGGCTTAGTCCCATACAATTTTACTTATTATTTTATGTATTTAAAGGCCCTTCATAAGTGCTGGGCCGCCTGGATCTGCCAGGGTATCCACACCCTCCGACACCCAGAACCGAACTGAACCGATATAAATTTACGAGGTCTGTGTGTCTGGCGGGAAAGCTTCACTGCAGTTAACAAAATCTGTAATGGTTGGTTATCTAAGCATGTATACTGGTAAGCACATGGTTAATTAACTTTCTGGCAGCAGCCATGCAATAATTCCAAGGGTAAGCAGAGTAATGTTATTATACTCAACGATTTCGTTATATCGTCCAGATATACAAACAGAATGCGGCGCTGCGGATATTTCAATATAACAGCAAAGCATTTCATGTCGTTGTCCGTTCACAAAAGCGGTTTCCAGTGTTTTACCCTGGTCACTGTAGTCATCGACAAGAATGACCTCCCGCAGGAGCCCGTCGGGGGAGGTCTCCAGCACGCTATGCACGGTCCGCAGCAAAGTAGACCACGCCTCGTTGTAGAAGGCGATCACCACCGACGTAGACGGCAGGTTGCGGTAGTCATACTTCAGATCCTTGCAACTATGTAAAAAAGAATGTAAATACATTCAGAAATTATGCACTTGTATCAGTTTTGCCTTTCATTCATTTTTCCATAACTTTCTCTTAGAAACGCGCTTACATTTTTTACATGGTAGACAGAATAGTACTATTTTACTGAAAATGGACCTAATTTCACAGTAAACAAGCATCACGGTACCTGAAACGAGCGATCCTGATATTAATGGGACCTGTACCTCAAAATGCAAACCATGTACTGAAATTAAACAACTTCCTTCGTGTGTGGCAGATTCCGGTCGTTTACATTGACATTCTCTGTCCAAATCATGAAAATATTAAAACAGTTAGTAACTTTAATTAGGCCTACTTTACTGTTATTGTCGATCTTCTTTTATTTTTCCATTTCTAATTTTTTGGCCCAAAATCAAATTTATCCAAAGCTTTTCAAGCAATATTTAAAATTTCTTGATCAAAGTCTTATTGGAACATTTTACGAATAAAAATATGGTCCGCGTGATACAGAATTAAAGTATTTGCGCTCATTGAGCTTATTTCACATGTCATGTGGCAAGGCCTTATTCAGACCACTGTGTAACCTTTACTTATATGACCTAAACTTCGGAACCAAAACCCACCGATCAGATCCATATTGACCCTCTTGGTTAAGGACACAAACCGCCTTACTCGCAACTTACAGCGGATTCCACCTTTCCGGTAACCTGCGGTGCAGGGATATCTTGTCGCTGACGTATATGTTGATCTGATGTTTTTTAATACTCAGTTCTTCTTTCCTTTTCTCCGTTTCATTCAGGTTGAGTGTGACAGCTCGTCCCATCTCCCCCAGGGCATTGACGTCCAGAGGAGGCTTTTCATAGACCGGCCTTCTTACCAATCCATCGTCCTCCATGTCATCACGAGTTGCGACATATCTTTTGTCTAGCAACCCAACATCCGTGTTCTTGTGAAAAATAAAATACCCCAAAAGTGAAACTCCAATTATGCAAAGTAGCAGCTTGGACCGGCGCTTTTTCCAGTAGACTGCCATTATTCCCCGCTTTTTTTCCAGTTACTTTTGAAAAGTTAAATGGGTGTCATTATAAAAGTTCCCTGACTAAGAGTAATCCAGACAAAGCACGTTTCTTTCTTACTCCAGCAGCCCCAAAGTTACGTGTTTTTTCCGTTCTCCCCCGAAACCAGGGACTAGCTGAACGAAAACGACTTTTACCCCAAGTGGGTCGTTCGGTGGCTAACTTAAATAAAAGTCAAACCACATACCGTTCTTAAATTGTAATCAAATATCCCGCTTGTCACGGTAGCTTCCTACTTTAGTAAAGTATCCAGAAGGTGTCACAGGATCATGTCGCTTTAATTCCAGATCACGTCCAGGAACGATAAAGAGCCGAATCACACATTGCAAGAGGTAGAAAAAAAGATCAGCCGGATAAATAGATTAGCACGGGAGGAAAAATAGGTCAAATCACAGAGTCTTCTGAGTTACGAGGAGCCGAGGTTAACCCAGATCCACTTTGAGCTCCTGTGTTACTTTTCCTTTCATAGTCGCCATAGCAGAAAGAAACATCGGGGAGGATGAATCCCTGTGCAAGATCAAGCGAAAATCACGCATAAAGACGAATCGACAGCGTGTGTGCGCTACGCGTCCAGTAAAGGAGGACCGTCCTGTCCGTGAGCCCTGGCAGCTTCGTCTGCGTGGGAAGGGAACGTCCGGCAAGTTCCTATGGGTGTGACGACCTAAGACCTGTTGGTACTTTATAATCGGGGCCTTGGCAGAAAGAACATATACGAAGACTACCGTTTCTGCCTTTGCTCGGCTTCATTTGATGGTCTGATTTAGTCAGCTACCTACTGCTTCCGGGTAGGCAAACAGGTACCAGGCATTTGAAGAATTAAAACTAAGTGGCTAGGGAATGGCACTATAGAATAAAAATTGTTTATAATCGGTTTAAAGAACAAATAGGACCAATTAAACACGTTGGATGCTGCCTGCGACTCACTTTCGATGTTTAATTCGACCTCAACTCATCCGTTGTCTAAAACGTGAGTTTATCGGCGTTAATCCCTGTTGTGCAGTTGTTGCCTGTAGCTTCTACGTTCCTGTATGCAGTGTTCATTTCAGGAAGGCGT
>JAABNX020000053.1:8992038-9004294 GCA_015163995.2 Mormyrus lacerda | reverse complement strand
CGTCTTAATTTAGCACTACTTTTCTGAAAGGCAAATGACTAGTTATGATAAACCCTGAATAAATAAATGAAGGCTGAGGATTGATGTCATATCCTACTAATATACCTAAGTAATATTTCTCTTCACTTCCAAGCAAGGGAGGCTGTTTTAGCTAGACCTACATATAAGGGTAGAAACAACCACAGGGCTGTACCGTGTACATTTATGTTGGAATAAGCTGTTTTTTTCGGAGGGTTTGGTGAAGGTGCCAGTTTGAGTGAATTAAGTTGAATAGTTCATTAGATGTACTTGTGCTTCTCGGTATATTGATCTCGAACACTAATGTATTACTGAAGGAAAAGGCATCAACCTATAGTTATTGTCAGTCATCTCACTTGGTCATTTCTTTGTCCTCCCTTTTCACTGTAGTTGTATTATTCTGTCTCAATCATGTACAGTGGGATAAAGTTGATATTTCTTGAATTTGGAAGTGGGAATCTTGAGCATATTGCCGTTTTTAACTGACTTAGAGCTACAAGTCTGTTAAGTGCCAGGACGTGTCGCGCATTACGTGGGTATATGGATCGTCGTGATACGAAGCACACGGAATAGAGTCTAATGTTTCGTTTCATGACATGATTGTGTACATAAAGACACTCCTGTTTAGTTAAATATTTGCCCTTTGAATTCATCAAGGATTAAGTGCGTCGATAATACGTTAATGGGATGCAGTTTTTAAGTATATACATGCACCTTCGCTGTAGTGCGAGTGTCATTCGTCTGTTGATCTAATTTCCATACTTGAGTAATGCTACTCTCAAGTGACCAAGTGCGATGAAATAATATTTCAGCTGTCTAAATGGCTTTTACTTGTAATTCTCCTTTGATGTAACACGAAGTATGCATCCTGAGGTCACTGGTTATCCCAGCCACTTATAAGTGAATTAAGGTTAATGTTCTTATGGCACTTCTACCTAAGGTGGAAATCCTGCTATACTAAAAGCTTATTTTGAGAGTAGTTAATTTTAATGCGTTTGGATCATATGATTGACATACACGGTTCTATTTCTTTTTGTAGGCAGGTCTTAAACTATTCTTTAAAAAAAACGCTTAAAAAGCTGAAGAAGCTTTAAGCAAAGTAACACTGGGAAAGCATCACTGCCGCACTTTCAGTATTAGTTTAATTCAAAATGTGCAAAGGTATCCAATGGCTACCACCAGATGGCAGTATAACAGTCTCATTGTGCTTCAGAATTGCACGAATGAATTAGATGTTGTATCTTCAGCTAAAAAGACAATGTCCGCGATTGTGACTCAGGAAAGAAAGAACATATACTTTTCACACATCTTTACATTGGACAATACTACTTCCCTTCAAATAATCAAACAGTGAGAAATATTTTTGCATTCCCCCAGCAATGCAGACAGCATATTACAAACATTCTGTGCAAAGCTGTCTTCAGTTTTGCCCTTTGTACTTAATATCCGTACAGTAAAAATACAAATGAACAGTCTTTCATCAGAGATTTTAATTACGAAGCCCTGATGTAGCATGTTTACAAAGCAATCATGTTAAAAGTCGGTGCTTTGTCAGTAGTTTAAGTACATATGACAATATTTTATTTTGTTCCATTCTGTTCCCTTTATATATTGAATGATTCACAGAAAAAAGGCACAGAATGAACTAAAGTCATCAGCTTTGAATGGTTTTTGCAAGACTGGTTTTTCAGCTATTTTCTTTGAGCCTGATATTTGAAAAGGCACAGTACACTGCCTGAGAGGATTAGTGCGCCGCTCTTCCACAGCGCTGGTGCGTGATGACTGATCGAGCTTTTTAATTCAGCTCCTTTAAGAGAAGCAGCAGTGCAGCAGAAAATAAGCTGCCATCATTACAGAAGACATGAGAGCGTGCAGGACATGGTCAGCCATCGACGGACGTCACAGGCCTGCTTGCTACTCCAGTCCCGGGAGGCTGGTTTGCAGCAACAAGGGATTACCTGATTAAACTAAGCAGATTTATTAGGGTAAGGCCCTGTCTGGACTGTTATTCAGCCGAAGCGTATTCGACACACACAGCAGAAACAAAAACGGCATTGTAATGACATTATAAAAGCACAGAATACATAGGAGGTGTGTAGGTCATCTTTTGAGGGACAGAATGAGGCTTACAGAGAGAGACACCCATATACGAACTTTTTGCTTTCCTACGTTCCTTCTGAGCCTTCATAGACAGCACAAAGGCAGCTTTAATTCCCTGAGAGCGCTCGCTCTCCCCCCTGCATACGCAACATATCCAGGAAGTTTACTATGGCAGTTCTGTGCGCGGTCAGAACCACGAGACCCAAGACGCTGTTATCTGGTCAGTGTCACGCTGGCCACAAAGTCCACAATGAGGCCTCTCTTATCATCTCTGATCATCTCATCTCAGTCCCACCAGGAGCCATAAAACATAAAATCTCCCTCAGTCTCCTTTCAAGAGCCCTGAATCGAAGCATGGAGCACAAAACATTAGACGACATGCGTACCACAACAGAATTAAAGCATCACCAGTCCCTGAAAAGTCTTATGCAGTTCCCTCTTGAAGTGAAAATTTACCGGAGGCACCCAAACGTCCACAAAACAACAATAGTGCAATAACATCAACATACAAGATTAGCTTTCCGATTTCATGAAATCTTCACCGCTTTTAAGTTTTCCTGTGACTGTAAAGTACTAAGGCTTTCTCCCTTATCTAGGGTACAGTTTTTTTGTAAAAAAAAATTAACACAGAATTACTATGATTTAAAAAAACTAATAAGAATGACACAAAATGTCTTGGCACTTCCGGTTCTGCTCATGGAAGTTTTACTTGCACAAAAATGTTCTGAGGGTTGAAGGAAAAATGATTGGTTCAGATTGATATCCAATCACATTGTAGAGGAGGTGGATCCAAGCAACAAGAGGCAGGACTAACCAATCAGATGTCTTGGTCCCACCTCCTCTATAATCTGATTGGCTATGTCTAATTGGTTGTCCCATGAGCTGCTGGTGTAGGCATTACTCTGCTCTGTGAGGCACAATGACAACTGCAGTTTCTCATCAGGGAAACCTTAGAGACACTTATACAGAGGCTTGTTCCTCTATGGGTCCCCCAGTCTCCAGCCTTGCATGTAGGCCTTGACCTCAGCTCTCCTGGTCACTCAAATGTCCACTGCTGGTTTGTGTCTCCTGGGATACATTTCCTCATCTCCACGTCCGTGTGGCCCTCAGGGTTGCGGTAGGAGGTGATGCAGGAATCTGAGTGGGGGTGATAGATTCTTCCGTCCTGCAGCAGAGCAGAAATGTTTACCATGTCACATATTTTAGTGGCAGGTAACAACACGCGCCTCCGAGGCGAGGTGACACTCACGTCACGGAATTCCCAGATGACATTTGAAGGCACCAGCGAACCGTCCTGCGAACAGTGCTTCATCCCAATCCGGCTCTGCCCATCAGCCACCTCTGCACACAACTCTGTCACTGAATTAAATCGAATTTCTTTCTTCGAGGTGTATTCAAAGTACTGTGCGTGGGGGAAAATGATAGTGGTCAGTTAATTATAAGGATATCTCTCTATGTGACATTAATCAGGATACAACTGCAGAGTTGGAATGCTAGGCTTTTCTCACGAACAGGCCACCAGTGCGACATGCTTGTCTTTACAAGCTGTCTGCAGCTGAATTTCTCACTTCCTCCCTAAATGCAGTGACATTAACACCGTTTCCGTCAATTTTTGGTTATTTGTGTTATTAAATTTAATGACCTCAGCCCTGCTCCATTGTTACATGCTTGAACAAACCTTGGACTAGACTGACGCATGATAACATCCCTAAAGAAAGAGCAAAGCTGCAGATAAAATAAGACAGATGCAATAAAGCGGATATCGGGCGTCTCAGAAATGCTTTAGCAGCACCTCCTGTCCCGCCAGGGGAAGACGGTGGTGCAGGAGGTAGCACTATCATTTGGCAACTGTCAGCCATTTCACACAGGCGCACAGAAGTACATTCTCTTATTTAATCAATTACGTGGATATTTGTCGTCTAATGTCGCTCGGCGTCCGCCAACATTATGATCGCCAACATCCCAGCGACCCTAGTAATAAAAACGTCTGACAGATACAAAGATATCACTTTAAATCATTTTAAGTGGATAATTACCTGGTTGCCACCTTGGCCATGACAACCAAACAGAGAGAGGTGAGCTCCAGTGGGGTTGTGCTCTGGGGCATTATAATCCAGGCACTCTGAGTGGATCCCACTGCTGCGTACCTGGGGGGGGGGGGGCAGTGGACGGGACTTAGACTGAGGCACCGAGATGGAGAACACAATGGCATGCACACGCACGTACGCACACGGGCACAAACACAAGGAAAAGCAACGCGGTGGTGACTCACGGCTCCGTGCCAGCCGAGCTGGTCTTCTGGGACGTGCAAGTCCGGGTAAACATTCTTCAGGTACCAATCAAAGCTCTTGCATTTCAGCCTGTCCCGCAAGACATTCCTCTCCGAGATGTCTCCGTACATCGCCTGTAGCCAAGGAGACAGTCGCAAGGGGGTAAACTCAGATTAATTAGGGGTAACGAAGATAAATTAGTCTGGAGGTGCTTGGAGTTGCTGTCAATCATGAATTCTAATTATTACTGCTCAGAGATGTCCCCACTTGCTGACTTCATTCCATAGATCATACAGATCGCTGTGATGGAGATGTATGAACATGTATAGTAGGAGTTCTGAGGCTTGTTCTTTAACGAAAACACACACTCCCTACTCACCCTCTAAGAATAACCTCCTCCCTGTTCCACACCATAATGGGGGGCCGGACCTTCATCGCCATGGCCCCCAAACTAAGGAACTCTCTCCCACAATCTCTCCCTGAATGCTTCTCTTCCTTCAAATCTGAACTAAAGATATGTCTCTTCCATGAACATTTCTCTATTGTCTCTGTCCTGGGATTGTGAAAAGCGCTATATAAATGTCGAAATGTAACTGACTATTATCAGTCTCCTCTCAGGTGTGAGAAGCCCCAGGTCCAACTTGGCAGCCAGGACGATTAATTCACAGTTTGATCAAAGATCCCTTGCATTAATAATGTACTTTTCGGAGGAGTGACAATGGGATATATGAAACTTTGATGTCAGCCAGCAGAATGAATTCGAGAGGCCCTGCTACACGCTCCCTTCATTCACCCTGCCTACAAAGTGACAGCGTCATTTCAGCTTGAGCTATAAGTCCGTTTCCACTATGAAATTCAAGCCCCTGAGCTTAAGTGCAGGAACTCAAGCGATGCATCCAGATTTTTGGACGACTCTTCGTTTTCCTCCTAGTGTCCTGCCCTCCTGCCCATTCTGGGTCCAGTTCACATTTACCGTACCATTCCAGTCAGCCGCTCCCATTTTACCACATGACTTATGCCAGTATCGACTTTTTCGAATATTGTTTCCTACATCACTGTTCAGTCACTTCATAACTGACAAGATTTGCCATTTTATACAGGCAAAATCTAAAATTTTTATGTCAATTGTGGCTGAGGATAGGTGAAACCTCCACCTCTAATTGGCATGTTAGTGAGAGTAATTCCAGTAGGAGACAACCCCTCCAGGGGAATCCAGTCTTGGCACTCAGATATATTGACGTTTGCCACCGTTTAAATATTAAATACCGTTTGTGAACATCATAAATCACGGGACGGAATGGTCCAATGAAAGGAGGCCGAGCTGACTTCGACTGAGCTCCGGTTCTACCTTCCGGGCCGGAGGGTTCCGATTGTAGAAATGCCTCTTGTAGGAATCCATCCACACCTCGGCAGCCCGGACCGTGTTCTGCAGGAAGTTGGGCCGTGCATAGGGCGCCTTCTTGGGGAAGACATGACCCACGTGCGAGCATGGGTGGATCTCCAAGGCGCCACCACACTGCCACACCTGTGAAGAGAGACGCCCCCAGAGCACGGTAATCAGGGATGCTTAGTGGGGGGTGGGGGGGTTCCAGCAGGAGAACAGGTTTTTACCAATCTGGCCTCCCTGGGAGTGCCAAAGTGCAAGACATGCAACTCAAACCCTGTAATTAAGTCGAAAATACTTCTGAATCACAAAGCCAAAATTACCCATGTTAACTTTCCTCACAAATCACGTCTAACTAAAGAGCTGTTTTTACAATGATGGTTTTAACGTTTCCAAAACGTACTTTTCACATAATCATTTTACTTTGTGTTTAACTGTTTTTTTGGTGCAAATTTCTATACTTAAGCAGAATTAATTTTGTTACCCTTTAGACCACTGAGCAATAATTTTGAATTCTTGGCATTTCCTGTGTCAAACACATAGCCGTACCCTCCAATGCGCCCTTGTTATCCCTGATTTCCGTTTGTAAACTAAGCCACATGCCATTAAAAATGAATGGATGACCAAGACTCCAAAAAAGTATTTTCTTTCCTCATATATAAAACATTGCGCTGAAGAATACCTTATCTTTCTTTAATAAAACATCTGCACTACTTTCACACGAGCGAAGACAGTAAATCTTGGGTACGTGTGTCTCTCTGTCACTGTCCCTCTATATAATTTAACTACTGCGATCTCTACATTCAGCTGGGACCACATTGATGCTAAACAGGAAGTTAGCATCAGTAAAGAGGGTGGGACTTAATACTCACCCTGAAAGATAGCTCCAGGTTCTCCCCTCCCCAAACCTCCATGCCCATGTCATAGGTGCCCAGGTACTCGAAGTAGGCCTTGCTCACAGCAAACAGGCCCCCCGCCATAGTGGGAGACCTAACAGGGAAGGGATGGGACTCAGGATGGTGTTGCACAGACACCATAGAAGGGAAATTATGTCACATAAATCAGGAAGACTTTGGAGGCCAGGAACGTATCTCTCAAGTTTATCTAAATATCCAGCATGTGGGGGAGGAACATCCAACCCAGAATGATAAAAATGAGTGAATTATTCATCAAACCAACAGGATACATTAAGTTTGTTGATGAAATAACAGAAATCCATTGTAACACATACAAAAAAATAACTGTGTAAGAAAAACAAAACTAGCCAATCTACTTCACTCGAGTTTCCAGCATCCAATGATCATGCAGATTCATTTCAAAACAAAACTAGCCAGCCAATCTACTTCACTCGAGTTTCCAGCATCCAGTGATAACCCAATGATCATGCAGATTCATTTTCAGCATAAACTGATAGCAGTCCAGGGTGTTCTTGTGCCCTGTCCTGACCGGGATAGCCCCCCACCCCCGTGACCATGTACTGGATAAGGGGCTGGACATAGGATGGATGGATGGATTTCCAGCTTTAATCAATTAGTCAGCTCACTTACTGGAATGTCTTGTCTTGACCGTCACATTTCCTTCCCAAGCTAGCTTCACCTCATTTGCATGCATCTTGATAACACCGCATTAATGTTTGCATCAATTAACGATAACAGCGCTTCCTGGAGAAGTCCCCTCACATGCTTCAGTCATGCTGCAGACGGACACTGATAAGACTTTCCACAGATGCGCGTTTTGTTGTGGTGCCCAGTTAAAACCCGGCACCGCGCAGCCCCCACCTGATGGGGTCGGTCTTCGACTTGCGCCTGCGCCGTTCCGCCTCCGGGATGACGTGCCACTGGAAAGTCAACCTCCAGTCGAACCCCCCTATCATGGGCTCTTCCGTCTGCATGTAGTACTCGAACGTGTTCCAGTCGATGGTGTCGATCACAGGACACACGATAGTGCTCTCGTTTTCACCGATTCTGCAGCACAGGAGACACGGGACATCTGCATGACTATAAATAGATCACATGAACATTTACATTTACATATGCAACATTCTCGCTCAGGGTAGCACAATGGAGAGGAGCTTAAAATGGCTGGTGAGGTTTTTTTTTTTGGGTGGGAGGGGATGATTTCCATTAGTTGTGGACTGCAGTGCCCCACCTTTCCAGCAGAGGCTCCACCCAGCCAGGAACACATTCACAATGACAATCCAGGAAGGTAAGGACGTCCCCTGTTGCGTAGGTGGCACCGATGAGTCGGGCTCGCACCAGACCCTCTCGCTTGTTGGTCCGGATGAGACGAACTCGTTCCAAGTCGCTGATATACTCAGCCAGCTGGGACTTGAGATACGCTGTAGGTGACAACATCTCATACGCTGTAGGTGACATCATCTCAATGACTGGCGGCTCCCCCTTGGCAGGATCTCTACAATCCCCAGCCCCCTCCCCCCGCCAACCCCAAGCACCGCTTGTGGGCTGCGACTAAGGCTATGCCCAGTCTGGCAGGAGCTCTGAAGGCTGTGTGGTATGGCTACTACAGAGTGATGTCACCAGGCGTCAACATCAGTGCGTAATGTCTGCCACGGGACATTACTGCGGGCTAGAAAAATGACCCGGAGTGACAGGCCAGGGACATTTTGTCCAGAGACGACAACAAGTTGTGCTTGTGATCGGAAGATCGCCAGTTCAAATCCCAGAGTTGGCCGAGTAATTTCATTGTAGGGACCTTGAGTAAGTCCTGAGTAAGTCCCTTAACACCAATCGCTCCAGGGACTGGCTAACCCTGCTCTCTGAAAAATTTATGTCACTTTGGATAAAAGCTTCTGCTAAATAAGTAAAATGCAATGTAATGTAAGGTAAAGTCAGACAAGACACAGGCGTCACTAAAATGCCTTTCCTCACTCGCTTAGTGAGGTGTCACTAGGTGTCAGAAGCCTTTCCTGGCTTCACTGCTCCTCTATACAAACATTCCAACGGTGTCAGTGCTTCATTTCTGTATCTGCGTCAGAAGGGCCGGCACCCATTCACACAAAGCACAGCAGACGAGTGACACTGCCGTGAAAAGGTCCACGGGGTCACATGAGACCCCGCCCACCAGGAAAGTCACCTCGGTCGCTGAAGTCATCGACCAGGATGACCTCCTTCAGCAGGATGGCAGGCGTGGTCTCCAGGACGCTGTGGATGGTCCTCAGCAGGGTGGACCAGGCCTCGTTGTAAAAGGCGATGATCACAGACGTGGTGGGGAGATGCTGGTAGTCATATTTCTTCGCTCGGCATCTATGCGAAGTGAGAACACTGCTTTAATAACACTCCGTCAAAACCCATGAGGTCGTTCAATCACAAGAGATGGTGTCCACCCTGGGATTTTCCTCTGATCATACTTCCCTCCCAGACTGAAACATGACATCATCAAATACTGAACTGGAAGCCTGCATAATCTCACTCTCCACAGTTCGATATTTAAGAAAAAGCTTTTGAGAAATATTTTCCTGAACGTGGCGTAATTCACTAACTACTACCTCAATTTGATACAAATTTTTCAAGCAACTACAAACATTCTAGTCCTTACTGTTCCAAATACTGATTCATGTGGAACAGCATCAGATTTACAGGTGCAGGTTCACATTATCACTGTCAGGGTTAATAATATGTTAAACAGCAAAAATGTGCCTCAGTCACCTTAAGCCTGACAAACTGGGTGAGAGAACAAGACCAGACAATTGCACAAAGACGGCACTCCACCGTGCAACCCTGACAGCACCGTATCACCTGCGCGGTGCTGAAAGTCACAGCGGGGCACAGACATGCCAGGGCAGCATCTGCTAGAGCGTCGGCCTCGCACTGAGAACAGGGACACGCCCAGTGCGGGGCGACATAAACACGCACTGCACCTGCGCCTCTGGTTCCCAGTGACAGGAAGCTAAGCAGTTACAGTTGTTTTGAAGTCCTTTTGTAAAACAATGGTCGCCTCAGAGCAAAAGTATTCCCCATCATTATAAAGCAGCACATGTAACTGTTGATGGGTGTTCAAGAAAGGGCTTAACGCCGCCTTAGAGAAGCTACTCTGAGGCTCTCGGATTTAATATTCACCCAGCTGCGGCATGGACTGCAATCGATTATGGACATAGAGAGACGCTATAAACTTGGGGAATCTGTCATACAGAGATAGCTGGAATGAATCGAGCCAGACTGTGTGTCTGAGGCAATGCTGAGACAGTTGCCCATCTCCCAGCGATGCGTGTGGGTGTTTGAGTCTTCTCCGCGGGAAGGGCGCACTCACTCGTACATCCTGTTGTCCTGGATGTGCCGGTGGAGGGAAATGCGGTCGCTGACGTAGATGTTGATGGCGTAACGCTCCAGCGAGTCCTCCTCTTGCTTCTTCTCATCGTCGGTCAGCGTGAGCCGGGTGGCCCTGCCCCACTCACCCGGTGCAGACGGGTCCGGGTTGGCCTTGCCATAGAGGGGACGTGCCAGATCCGCTGCCCGCCCAGTGGCCAGGTTGGCCTCGCGCTCCTGGAGGCTCCGGCTCCCACCATCCGGGGCCTGGGAGGCGGAGCGAGTCAGAAGCGTGTAGGCCAGCCACACGGCCGACAGCAGCAGGCCCGTCCTCGCCAGCAGACCCAGCCTCCGTGACCAGCGCAGCCTCATTATCCCCACGCTGTCAGTCCAGGTCACACCCTGTAACACCACAAAGGGGACAGAATCGTGTCCTCTTCCTGGGAAGTGTACAAACACAGGTGATGTAGCATATCCACAAGCTAGGCATTAATATCCTTAATTATACACCGATGAGCCAAGATAATGACCACCCCTCACGTGAAGCGAATAAAGTTAATTGTAACTGCATATGTGAAGATCTGGGATATACAAGACATAAGCTGTCATTTGGTGCTTGTAGACATCCTGAATGCTGCAGAAATGGCCAGGGGTAAAGATCTGAGTGACTGAGTGAGGAGGGCCAAACCATTATGGCCAGACGATCATCTCCAAAACAGCAGGGCCTGTGTGGTGCTCATGGTCAGCCATGGTGAGCACCTCCTAAGAGTGGTCTGAGGAGGGAAAATCCATGATCAACCAACAAGGTGTTGGGCGGTCGAGACTCATCAACGCGTGATGTGAATGAATGCTGTCCTGTCTGGCTGAAGGGGTACTGTCACACAAATGGCAGATGATTTGGTGATGGGGGTATTGTGTCACAACACAAAATGCCTCGAACCCAACTGGCTACGTTAATGTAAATTAGATTTGTTGGTTCCAGAGCATCCCGCAGATGCTTGCGGGGGTGTCATTAGATATTTCGGGCCCCCATCCCAGAACAATCATACTGTGCGTCAAATTTTTTAGGGCCCCTGTCACTCTAACATTTCATCTGCCTGTCCGGTGTTCCGTTTGACTTTTTGGACTTTCAAGCCATTCTCTTTCAGGTTATTAACATTACAGCTTTATGGATCGTCACTTATATCTGTTATTTATAAACCTGTCTGGAAGACATTCAGCCTCTCACTCCTATGGACTGGCTTCAGACTGCCAGAGCCAGCTCTACTTTTTCAGGGGCCCTAGGTGAAGCTCTACATGAGAGGCCTCCTACCAAGGAAACGCAGGTAATTCAGGACCCCCGGGAACTACTTGTTTTGCCTACAGCTAGGGCCACCCCCTGCAGGCAACGCAAGACGAAATTCCGCAGAATTCCCTTCTACCATGCAAAGGTATCTCCAAAATGTGTTTGCTCTCTAATGGAGCCGTTCAGGGTGTGACCTGCCCGATGAGCTATGCTTCATGGGAAAAGCAGAATAGAAGATGTATTTACTTTGCAAAAAATATATTGGTAAAACATGAAGATGTCCCGCAATTAGCCATTCTGCGGTTGTAAATCATCAAAATACAATGGTGTACCACTTTATTACAGGAAACTCTTAATTGCAGGACTATGATTGTGTAGCGGAGCGTAACCTTAATTAAGAAAAGATTCATACTAGGTATCAGTCAAACCTGTCATCCCGTATCTGATAGCCAGGGCAATGTAACAGCCTGGCTGTAGCAAACATGGTAAACTATGCCCTTCACAAACCGGACTCTCACACCTGGTCTATATCACAGTCCAGAGCCAAAAACAATTTTCAAGAGGAACGGGTAACCAAACAGTCTGCATCAGAACAGATGAGGAACATTTTCCTTGTTGTCTGGACATAACTTCATTAGTTAGAGATTTAACTCATCTTCCATCTGGGCGAGAACTGCATTAATCTGTCAACAAGTGTGTTTAAGTTTTCAAAACTGACGCCAGCTATAATATGTTGCTATCAGATTGTCAATCAATTACTGGGAAATTACAAATAATTTATGTACTTTTCAGCTTTATACACCAGGAGATGCCGGAGCAGAGCAATTAGGATCTTCAAAGACTCGTCTCACCCCAGTAACTGGCTCTTCGTGCTGCTAAAATCCAGCAAACGCTTTAGGAGTATTACGGCAAAAACTGAGACTCAGGAGGAGCTTCT
>JAABNX020000053.1:8951060-8975657 GCA_015163995.2 Mormyrus lacerda | reverse complement strand
GCAACATGCCTCTCGCCTCACTAGATGGATGGATGAATGGATGGATGGATGGATGGATGGATGGATGGATGGATGGATGGATGGAATGGATGGATGGATAGATAGATAGATAGATAGATAGATAGATAGATAGATAGATAGATAGATAGATAGATAGATATAGGACTGTTGATGCATATTCCATTATGAGTATGCTGAGGCACCTGGATGTCAGATAATGGAATAACTCCCACGATAATCTGTGGTCTTCTCTTAAACGCTTCCTAAGTGTAACTTTCAAGAAGCAGACTCAGCTACAGGCTGAGTCTGAGATCAGCGAGCCTAGAAAACATCCAATCACCGGTGACTATTAGCTGGCTTGAGGCTCTGTGGTGAGCCACTAACTCTGGTTTTATTTCTGGATAATAATCTCTCATAATGACAATAGGTCTATTTTTAAGCCTTAACAGGAACACTGAACTGTACCACTTACAGTGACGTTTACGCAGAAGCAATGAGTTTCTCCTTTAGGGGCAGGTTCCACTCTAACTCAAATTAAATTAGCAAAAAGCTAGGACAGGTCGGACTTTGCTGACACATTTTGTCACGTTTCTGCTAAAGCAGATATAATCGTGAATTGACAATAGAAAACCTTAACAACACGTGTTTGAAGATCAGCCACAGTATCACCATAAAATGTATTTCGTTACTATTGAAAACGCAGATTTTAATGCTCCAGTTGATTGTTAAGACGAGCGTTGTAGAGTTTGACCTACTTACAGCCGTCTGAAGTCAATTTCAGGAGAAAGTTTATATACATAAAATAGTCAGGTTCTCTGAAATGACCTCTAGGGATATCTGAGCCGAAGTCTCCTTTGTAGGAAAGAAAATTGTGGCGAGCTCTTGAATGCCCTCACGTACGCCTCGGCTATAACTTATTACTAACGCTGCCGGGCATGTTTTGGCCCTTATGAATTGCGATCCACATGTGATTCCTCTCAGGGAGCTATTCTTAAAAAAGCCCTTGAGGGAGACGTGCTAGAATAAAAAAATGACCGTTGCATTTTTGAACATGCGTTGCGCAGAGCATTTTAAAATTCATAGACGTAAATTACGGGGGTTGTAACCTCCCCCCCAGTAAATCAAAACCGGCTAATGCAACCCCCTCCCCCCCCAAAAAAAAACAAAAAATCATGTGTCCCCCTAAATGGAAGTAGACCTCTACCCCCCAACGTTCAAACCAAAATTACGCCCTTGCACCAGAATGCAGTGGCGGGTTCAGCAATATAGTTCTTAAATTATTAGAATAAATATGAATTCAAATACTAAATTCTTTATTTTATTATTTTATTATATCAAATAGCGTGTCACTGGGGAAAAATAGCTCCAAGGCTAAATGTAATTTTAGAAGAGAAAAAAAAACTGCAAGGTACAATGAATGACAATGAATTCATCAGCTTTTGAACCAGTGAGCTGAATATGATATTTATATCGAATGTGAGGTCAACACGCCTGAGCCTGAGACTCGCTTCGTTTCGCCGCCCCTCAATTGTCCCTTGCGCTGCAGTTCTGCCCGGTGCGCGATCTCCCGCGTGCTGACCAAACGTTTCCGCGTCCCCTGTCAGATTACCGACTTGTCCCGGTCCCAAGGACTCGTGATTCGCTGCAAAACAGCAAGGGCTTTGCACTTAAAGAACTGCATACATAAATTACAACATTAATTTATACCGACCGACCCACCCACAGGCCTCATCCTCTCCCTCCACTCTGGTTTTAAAGTAGGCCTGTGTAAATTTATCTCAAATGCGTATAATGTTTTATTATTTTAATTATATATGCTGCATACAGTAGAAAGATCAGATGATTCGCAGATTTGCTGTTACAAACAATGTTCACACCTACATACATGCATAATGATTAAAGCTACTTGAAAACAAAGTAGAAAACTAAACGTCATGTTTTCAGTATATGAACGGCAGCTTAAAGGCTGTTATACTCTCAGTATAGTCCCAATATGGACTATACTGGTGAATTAGGAGAATCAACTTTATTAAAAGGCTGTTAATTGAATGAATTTTCAATGTCTTCAGCTAAGTTAATGGGGAGGATTTTTTTACTAAATTAGTTAATTACATGAACATCATATCGTATTTAATCAAATGCAATAGTAAGCGTAAAATAAAGCATTGTACTGTATGCAAACTTACAAGCAGTTCACAGCTTAAGCATGATTATGGACTCCTGTTTCTTTAAGAAGAGAATGGAGAATCGTTTTACGCGTGCATCGAGTACAGTATATGAAATATATCACCGTATTGCTAAATACATTACAATTGTATGTTGTTTTGTGATCGATTGATTAAATGTTAACGTTAAAGTTAGCACTATTTGATTTTCATGTCCGAATTACGCATATTATGCATAACAGTTTATGAAAATCTGTTTGTGCGTTTGTTTCTGTCATGTATGTCGTATATATGTGTTTAATTAATGGGCGAGTAAGCAGTTCATTCAGTGACTTAATTCACATTAATTTTGTCGGGGTCAGTGTCTGTAGTTCTTTGTAAATGAAGTTGCAGTATAGTTCTATTACTAAAGCGTGACCTTCAAAATCCACTTAGGACCGACAGTAATAAAGTATGTCCTAGTAAGAATTTTCGATACTCTGCAAAACAGTACTTCCAGAAAGTTATTGAATACTATATAAACCAGTTGAAAATCCGTTAAGCAACGTTATACGATTGCTTTCTTCTATTTCAAGAACCGCAGAAATCCCAGAGAATACACTATCGATGTTTCGATCCGGAGTTGAATAATATATTGCCGGAACTTAACTTCCATTTTTCATTCGACTTATCAAACATTATTAACTGTCATAGCATTTCTCGTCAGTCAAAGAAAAAAATATTCGTCTAAGAGTGAATAATTCATATTTGTCACGAGCCGTACACCATAGCACAAATTGCCTTCAGACATCTTTTTAAAAAGACTTGCTTCACTTTAAATAAATTAACATATAGGATAACATGCGAAGAAACGCATGCATGACTACAGAAAGAATCTGGATATTTACCTGATCAGTAACATGAGTCTGGGAAATGTGTCTTCGTCCACGCGAGCGTCTTCAGTGAGCAGATGCGCTGATGCTCCGGCTCATAGCTTAAATAGAGTCCACCTACCGCAGGTGGATCGGTTGTCATACCAAATTAAAAATCGGTGGATTCGCTGCAGATCCCAAAGACTTATTTCTCGCCCTTGCACACTATGTGGCGAGGGCTACGTCTAAGAGTGGACTTTACATCATTTGGTTCTGGAGTTATTGGCTTTGAAATTAAAATGAGCGTTCTTACCTTCAAGTATATGCAGTTCCATAGACGACCCACCTCCGGGCACTGGGAAGCATCATGATCTTATTTACACGAAAAGCTATTGCATTTTAATATGTTCCCGTCAGTGCAAGAAAGGGAGGGAAAGAATGACTGTCATTAACGTTTGCAACTGGAGGAAAACAATTTTCCGAGCAATTATAAGCTTTTCCCTCAGGGGATTATTCTATATCCATCAGCACGGAATTTGCACTTGATCAGATTGTGAAATTCCCATATTCCATTCCTTTCATTTGCAAGTAGCCTACACACTGCACACTTGATTTTTTTCGTCCAATTTTTATTCCTTTGAACGTGACCTACATACATATATGTAAAATACAAATTTTATTGAGGTTCGGAAGACGCATCTGCACCTTATCAATAAAATAATGAATATATGAACGAATACCTTTATCGAGATACTACGAAATTTGAGACTATCCTTAATTTCAAGAAAGAAAAAAAATAAGTCAGGAAGGATATGTTGTGTTCTGTGTATTCAGTCACTAACTTCTCAATGCCAGCTCATTTCAGTCAGTGAACTTAATTACTTTCTGAAATGCCTTTGATGCTCCTGGGTCAATTCGGGGTATGACACGGTTGACTGTCGTACAAATTGGTTGTAGCAATTAGTTAACCTTCCTTGTTCACTTCCTGCATAACCGAGTAACAATTATGTCATTCATTCTCCAAAACAAAGGGAAGACGTGAACAAAAGCATCAGGCTTGTGGACCTGGTCTTTGCTGCGCCGATAGACTACATTTCAAATCCCTGGCTATCATTAGTTTCACTTACTAATCAAATATTGCTAACCGAATACAAATATCATTGCATCTGACAGATGCATATTTAAATATATGATGTATAGATATTATTTTTACTAGATGGATCGTCCACAAAGGTGCAGTTTTATGTGCTCAGTGTGGTACAATTTTGGCTTTTTTCATTTTGAGAGGAAAAAGTTGATTTTCCTTGAAATCAGCACACTGTACGGGTACGGACAGTAGAAGAATAATATTTTCAGGAAATAGACGAAAACACAGAAGCAAAAATGAAATGTCCAATTCAGGTCCTATTTTCATTTCCCGCGTCTGATACCAACGACTAAGTCAGAATGCGCCGATTATGAGAAGCAAGAAACAATAACGCTAAAGTGCTGTCCATATAAGGAATAAAGGGTGGGGGGAACCTTAAAATCCCGCCCATTTCACTGCGTGACGTATTTCCGTTTGAAGCCGGACGCATGCTTCTTCCGTGTACTGTCTTAAGTGTTTGTTTCAAAACCAGTTATGGCAAATAAAAGTACTACAACCTTCAAGTTTCTAATCGACGCTAGTCATTATTATAAAGACATCTGCCCGGAGCAAGCACGATTTCTGATGTAAGTGTGATGCAAAAATCTCTTTTCATTTAAATATAATAAAATCGTGTTTTCAGCGTGTCTTACGGCAAGGCATTTGTCCTGTAGTGATGGCAAAAACGGGCTCAGGAGAGGTCGAATCGGCAACAGATGCAATTCTTCGAAGGCAGATGTTTCACATAGTGACATCTGCTGGCAAAATATGGCTCATTATGGGCGTTGTTAGGTCTGATCATTCGGGGCTATACCCACGAGAATTTTAAGTCTAGTCATGAGTATTTTAACCCTGATTCCAATCTTCCTTCTAAAACAAAAAAAGGCAAGCCCCAGGTAAACTTGACTTGACTAGCCTCTGATATTTTCAGCTAGAACCCACCCTCCGATATTATGACAGTGTATTGCAAAGTGCAAAACGAAGTATTTTTAAAGAAGTGTATGATAAATATTGGTTAGATACCGTTACGTTCTGTTTGGTCTGACTCGGAATCAGGAACTAGATGGAAAATAATGCTGTATTTACACGGCTTCAACAAGCCGCTTTTGTGATTGACGACAATTCGCAAAGATCAGCGATTTAAACAGACTTCAGATATCTTTGAAATGTTTTAGAAGGTGTACCAAATTAGATTGGGTTAAATAACACCATCCATAGGTATCTGAAGTATAATGTAGCGACTTTATTTTGTTTTTTGTTCGGTCAATTGATTATGATACTCCTGTGTAGTAAGATGTGTGGGCACTAGATGGCACTATGGGGCATTTTTCCCTATAGTGTGTCTCGGTTGGTATAAATGTTAATAAAATAAATGCAGCCCAAATAAAACGAAAGTGATGTTTAGGATTAACATGTATAGAATAATAAATGATAAATAAGACAAATATGGTATCAATCATTTGAAGAAGAAAAAAGTTTTTTTTAAATAATTTATGCATTTTTAGGGAATGCACAAACAAGTTATGGGCAAACTTGTGAATATATTGAATTAAACTGCTGAAACCACAAGTCAAACTGCTCCATTTCTAAATGACTAAAATGGCCCAAACTTTATTTATTACATAAATTATTATGGAACTATAAATATCTTTAAGTTGTTTGTCTGAAAAACAATCAACATCAAATAATAATCAACGTGCTACATCGAAGGCAGCTTGTTCTGCGTCCATCTGCTGCTGTGATGTGAGAGTAGTGTCTGCTGCAGCCATGGCTGGGATCTTAGGAGCCTGTTCATAACGGTATCTGTCTGCCAACTTTACACTTCCTTGCCCAAAGGAATTTCCGGATTTTAATTTAATCATTTGTATTATGGAGTTAAATGTAGTTCTCTGTGTCCTGAAACTGATATCCAGTGAACTGCGGTATGTTGAGGAGTATTTGTATATATATCACTGCCCTTTTTAAAATTTGAAATAATAAAAATAAAAAAAATATATATATATATATTTATAGACTATAGGATTTATAATGTTATAGAATTAAGATGTTATAATTTATCGGTGCTATAAAATGACAGCTACTGTATTTTGACAGTGCTATACTGCATTCTATCACTGGGATACATATCAAATGGGTTAATATACAGATGCCATATTACCTTAGCTTTGAAATTCAGCATTTAACTACAGTGTTCATCTTGTTGAATGCTGGTTAGGTGTACTGCTTTGGCAGATGTGTTTTTGCTCACTTATGCATGTAGGGAAACTGGATCCGTTTCTCAGAATCTGCAGATGAGTTGTCCTGCGCACTGTATGGAGAGCAGAGGCTAGATGAACATGAAACGAGGTTTTGCAGCTATGATGTAACTGCGCCCAGGGTCACTGTTTGATTTTCACAGGACATTATGTGCTGATGCCTCAATCCTCTCTCAGGATGCTAAAAGTGACCCTGAACTCTGAGTGGGAGGAGCCAGTCTGCAGCCATATCGTGTGTGAAGAGCGAATTAGCTCCCTGGTCTCTCTCTCCCCTTTGCGGCAAAAGCTTTCATTTGCTACAAGAAAAGCTCTTACCAGTGTCAACATTCAGGATCGTTTCAAGCTGATCATCTTGGAGACGGTTTCAGATGGTATTTCACACCTAATTACCCAGCTTGGTTTTTCCAGCTAAATGGCTTTCCAAGCTGTCAAAGCTCCCTTTTAGTTAAATATGTATAAATATTTTGCAGCGATACTTTAAGAGCATTTTTTGTATTATAAAACATTTAAGTTTAGTGCTGCAATTTTTTAAGAAAAACGTTTATAATTAAAATGCTTTTAAATATAAAAAAATGTTTTGAGACTGAAAATTAATACGTTTTAAAAACGGTGGTGCCCAAATATAGCTCTGTGCATTATGGTGATTTCATGAAATGTATGTCAGCAGGTCCCCACCTTCCAGTCACCTGACCCGACACGGTGACCAGTGGCGGTTAGCTGGCTGTGAGCACTGTTTAGCGGGAGGCCTCACACCCCCCCCCCCGGACCTGGTAGACGAGATGTCGGCTGATGGCGACAGATGGCCCTGCTTGTTGGGCTGTTTTGATGCTGGGGGTGGGGGGCAACGCCGACCCTGCAGTGCACTGCCATCAGGGGGCCAGGCACAAGCAGAATGTGAATGGTCCAAATAAACACCTGCCGGGCGGGTGTGGGGCCTGGGGACGGGAGGGGGGGGGAGAATGGGGTACTCTGCCATCTGCAACCTCGCTGCCGGCGAGAAGTGCCCTGGCCAGGGGCCAACTGTCGCCCTGTCCTGAAGTAGTAAATATGACGATCGGTCACCTTCCCTGAGATCGTATCACGCAGATATGTCCCCGTATAGCACCGTCAATAAATATCCGTCACAGGTTTCCGTCTCTTGGAAACTTGTCTTGACAGAATATGCGCTTAAAAGGACACGCGGCCGAGTGGGGGCGCGTGGTGGCAGAGGCCCTGTCTGCAATCAACGGCTTCACGCAAAGCCCCCACTTCCATAACACCTCTGTGCTGAGAAAACTGATCACGTGGAACTGGATGCGGCCGGTCTCGCTCTTGCTAGAACGTGTCGTTTCTGCGCGAGCACGCTTGCTCGTGGACGTTTGCTGTTGCCGTCCTTCTTCGCTGCTCTGGAATCACGGCTAGAGCTGATTTCTGTGGTCTGATGCCGCTTTTCATTTATCTCGGAGGTGGAAATTCAGAGCTGGGAATGACGTCACACCCGAGTTAACTGCGTTCCGGTACAGCAAGCCGGAAAGCCATTTGGCAATATCAGGGACCTGTTTCAAACAGCAGGATTTCTTGCAGAGCCGGATAACTTGCCAGACTTAATTTAGTTCAGTTTAAATGGCCTTTGCTTTTGTTCAGCTATATTTAAACCAGAATACCTTAATCCCGACAAGTTCTGGGGCCCCAGTTCTAGCCTGGTTAATTGTTACCCATTGTTAGCTATATCAGTTAGTATTTTGTGCATAAAAACACCATAGCAATACATCCAGAAATAGCGGTTGGACAGTACTGTGTGTGGCTGGTTTAATAAACCACAAATAACACACAAGTGCTAATAAACAGTATAAAACTACAGCTTTAACTTCTGTTGGTAAAGGGCGCAACCATCTTGAATTCTGAGCTCCAGGTTGTGTAGATTCCTCAGACTTTCCGAGGAGGAATTCTTACCAAAGGGCGTGCACCATTTAAAATTTCCGACCTGGAACTCAGAATTTCTGAGTTTCGAGAAATGGAACAGCATAGGTTCACCTTGCACCAGCTGGCTGATCAGCCGTCCCGGCCAGCCGTCAGGGAGTCGGCCATTGACCTAGCTTCTCCCATAACCCCACCCCACCCCACATGCCGGGACAGGTCAGCACGAGGTGCGAGACGGGGGCAGGGCACCTTATGTGACCTTGCTGTCCTCCTCACCTTGTCAGCAGCCATGATTTAGGATTTTAATTAGGAAGGGATTCACACAGACCGGCTGATAAAAAAGGTAATGAACCTCTGATTAAAAAATGGCATTTTGCTCCTTCTGCTTTGGGGGGGTTGAATGCTCCCTCTTCTCTGTTTGTGCAGTTTGTATGTTCCCTCCATGTTATGTGGGCTTCCTCTGGTTTTTTGTGTGTGCATGTATGTGTGTGTTTACACCCTGGGTTATACTGGCATCCCATGTGGGGTGTCCTCTTCCTTGTCCCCCACGCTGCCTGGGATATGGTCCAGGCCCCCATGTGACCCTGACCGAGATAAGCGGCTGGAAGACAGAAAATAATGCTGTTTTATCAAAATGTGCGAATGTTAACATTTTTTTCTGTCTGATTTCAGGAGAAAGTTTCAGTGTATATCGGGTAAGTGAAATCTTCCTTATTGTTATTGTTATTATTCTTTAATGTCTCTCAGCTGAAGCTTTGCTGGCTGTTCCTGGCTGATGACCTTGAGGGTGGAATCCCCTCCCCAGGTCTCTGCAGTGCCTCTGTTATTGCTCCGCGTAAACATCCCCTGGGTCCAAACAAGGCTCCGTTTTAACAGCGTGTCTGTAAATGATGTTTGATTACTCCAAACTCGCTGACGTGGGCCAGCCATGTTCCCACCATGTGGCTCGAGGCCTCGTCTTCTTCCACCCCTGGTTTTAGTCAGCAGAGCAGTACCATTTTACACATTCACTGCTGAGTACCTCACATGCTGTTTGTCCCTGTTTGTTTCACTCTCCTTTGCCAGCGTTCGTTTCACCTGCATTCTTGTTTGCCCACTTTTGTTTCACCCTTGTTTGCCTGTGTTTGCTTTGACCGGCTCTTTCTCCCTCTTTGCACCAGGTGAGAGCCTCCCGGAGGAGTCAGTCTGCCCATTCTGTTCCCAGTGGCGCCAGCCAGACAACCACCACGTGAGGGTCAGGCCAAAGCGGAAGGCGTCGCGTCGGGTGCAGCAGCTCCTGAGAAGGGAGGCATCGCGGCGCCATTTGAACCTGGAGCAGACAAGGGTCCTGCGGAAGTTCCATGGCTCCCAGAGCATGCTGGTGAGGACCGCTGCCGCCGTCAGTGTCGCTCCCGGAGCGATTGCTGGCTGGGTGATGTAAAGCATGATAATCTTCTCTGGTCATGCACACCTTCCTCCTCCAACAGGGGGCGATACTTCTGAGGGAAATGCATGAGTGCCGTGGATCAGTGGGAAGGCAGCGTTTTCGGCTTGTAGGGAATTCTGATGAGGCCGTTGCCTGCGCATTTGCGATTTGGCCTGTTATCGCTACATTATTCTAAGCATCCCTATTGTCTTGTTTACCTCCAGCTGGTCTATTGTTTGCTTTAAGCTACTAGAAAGTTTTGTGTTTTTTTTTGTTTGTTTGTTTTTAAACTAGGTCACTTATTTCAGCTACTTGCACAATGTAAGGTGTCTCTTGCGGCTGTATTTTTATCCATGTCCCTCACCCCGCTGTGCCACGACCTGCCCGTTCAGGCTGAGGGCGTATGGGGCACGTGCAGGGGGGGCACCCCAGTAGCCCTCTGAAGCTGGTGAGACAAGGTTGTAGTCAGTGATGCTTTATTGACCATATGCACAGGTACACTGGAATGCTGCTTTTGGCATATCCCATCATGCTCTCCTTTTTCTCTCTCTCACACACACACACACACACACACACACACACACACACACACACACACACACAGCTGAGGGTGAAGCTTGGTATTTGAACATGGGGTCAAGGCTATTTATCTGAAGTCCTTGGAGCAATTTGGGGAAATGTGCCCAGAGGAGTCAAAGGGGTATGGATACCCTGGAAGATTCGGGGCCCCCAGGACATTACAGGGGCCTCAATTCCTGCCCACTATCTAGCCCCTCCTCCCTCTCCACTGCATCCCGGCATGTGACGTTCCAATCAGAGGCACAGTGCTCTGACCCAGTGAACCACACACCTCCCTCCTGTGAGAATTAGAACGGTCCAAAACCTGCCCAAGATTCCACTGCATTGCATGAGGTGACATGGCACACCAGACCAGCCCCTCTCTGCCATGATGGCTGGTTTTATTGGTCTTTCACTTGATATTCTGTATGTGACGGACGCAATACCATAAACCCACCCCCACTCCCACTCATATAGCGGGCGTACGGCTGATATAGCGGGCGTACGGCTGATATAGCGGGCGTACGGCATTCCCCTCGGCCAGCTTACTCCAGCTTGGTCCCGGTCAGAATAGATCAGGCAGACTGGGGCGCCATGGAAACAACCAAAGTCACGGTGGCCTGGTCGTGGCGTGCAGCAGTTATAGTATTTATAGGGGTGGCGTCTTAAAATAGCTCTCTCCCCATTCGGTTTGATATTCAGTCTCACCTGTAGAATCTACCATTTTTGCAGGGAGTTTTATGATTTAGTGCATTCGGTTCACCTCTGCACCCTAAGCTGACCCTCGGACGCACTGATACTGTGTAGTGAGCGACAAGTGTAGTCAGCGAGGTGACACCTGTCAGATCTGAAGGACACTAGAAGACGTCGATCCTCAGATGTCATCTTGGAAAGTGTCACAGATCCCTGTCCCGCAGACGCTGTGTTTATGCCTGTGGCGAGCCGTTCCTGTAGCCATGTGGATCCGGCGAGTTTTGGCTGGGGCTGGACAGCTGGCAGCGTCCCGGGATGTCGGGGCATGGCCTGGCACGCAGGCGCTGTGTTCCGTTCGCCGGCAGCCAGCTGTAGCGTTTGCCACGTGCTTCACATCGGCGCCATCGTAATTTCACACCTGCGTTATTCACGCCACGCTTCTCTGTCTAAGTTTAGGCGCATTGCTCCATGCTCGAGCATACGGCACCTCACAATGGCCAGCTGGGATGTTTACTGTTAAGTATCTGGAAAACCGACTGCCTCAATGGTAGAGCCCCCACCCCCAAAGAAAAAGCCTTGCACCTTCTGCTCTAGAGGAGCATTTGTGTATCTCTATTTGTGTGTCTCTTCTGAACTCTAGATGTGATTTATGAGCTGTAGTGATGTGGACCCCTTCCAAATCGGAGCACCCCAGTTGAAAAGCTCGCTGATATCACTTTACAATATCTAACCTCAGTTTCTGTCGCTCCTACCTTACAAACATGATTTGTGCATATGCTAGTTTTAAACCAGGTCTGGATGGAATGTCAGCCTTGATGCAGCAATGATCTATTCAGTTCAGTTTGCTTTTAAAATCTTGATCTCATTGCTTACACCAGGCAGGAATCCTGGGTAATTATACTTTCCAGTATTCCAGTAAAAAAAAAAAAACTGTTGCTGGCAAAGAATTCCAGCCTCCAAAAAAGGGCATCCATACTAGAATTCCTTTGTTTTATTAATTCACTTCTGTCAACACTTTTAAAGTGATTTGGTCTACATTTTGACTCCCCGGATATGTTACTGTGCGGGACCTTGCCGTGGTTGGTCAGTCTTTTTACGTAGTCCCTCCCCTCGCATCTGATTGGCCTAAGCTGCCGTGTGTCCCTTATAAAAGCAGTTGCACCCTGTGTTGTAGTAAACACAATCTGACTTCAGGTGACTGGTTCAGCACAGTATCTGAGCAGCCTCACTGGAAATCTCAACATGACTACCTTTGTCTCGGTGAGTCCCCACTTTGTCATTTGTTACCTGTTATAAGACAGGCAGTGGGCGTTTTCTGATTTGTGTTTTGGTCATTTGCCATTTTGTCTATAAAATTTCCATCATGAGAGAGCCAGACACACACAACAGTGTGTATTGGGGGGTCAGAAGTGGCCCATTTGTTAAGTACTGCCGGAACCTCATTGTGTCTGTATTTAGTACACTGACCTTTGTGTGAGATTTTGGTTTCCATTGTAGTCCAGATGCTCTGAAGTGTCGGAATTTGAATTAGAATTTTGTGTAGCTGCCACAATTTCGATGTGATGTCAAACTTGGCCATGATCAGTGGCCGTAGCCTTAATGAAGAGTAATACAGCCGTCGTTAGGACAGGTCCTCACTCTCTATGGGAACTGCAGATGGAGGGAGTTCTGAGCGTGACCTGCAAGGGGGCTGGTATTACACTCTGGCCAATGTAAAGTCTCCTGGGTTAGGGATTAGTGTTCAACACTAAGCTGTAGCTAGGAGATCCCAGCTGTGTTCTGATGGACAGAACTTTCCAGGCTGGGCAGGGATCGGTGCTGCAGGCATGAAGAGCATGCACACTGCATGCAGAATCGATATACAGCGCTCACAGGGACACCTGCCTAATTCCATAAAAATATTGCGAATTCATTGGTTATACAACAATAATCATTACTTTTATTCATTTTGTTTTTGTTTACTATGTGTGCGTGTGTGCGTGTGTCTTGTGTGTATGTATATCTATCGCATTTGAAAGAATCAGTAAGTAAAACATTCATTGTTTGAGTTCTACATTGCAACCCAAATTATAGTTCTAAAAGAGCTGTTCTGGGTTAAAAGGTTCATTGATAATCAGTCTCATTTGGTGCTTTTTAATTAGTTACACCTTCGCAATAACATAAAACACCAAACATTTGTGTTTAGTTTCCCTTTGGGAGCCAGTGAATGCAATTGCAATTAAAGCAAAATGGCAAGAACAGAACTGAATGAGTCAGTCAAAAAAATTGACACTTAAAAGAAAATGTTTGTGCGGAAGATACGTGCATATATGTTAAACAGTGCAGATATGTTAAACAGGACTTTTGTTATGAAAGCAATACATTTGCAACATTTTTGCAGAATTAAGCAAGCCTCCCAAGCCTTTGGTGTGAGCGCTGTGTGTCATTCGCGTAACCTTCATTCTCTGGTTTCCTGTCAGATGGCCATATGCCACACCTGCCACAGGAAATCGAAGAAAGGTGGTGCACTGCGAAACTTTTTAGCGACTTTATCCAAAGGCCAGAGCGCTCCCGAGGGCACCGACAAAGACAGCTCTGCAAGTGCCACCCCCAGGATCCTGAGCAGATCAGTTTCTGAATTCTTCAAGTCCCCCAGCAGGAGCACCCCCTTCAGGACGCCGCGGTAAACACTCGATGCTCGCCTGTTCGGAGTTTTATGCTGTTCTGAGATTGGGCGGTGACTTCTGGCTTCTGGTGCAGAGCATGTCATGCATCCCTCTCCCGTCCTCAGGTCGTCGTCCACCGAATCGGGCATCTCCCCCAAACAAGGCAGTGCGACATCCTCCTTCTCCCGTCTCAGGAAATTGCTGATCTCGGGAGACACTCAGACGAGCAAAAATGGCACCCTAAAGGATTTCCTGTCCTCTCTGTGAGCTGCGAGAGGAAGGACGGGCCGCCGGGGTTCACAGCCAGAGCCGGGCTGGTCAGGTGCTGGCCACAGAGTTGGCTGTCGCTTTTAACTCTTCTGTCTTAAAAACAGAAAGACTTGGCTTTCTGCAAAAAAACTGGGTTTTCCATTATGTTAGTCTTTTTGTATCATACGTTTGTTTTACCTCTTTTTCCTTGGATTTAATACAGGAGTTTAACGAAACGTATTATAAAAAGGCTTTTTGGAGTATCTTCGGCTGGCTGAACTATTTATTGCACTTGAGTTCTAGCTTAAATATCCCATTTTATATAAATCTTTTTCAGTTGCGGTACGTGTATTTGCGTTGGATAACATGCTGGTATTAAGGAGTAGATAATTATTAAACAATAAAATGCTGTGTTTTGAGTTCTATTAAATGTAAATAAAGATGTTATTGGAAAAAAAAATTCTCCTGGTGTAACTGCACTGCTGTGTAACACAATGTAATAAATATACATAATTGGTCATAACCCAGTATTATAGCTTAAGGTTTAACTGTTCTTAAAGTGACACAAACAAACCAAGCTACGTGTCATTTTGGGAACACATTTTAACATCAGTTGTTAATGTAACTAACCAATGCTGTAAACTGGACTGTAGGAAGATACCAATCGGAAAGCAAGGGTACAAACTTTCATCATGTTAATGACATAACAATAGAATATTTTTAGAATATTTGAATAAGCAAAAGCGAAGGACATTCATCCAAGAAAAGAAATTATATCTTCCTTTTAATTTAAAAACCCAATAAACAATACTTAAAGGTTAAATGTTTAATAATATATTGCAAAGTATCAAGCTACTCACTTCTGGAGCCGGACTCGTCTTCATAATGGCCGGAAGGTGGCGCTGTCAATTTTTAAAAATAGGATTCTGGAAAGGAAGTACCGTAGAAGGTAAGCTGGCCAGGGCTAATGCTAATTGTGCTGCTTACGGTCCAAAAGCTCTGTTTAACACTCGATAATAATAGTGATAAAGAAATTCATTGTTAACGATGTCGGAGAAAAAGTCTTCCAGAAACCGAGATGAGCGGCGGGAGTCCGGGCGGCGCAGGGAGTCCAGAGACGAGGCGGAGAAGCTGATGGTGCACAGCAAAAAAATGAACCAGGAGGTGCAGGAGAGAAAGCACGTAGACACCTTGTGAGTGGAGTGCCCCGATCGTCACCTCTCCTTATTTAAGTTTGGTAAAAGCGAAGATTACCGACTGGCCGTTATGCCCCCCCCCCAAGCTGTTTAGTCCTCCGCGATCGTTTTGACCCACTACTAACTATATCCATCTACATGGTGTAAAAGTAAAACCTTTATCAGCATAGGCTGTAGTTTATAAGGAGTCAACTCCACTATCGCCGAAAAATCCGCAAGCAGTAGAAAGATGATTATTAGCCGAGTACGACAGAAACAGACTTTCTGTCCGATTAAACTCAATTGCTTTCTTCTTGCAGCTATGAAAAACCTCCCCCCGGACTGATTAAGGTCAGTGTGCTTTAAGTACCTGGGGAAATTAGTTATGGTCAACATTTCATAAACAGCATCAGGGTGGCTTATTTTGGTCAGCTGGCTGGAGTGAGGTTTGCCATTTGATACAGGTCTGCACACACATTTTCATATTTGTAACACTTTTATTACCTTGTAAATAGTCGGTGGGGTTTGCAAACTACCCCAACACTTTTGATGTAGCTAATTTTAGGTTTTTAGTGGAATAATATAGATTTGCCACAAGATTTCTTACTTGAGCTTGAGAGTTGGAAGGAGTGAGTGTCACCCAGATGCGTGAGAGTCGGCAGCCCTGGCATCACATATAAACTTTCTGTAGACTTTGTAAAATTGTCTCTGCATATTATGCATGCTTAAACTGAAAGTATAGTTTAAAAATCACTGGAAAATACATAAGCCGTGTCCTGTGAATGTGTTGTTAAAATGTAAACTTTTTATAAATGACGCACCGAGGGCCGGCTTTGTAGGAGGAAGAGGACAGGCCAGAGGACTGCATTCCCAACGAGCCGGGGAATGAGGGGGCCAGGAGCTTCCTGGCCCACGCACCCACCAAAGGGCTCTGGATGCCCCTTGGGAGGGAGGTCAAGGTGATGCAGTGTAAGGCCTTGTTCACACATACATGGGTATTTTTTAAAAATGTACCTTTTTCTAGGTGATGCAGTGTATGTGGGGGTCGGTAAGGCCCAATGGACCTGAACTGTGTCCAGACACGGAGATACTGCCATCTTTATAATAGTAATGGAAATAAAAGTTCTTTAAGGGGAGCCAGATCTTGTGGCTCCATTCTTGTCCGAGAGCTGTTCAAAAGAATAGCCCATCACTAGGATAATGACAGGGTAAGATCTGGATCGGATTCAAACTTACACATCCCACCTTTATCGTTTTATTTTGCATGTGTGCACTAGGCTTAGCGTAAAACCCGGCGATATTACATCGATATTATGTCGCACATGCATAATAATCACCGGGACTTCAGATGACAAGCGTAACATGTGGCCGGACGCCAGCTTTTCAGTGCTCTTCAGATGTTTGTTTACGCCCATGATTTAAGCAGATTAGCACCTAAAATATTAACGAGGAATTTTATGATGCCCAAAAGTTAGTAATGAGTATAGGCATATCCTTATGTTTAATAAACGTGTCAGACGTTAAACTGCAAAAAATACCGCCATCTTTTTACCTTAGTTATCCCCAAGATGCTGAGCTGTTGTTTTCTTCACCGCCACTTCAGTGCATATCGCATATTGCACTGAAGTATAGCGAACCATAGTATACTGAAACAGTAATATGTGGTGTGCTCCATAAACCTAAAGATAACCATTAATAGCTTTTGGGTGTCACAATACTCATGTCGTTCATATTTTAGCCATGCTGCTAATCTACTTACCAAACTGTGTGCATAAATAAGCTTTTTCGCCTGTTACCTGAAGCCCTGCTGATTGTTGCACCTGCGCGATATAATATGTCACTCAGCCCTAGTTCAGCAGCACTAAATTACTCATATTGCCAGAACTGATGTCAATTATCTAAACTGTAAATATTATACAGGGTGACACAATATCCCTCTGCTTTGACAGTGGGATTTACTACTTTGATTTTACTTTCTGTATGAAATGTTATGTAAATAAAGTTACCTTGCCCTAAATGTAAGTCATGTAACACTTAACGTTAGAATTTTTTTCCTGGTACAATAAAAAGCAAGTATGATGAGCTTTTGTGTGAAACAGATTTTAGTGCAAATCAGATAATCATCTCAATTCCATTTCATGCAAGATGTTTTTAAAAGAAAGAGAGCAATTGTGAAATAAGACCCACCGGGGCACTCTCTTGCTCGCTAAGACAGGGAGAAGGGGCCAACTTTGAATAGTGGTTTATAAACTGGCAGCCGGCAAATATCCGGGCCTGTATCGTGAAGCAGGATTTCTCACTTGGCCGCACGACTTACGGTTGCCTGGGGTGCACGTAAGTGAATGAAGATAAAATCAGGGGTACCTTAAATCTGCCAAGTTATCCAGCTAAGCAAGAAATCTTGCTTTGTGATACAGGCATCCTGCTCATTCTGTCTTTAAGGAACCTAACCAGACAACATCCAGCTGCCATGACTGACTTCATGTCGCTGTTCACTTAGCACAGGGCACAAAAATACAAAGAACAGCTCTCAAGTATGATTCAGTTCCCTTAGTTTGCAGCAGTGAGCCATTCAAAAGATTCGGATAGATGTGAATGTAACATCACTATATCAAAATCGTCTTTGCCGTGTAGTGTGGCATAAGTGTAATGTATCAAGGATGATCGAATCGATACCGAAATATAAATTATTTTGATCTGAAAGTTTCGTTTGAATAATTGATTCTAGCATTGAGATACGGACCGTTCTCAGTTAACAACCTGCCTGTTTAATGACCAGCTCTCCTACCAGTCAGTGTTGTACATTGTGGAAGAACTTTGGCTGTGGAAACTTCAGCACAGCGTCTCAGGGTCAAGCATGTCATCTTGCATCACCCTTCCTCAGTCTTGTTCCCGCGGTCGGTCAGTAATCACTACAGTAGCGTTTGCAGTATTTATAGTATGCAACCTCAGTAATGTATATTAGAGCTGATTGTGAAATATGTATGTATAGTAAAACGATTTTGCTGTCCAATAAGGGACCCCAACTACCTTCTGCCTGACGGCATCACCTCACACAACCATCCAGACGGACATTCGCTGTCCACATTTTACTCTGAAAAACCGAAGACTAAGTATCGCTCTGAAGCATCAACAACAGCTTCATTATTTTCTCATTAATTCACAGTCCACACATCTCACGGTACGTAGAGTGAACAGACTCATTGTGCACGGACAACTTGCCTCTTGTTCCTCTGGTACAATTTATGGGATGGGTGCGCATTTTACTGCTGTTATTAATATATTAGGGAAATGTTAACACAGTCTGCGGGATGTGAGACCTGCTTTGAGGGCCATTTTTTTCCTTGCTGGGATTACTCGAAACAAGTGAGATAATGGGGAATTTCCTGACGTGTACAACAGTAGCTCACACCCGTGATGGGAACGCCGATAAGCGATTTACAGACGGGAGGGCCGTAATGGTACAGTGCGGATGCCTCAGACATTTATACATGAGCATCTTTATTTCATTACATCGAGTTTAGGGTTAATTCTAAACAGCGTGTTAACTGTTGCTGTGGGGCCCTTCATTTGGGAAGTGTCTGTGATTCATGAGTGGGGCCAGCTACTGTCTAAGGGACCCGAGACAAAGCTTTACTTGGGAGGCCCCCCCTACCAAGAAAACTGATAGTTTCACTTTCTGCGCACTGTTGGAGTACGCCGTCTCCACCGGGTCCGTTGATCAGCAGAGACTCACAGCTGAGACGTGGAGAAGTTGCAGGGTCCAAGTTTATTCTCTACGCGATTGCAATCGGGAGCGACCATCTGACATACCTTCAGCATGTACAGTAGGAAGCTCAGTCATGTATCAGCTTGATTCCTTTATAGCTCATTTGGGCCTTTTCCCCCCCTCTCTGTACTTTCCGTCTCGTCACGTATTCCATGCTCAATATTTGTTCTAATGAGCTGTTTAGCACTTATCCTTCTGGAATAATAAACTTATCCTTGTTTTGATTAATTATAGAATTATTATTTTGCTTAGTTATAAAATCATTGTTTTGATTGGTTATAGCCTTGTAGAATCATTCCCACCTCTAGGAATATAGGCTGTTCCGCTATAGCTAGAACAGGCCCATTTGAGATTGTGTTGTGCCTGTTTAATTTTTTTGTAAAAGACAGACTACTTCACGCACACGGTGGTGTCCTGGCCTGCGTGTTCCAATAGGGGCTGCCTTCTTTTGCTCGCAGCTGATTGGCTTGAAGTGACCCAGGTCATTATCTTACAATGGGCTTTGAACCTCCCCGACCCCCTAAGTCTTTTCACATCAAATGTTCTGTCTGTACTCTACGGCCCGAGGGGGCTCTCAGTGACGGACGTCTGTTGTTTCCTCCCAGGCTGGCGGTGTAAAAACTACGGGCACCGGACTGGGGACAAAGAGTGTCCCTTCTTCATCAAAGGAAACCAGAAGCTGGAGCAGTTCAGAGTTGTGAGTGTCGCCCCAAGCAACCTTTCCGTGTGAGTCTGCGGCCTGCCGGGCGAGCGGTGGGTGGACCAGAAGCCCACAGTGTGAATCACGCCTTTTTTTGCAGGCACATGAAGACCCCATGTATGATCTGATCAGGGAGAACAAACGCAACGAAAAAGAAACAAGGTTAGTTTCAAAACAGAACTATTTAAACAAGATGCATCAGCAGAGTGCAACTGCATATGAAAGTTCTGAGGTGCTGAAGGTGGTCTCTCTCTCACATACCTGTTAGATTTTGTCCTTAATTTTTCTGTTGTCTGATGGTACTTCCACTAAGTTCCAGGATTTTTTCTATTATCCTATTAGTCCTCGTTCACATCGTTGCTGATGGTAATGCCCTGTAAACACTGATTCTCCTGCGTTAAATGAGCGCTTCTGTATCTGGGCATTTAAACTCCCGGTAGCTTTCTGGCACCTCCTTGCCCCCCCTCCTGCCGCACTCACCTGCTCCGCCCCCTCTCCCTCCCCAGGATCCAGCAGCTGCGGCAGCTACTGGAGGACACCACGTCCGACTCGGACAGCAGCAGCGGCTCCTCGGACCACGGCCGGCACAAAAAGAGGAAGAGGAAGGAAAAGAGGAAGAAAGAGAAGAAGAAAAAGAAGAAGAAGAAGAAGCACAAGTCCTCCAAGGAGGGCGAGAGCTCTGCGTCAGACTGATGGCCGGGCTGTGGCCGCCCCTCGTCCCGCTCTCCAGCTCCTCTCTGTCCATCCCTCTACTCCGATCGCCACTCAGTAGCACATGGAAGATGAGCCCCCAGCTCAGCGAGGGTGGGGGGACTGCAAGGCAGATTTCTGGATCTGTACGGAATAGCAGCCTGGGAGCATCAGAGGCTCGCAGGAGAAGCAAACACGATTGTCCACGGCTGAAATGCGGAAGCTTTCGTACTGCGTTTAGTATAGCCGTTATCTTTCTGCATATTATTTGTATGATTTCTGTTTTCTCTAGGCAGTGTTTGGTAGTGTAACTTTATATCATCTACTGAGTTAAGGTGTGTTCCGTCTGAGTTGTGAATGGTAGCATCAGCCGACCTCCCTAGCATATGTTAGAGATTGCGTAATTGCACATGAATTAATGAAATACACACTGACCAAGGACTCCTGGTCTGTGTTTGCTGATTCATGCAAAAATAAAGCATAATTTAAATCTGATGTATGGTGCTTTGTGCTGAATTTTTTGGAACTGGATTTTAATGCTTCGTAACAATTTAATATTTGCACTATTGGCTAAAATTGTAGTGCATTTTACTAAACCTCCGGCTCGGCGTGGCCCAGTCCTGGATCAGCGCTCAAAAGGTTAGGATGCTGTGTCTGTGATTGGAAGGTTGCAGGCTGAAATCCCTAGGTTGGCTGGGTATTTCAACAATGGGCCTTTGGGCAAGACCCTTAATGCCATTTGCTTCAGAGACTGTCTGACCCTCTGTCCTTAAAAGAATGAATATTTGCTTTGGATGTGTGTCTGTTAAATAGATGTGAAATGGATCCATTTTTGCCCATATTCACTGTGTTCTGGGGTTTCGGTTCTGGAGTTCCTGGTTGTGGTATGAAATGCGAGCACGGTGCAGTCCTGCTCGCTCTTGCCGCATGCACCGTGTTGCACTCTGTTCTGTATCTCGTTTGTAATTAGCATTGGCCATAAGGAGGCTTTGGCTGCAGCAGCCATCTCCGTCTAGCACACAGGCTTCTTCTGCCACTGAATCTGAGAATAATTTAGTTCAAACATATGTTTGTGAAAATGACATGTCCACACTTTCACAGTGATTTAACCAGTATAAATGCCGCTCTCCCAGTTTGTTTTCCGGCTGAAACCTATAGGGGTTCTGTGCGACAAATTTTTGGGGGTACGAGAGGGGGTGGAACCGTAACCCTTCTGGGCAGCCTTTTCGCCCAGGCCCCCCTCTCTGCCGTCTTGGGGAGGCACCAAGTACCACATCAGAGTGGACAGAACTGAACCCCACCCAAGAGAGGCTATTTTCAGAAAGCAAGCTGGTCGCAGAGCTTTCGCTGCTGGGTAATGTTACTCGGCGAGCCGCTTTGGAGGAGCAGGTGGGGGGTCGGCTAATTTCTTGTGTTTACATCATCTAATCTGCAGCCCGCAAGACCGTGTGAGAGCTGTTAACAGGAAACACAGCCTGGCACACTCCCTGTACCATCTCTCCTTCCATGGCAACCCTCCCTTTCTTTCCCATCGCTAAAAGCATCCCATAAATCATCACTAAAGAGATCGCGCACTGCACCTAACCTCCAAAATCTTGCTCGCTCAAAGGGATCTTCTCGTTCTCCTGTCGGTGACCCCGAGCCCCGGGCTTCATATTAAACAGATATGTCTTCCGTGACGTTCCGGATTTAACGCCTGCTCTGGCACGGAGATTACCCTCCCCAGAGCCGTGGTCTTGAATTCTGACAAGGCCCGTCACGTGTTCCACTTATGGTCATACCTTGCATGATCACACCAAGAAACTGTGTGCACTTTTTTGCATTAGTTAAGAAAGTTTGCCATGTTTAGAGAGCCTCCTGAAGAGTTTTGGTTTTTTGTGCAATCCGCAAATTGTGACAAGCTGTTTCAAAGTCTATCGGTTTCCTCATAGCTTATGAACGGATTATAATTAAGCCTCTAGTTCAGCAGGAACGATCTTGGGAGCCTGAACTTGTGTGTGACATTTAATTCCACAGCTGATATTTATTAGGTCATTTCACTTAGCGGATTTAACATGGTAATTTTTTCCTCCACCGTTTAAAACAGCAGCGTAAGAGTGACACTGCTTTAAATGGTAGCCGTATATCACCTGTCAGTATGTTTGGTGGCCAAGATAAGTCAGTCAGTTTCTTTGCTCTGGGGCTGTTTCTGTGGAGATGATTAAAGTATCAGATGCACTGTGGCTTCTGTTACCATGGGTTATTTGTAATATTGGGAAAGGAGGCTTTAATCTTAATGATCTGCTGTGAAAAGGATGTCCAAGAGAGATTTCACAACAGAAAAGGTGCTGTCGACTCTTAAAAAAACCTAGATCTGCTTCATCTTTATCTTTTTAATCAATGTAGGGCAGAGCCATGACCTATAGCCTCAGGGCCAACATACCTTCAGAAAATCAATCTAATCTAGAGAAGCAGATCATAGGAAGTGTCAGTCCAGTCATTTTTGTGATTGATGCCCAATGTAACCATACACCCATCTGGTCCTCAGGGATACCCTCTACCCACAACCTCAGCTCATTGAAGTAATTAATCGAATAGGCCTACTTTGTATTTTGCCGACTAAAACGTATTCGGTTAATGTGTAGTGTACTGCATTTTAGCCGTACGTAAACTTCAAGGTTGCAGCGCATGTAACTTGTCATTTAAAAGGCAAGCTGGGTCTGTCTGTCCTTATAGAGCTGGCGGGGAGAGGTATTTTTAAACGTCGGCCGATTCTACATTAGCGCCATGGAAATAAGCGCTTTCGGAAAGATGCCTGGTTTCCAGGCAGCGTTGAATTTCTCGAAAATATTGTAAGGATTAATCCCATGTAATTATTACTGCATTTACAATTTTGTGAAATCTTACAACACGTAAATGCATCAAAACTTTCCCTAAAAAGTGAATACACGCTTGTTAAAGAATGGAAACAGTGAAACATTGCTTTGTTTCTTTTATTATTAGTATTTATGTGCATTGTTATTTCCTTTTTATTTTCGTCTTTTTTGGTTAAACTCATTTGCCCACAACACTCTGACCTCTGCGATATCATTGAGACGGATTTTCGGCGGGGTGGGGGGTGATCGCAATCTGAAGCAGTGGAGTACCAGAGCCACCCGGATAGATGTGCCTTTGTTAGGGCGGGGGGTGGGAGGCAAACTTTATGTCAGACAAGAAAGAGCAAAGCGACGAAGAGGGGGAGCGGCTGCTGTGCCGTCGGGATCCGCGGAGCTGCAATTGGTCAGCGTGGCTCTGATCGCAGCCCGGAGGAAAGCGACCGAGCGGCGGGGGGAGGAGGAAGAGGAGGAGGAAGGAGGAAGTGAAAACATCGGCGCTATCCGCAGCGTAAAGAGACGGCGATAAACTCCGATCGTCAGCGCCTCGGCTGTGGCCGGGGGGTGGAGCGCGTCCGCCGCGTCAGGTCTGTGCCGATTGCCGGGCTGATGCGCTGCGCTGCCCCCGAAACTACCTCCAACCGCCGCGCTCATTATTTTCCTGGAAGGGAGGGGGCCTGTCGCTTTGTCTTACTTTGTGAGCCAGCCGGGTGTCTATTTTGGCCATATGGTTGGCCTGCCAGCTATCTACCGCGATCCGGAGCGGCGGTGCCGACAGTTCTAAGTGTAATAACCGGACGTGGCTCACCGGCCGGCCAGCGGGTGACGTGTACGGGTACGAGTACGGGTGCAGCAGGCGAGCCGCGGATCAGCAGCAGCAGCTGGTAAGTGCGATAAGCATGCAGCGTGTTGGTAGGACTTTGTGGAGCCCACAAAGGTTATCGGGGGGTAACCGACTAGTCAAAGCACTCGGCAGCTCTTTTTGCTTTTGCGCTTTGCTTAAGTTAACTGATTGAGTTTTTTGCATGGCATTTCTAACATTTCCTACATAATCTGGATTAAATAAAGAAACTTGTATCGCTGCTGTTTCGCTGCTTTCCCCCACCCAGCCTATATCCAGTTCAATGTACGAATTTAGCGAGTTTTAGTTGGATTTTTCGTTCTCTGAGTATCTCTTTTATTTCTGTACCTATTGCGCTTTTTTCATCTTTGCAAACGCACTGCATTGTGCTGACAGCTCGGAGACGTCCGGGGCAATGTCGTTTGATTCAGCTGGCAAATAGTACATTTCTTAAAGCTTTGCATGTGAAATAGCTGGTTGGATATTTAAGAGCCGAACGGGAAACCATAAAACCGCTTTAAGCGAAACTTTTGGTCCGGTCTCAGTTTAAAATATTTGCATCCGTGTACCCTAATCTGTGTGTACTAGAATTAGAGTTAGGTGATCAGTGGTCATTGTTAACACACTACAGCACGGCAAATAGTGCGCAACAACGAAATGTGTCCTCTGCATTTAACCCATATGTGACATAGCAGGGGGCAGCTAATTCAGCGCCCGGGGAGCA
>JAABNX020000053.1:8932952-8947542 GCA_015163995.2 Mormyrus lacerda | reverse complement strand
GGAGTGACCGTACAGGCGTCTCCCAGAGCAGCCAGACAGCCGCTCTTGTCACACCTTGGAGCAGTGGCACTGGGTGAGGAGTGACCGTACAGGCGTCTCCCAGAGCAGCCAGACAGCCGCCCGAGAAAGGCCCGCACAACAATGCCTGTCACGCATTTGCCTCTCTGTGTTTATACACTTAAATTGGCTCCAATGTAAATAAAATGCAGGCTATTTTGGACAACAGGCATGATTTAAGAACAAAAAAATATATATATATATATATATTATTATTTTTCTGTCTGTTTCTGTATGTAGTGGGTACTGTAGGTGAGTGATGGTGGGCCTGCAAGGCCACGACGGTCAGCTGTGTGTGAATCATCCGCACAGGACTGGGCAGCACTGCGGCTCGCTGAGTCTGGCTCGCCGGGCTGGAGCGGAGGCCTGGTATATGGGCCGCTCGGGATAAGGGCGTCGGCTCCGGGGGTGAGGACACCAGCAGCTGTGACACGAAGCTTGTGAGAGAGGCTCACAGAGACGGCTTTAGTGATTGTTATTGAGCCAAAACGGCTTTAATTTGTGTGTGTCTGTGCCGCGTACGCTTCACACATACAGGCCTTTAATGGGAATGATGTTCCCAATCAGAGCGGCATTAAGTGAATTTCACCGGAACAACCTGGATCGGTGAATGCCTCGCTGATAGCATCCTCTTCACAGAGAAGGCGTGCACTGTGGTTGTGGAGTTTTCACGATGGGATTTAAGGAGATGGAGAATCGACACACCAGATGCCTATTTGAGGAAAATGGAAACATGGGCCGCACTGCAGAAGGAGGTTGTGCTGCTTTTATCTGGGTCTCTGTGCATTTTAAATGAGTCGTTTCTCTTTTGAACATATCTGGGTGGCCTTTCGCAGAGGTTCCTTCACTGAAATGCTATCTTGATTTCATGTATATTAAGTAGGTAAAGATATGTGATGCACAGCTTTGAAATAATGCTGGTCGACTCCCCCTCGTTATATACTAATACAGTGTTAGGGTTCAGTGCCGAAAGTCTAATTTTGCCCCAATGGCTCGAAACCGTGTGGTTTGTTTTTCATGGTTTGTCACGGATGGCCTGGTTTTTAAGGCACTTAATCGTTTTAAAATTTAATGGGGTGTGTCTGTGTGTGACTCCCTTAAACTGGGGAGACGTCAGTTAATTGGTGTGTTTAGTTGTTTATGTGCTACACAGCGCTGTAATATGTTCCTGCCCCGCCTCTGCGGTGATGCCGACATAAAATCAGGGCAGTGCAACACTCTCCATTACTGAACCGGCATTATTTTGTGGCAGAATAATGACAGGGAAAATATTTTGTCTTGGAATGAAGCTTGTTTTTTAAGAATAAGGGGGAGGGCAGACTGAGTGTATAATTTTCATGGCCTATCAGCAGAATCAGGTCCAGGGAGTAAAAGTCCAGACCGGGATTTTGTTTCAACCAACCAGCTGAAAATAAAGAGTCACAGTATCACTCAACTGGATGGCTGAAACAAAATCCTGGTCTGGACATTTATTCTCTGGACTGGAATTACCCAACTCTGCCTGTCAGAGTCAACGACCTGTTGAGGGGTGAGGTGAACGTAAGTCTCAGCTTTCTCATTCGCTGATGAAAAATTTAAGCCCCCCCCCATAAAGTTATGTTCCCATTTGTCTCTGGGATAGGGGTGTTTTGTTGAACACTGCTCCCCCCACTGCTCCAGTTAAGATAAAGATGTTTTCGAGGATGTTTTGATATCATGAAACCTGCCCGCAGCCACAGAGTTCTTTAGGCGATCATCTCTTGCAGACACTCGCGGCCGTTTGCGGATTCACGGAGCGCAGCCCCTCATCGCCCTTGTCCAGGTGTGAATGTTTTTAGCGGGAAAACCAAAACGAAAAGCTGTGAGTCGTGCTGTCATAGAGCTGCGGTCACCGGCTGGCGTACAAAGTAAAGTCGTTTATAGATTCTTTTAATTGTTAGTAGTAATTTCTAATTATTTATGCTTTAACTTTTTGAATTGTTCACTTTACAGTTTTCGGTTTATTTGTCATATGCAAGTTAGCACAGGGTCAACATTGCAAAGAAATGTGATCGACGAGAATCGACAAGTCTCTCAGCCATTGGTCAGTGTGTTTTACTGTCCATTTGCTCACCATGAATGTATTCCTGGCTGCTAGCATGGTGTTAAAAGTCAGCATAACTAACTAACCAACTGGCAGGCTCTGGTCCGCATTGGGACCAAAACACAATTCAGTCAGGACTGTGTGATGAATTGCCCCACCCCCATTTGACAAATTTAATGGGTTGGTCTGTTTATCAGATGCTGTGGATCTTGTTTTTGTGTTGCTGATAGAATTTGGCCCTTGGGGAGACAGTCTGGGCCCCCTGCCTTAGAGTAACCTGTCTCACTCTCACTACTTTCCGGACTGCTGTTTTTTTTGTTATTTTTCCTGGCTGGAGAGCCATCCTTTCCCCCACCCCTGGTGAGTGCCGCTCTCCTTGACAGGGGCCCGCAAGCTACTCAGAACCCCCCCGTGCGCGAACAGACTGAGATGGTGCGCCGGCAAGACTTCAGGGAGGGGCCATGCCTCTCGCTCGTCCTTATCCGGGACTCCTGGGAGGAGGAGTACCCCCCGCAGCGATCCTCTGTCTGCGTCCGAGGCAAGCGGCTCATGCACCAGCCTCAATCAGATCTTTTCATCTCTGGCCCCCCCAGGACTTCAACGATCAGAAGCGGTTTTTTTGTGTAAATGGACCGATTATGATTAAAACAAGTAGAATCATTTTACCGCATCCCCAGTCTGAAGATCAGTGTCGTTCTGCTTCATTTAAGGTCTAATCTCCAGTTTGGTTCTGCATTCTCATGTCCTTTTTCTTAATCCATTTTTTTCTGGTAAGAAAGGAGGTAGTTAACTAAAGTGCTGAAGGGGCCAAAGATTCCTCAAACAGGTCAAACCTTTCCGATCGCTGTAAATAGAGACAGTTTTTCCCTCCACACTCCTTGCAGGAAAGTGGGTAATTTCTCCTATTTGTCTATACGCTTGTTAGCCAGGAGTGTTTGATAAAATTCTGAGCTTCTCATCGTACTGTGCAGAGGGGCGGGTTACTGTTAACCCCCTGGCAGGGAGGAGTTCAGCCCTGTGTGCATGCTACGCTTGTGGAGGGGTGGGGGGTGAGAGAGTGGGTCCAGGCAACTTGTCTCTTTGGTATTGTCACTAGATACCACAAAGAAGTGTGAGGTGAGGTGAATAGTGTGTGGAACCAGCTGTGCGAAGGTGCTATGTTTCAGGGTGGGGGAGTTGTTTTTGGTGGCTGAGTGGTGTCTGCATCCTGGTCAGAACAAAAGGATGGAGGTGGGAGGTGTCAGGCACAGGACGGGGGGGGGGAGAGATGGTGGTTGATGAGGACGCAGGCCAAGGAACAACTGGCAGCACTGTGGGAGACGGGCACAGTGTCTCTTTGTGTCCCGCAGTGTCTGTCGCCGATTGGGCCTGTGGCAGTGAGTGAATGACTGTCCCCCTACAGGCCAGTGTGGTGTGTAGCTGTGTGGTCCTCTTCGGGGGTGGGGGGGGGGCTGGTATTCTTAAAACATCTGATATTCATAATGGAACCAAGACAGCAGCAGTGTCCCGATGACTTAAATGGCTTCATTTTGATGATGTTTTCTCTCCCCCCCCCCCAGCACCCTGCTGCCTCTCTGTCAGGGTGTGAAATGTGCTGACTTGTCAGTTCCCTTTCTGCAGGACGGGCTGCGGGATGCGATGAATCGGAACCTGAGCTTCTCCCTGTTAATGGCTCATCCCTAAGCCTTTCTGCAGTCCCGCTAACCGCGCAGACGCTCGTCCGTACAACGTGGACCTTGATTTTTATTTGAAGTAGGACAGGCAAAAATAGTAACAAATCAATTGCGGAATGTTCTAGGCTTTTTTCAGGTTTTCGATCTAGGCTAGCCTAAACCTGAGGGGATTTAGTGACGCGTTTCTGTAGGGGTGTGCGTGTCGTGCAGTCTTCGGAAAACGGGTTAGAGACTTGGCCGTAAAGGCTATTCGGGGGGGGGGCAGGCAGGGGTCTGTCTCTGAAAGACGATGTCATCTTTCATCATGAAAGTGGTCACCTAAGGGCAGGGAATCGATCAGTCTCTTTGTTTTAATCCTAGTGATCTAATGACCCATGTGGACCTGAAATGTTATAGGGTGACGACCGCGACCTCGATTTGGTTCCGGTTACCCTTCCTACCTTTTGGCGAGAACCGCATCTGTCTCCCTTTAAAATCCATTGGGACACTGGAGAAAAAAAAACCCTCCAAATATTTCCACACGTAGCTGTCTGTGAGAAAGCCCAGCCCATTCCAATGCTAACAAAGGATGTCAATGACACACAACCTGTCATATAATCTTGCTCTTCAGGACTTGTACAATTGGGTGAGAGAATCACACCAGGCTGGGATCAGTTCTGATTTAATTAGTTTTGTGTGATATAGCTGTCTCTCTCTTTCCAGAGCTTTATTCCCAGCGACACCTTTCACCATTGCCGCCCCTCCCAAGAACATAAACACGCACACTAGTGGCCACCCAGCAAACCCAGATATCCACCTCAGGCTGGTAACCCATTAATGTCGCTGCTGCTTTCCTCAATGTCTGACTTAAGGGTTAACCAACTTTCCCTGCCGATAGTATCATTTAAACAGAAAAAAGTGGCCTATCGGTCAGCTGTTGTTTTGATGTTGAAGAACAGAAACAGTAACAGTGACCCCCTATAATCTCTCGATTGGCTCTTTCAGTTCTCCCTTCTGCTAATGTGCCGTCGCTTGGCACCTGAAGTGTGATTGGGCTCTTTGTTGCTTAGGACGTGGTGTTGAGCCCCCTGTGTTAGCGTTAGCATTAGTGATAGTATTAGAGTTAGCGATATTATTAGCATTAGCATTAGTGATAGTATTAGAGTTAGCGATATCATGAGCGTTAGCCAAAGTGATAGTATTAGAATTACGATTGGTGCAAGGATGCCTACCATTGTGCTGAGTCCAGAAAATGCTATTGCCTTTTGGTTTTTAGGAAGCTGTCGTACTTCCTCTTAATGTCACATTTATTTGTCCAGTTAAAATTAGCCCGACAGGACAGAACAGCTACATCGGAAAGAGGAAACTTTGATTCTTAGTGACGAGTTTGACAGGATAATTGCTGGTGGGTTTTGCGTAACACAGTGTGTGTGTTTTTTTTTTTGTTACAACCTCATGCAGATTCACTGTGAGATTTGCTGGCCTCTGGCCTTTAAACTTCCTGTCCTCCTTTAGGTGAAATATGTATATGTATGTATGTATGTATGTATGTATGTATGTACAGACACTCCTCTACTTACGAACGAGTTACAGCTGTTCGTAATTTGAAATGTTCGTAAGTCGTTATTCAATATCATTTTAAGAGTATACACAAGTACAAAGCACTAGGATGCTGGGAGTACGCACGCTACGCGGCTGCGCGGCGGGTTAAGCAGCAGAAGTCGTACTGTACTAGGCGGAATTTGGACTCTTCGTTCGTATGACTGAAAGCTTGCAAGTAGAGGAGCATCTGTATATATGTTTTTTCATATGGAAGCATGGAGGATTTTAAGATCTGTAGAACCTAGTCTTATTTTTGACCTGTGCTTCGCTACATTCTGAGTTCATAGCTCCCACAACCCCAGTATGACTGAGGGTTACAGCCTCGAGTGGGGTGCTATTCCCAGGGTGATGTGAGTGGGCTGGCTTACCTCCCAGATTCCCCCAGGAAGCACGTCAGGTCACCTGAGGCCTTTCGAGATGCCTCTTCGTTGGCTGCCTTTATCAGTAGAGTAGTTTTGGGGCCCAGGCTCCATACATGACTGAGAGAGTGAGAGACGGAGAGAGACCCTCCAGGTATGAACCATAAAGGCATCATAGACAAACTGATTTCCTGTGATTTGGCCAGTGGCCCCCGCCAAGCGCTGTGATACGATGTCACTCCGTTCTGGCCGTGTTCTTTCCCCCCCGGGGGTTTGCGTGTGGCTGCACCTGTTTGCCTTTTGTATCCTCAACATGGACTGTTGGGGGAGGGGGAAGGCGTGGTTCCGGTAATTTGCGATAGAGAATGTGGCTCTGAAAGCTCAGGGAATGAATAGTGCCCACTTCTCCATTGTCTGCGTGACGTCATGCCCTTTATTTGGAAATGTCTGCAAAAGTACAAACTCCCCATCCATAAGTGCTGCAAGGATAAAGGGAGAATAGGAACTAGACACTTTATTAGCGTTTGGCTTTTTCTGCAGGGCAGGATACTCATCTTATGTTTCCTTTTCTTTATTTAGAAGATGCCTTTGTCGGCCAGTGAATGACCAGCGACAAGTACAAGTTGGCGTCCGAGCGAGGGCTACATGTAGCCAGCATTGCAAAACTCAGCAAGAAGCTAACAGGAGAGCAAAAATGAAAGACAAACTAGTGTGCAGATACTGCAGCATCCGACAATCCGACATGAAAGCAGCTAGAGTTGGAACTGCAAAGCGACTGTGTTCCTGGTGATCTTGCATGTTGTTGTTTTGCCTGAGAAATGGTTCTGATTCTCTGTGGTTTGAAGATGCAGAAGCTATTTATCAGATTGCAGTTTGTGGGCTAGTCCGAAGACGTCACACGGCCGGTATTAAGGCTGTAAGCCAAATGTCCGTAACTTCTGCCATGTGCACATAATAACCACGATCTGAAGGAATGGGGAAGGGGGGGTCAGTGGAATAGGTCCCAGGACTGTTCCCCATGAGGTCAGTCACAGGAATGTGTCCCTTGGAGGCTGGAATCTTGCCAAGCCCATAATGTTTTTGATGCGATTAAGACTGTAAAGGACTGAGTGCTACCCCTGTACATTCCCACACACTTCTAATCTCCCAGCTATGAAGATTGCCAGGTGTTCAGGGCCAAGAGCGATACTGGCTGCAGTCTTGCGGAGACGCAAAGAATTTTTGTACTCTGTTATTCACATTAATGCCGATGTGAAGTGGGGTATAAAGCTGCCGTTATCAGTCCAGCCAGGTTTGGAAGTTACATGGGCAGTGGTGGCTTGATGGTTAGGGAAGCGCACTTGTAATCAAAAGATTGCAGGATCGAATCGCCCACCAGCCAGTCACCACTGAGGTACCCTGAGCAAGGTACCGTCCCCAAGCACTGCTGCCCGGGCGCTGAATTAGCTGCCCCCTGCTATGTCACGAAAGTCGCATTTGGGTTGAATGCAGAGGACACATTTTATTGTTGCGCACTGTGTGCTGTGGTGTGTTGACAATGACCACTAATCACCAAATTCTAATAATTCTAATGTGCCATTTTGGAGATGTTTATAGGCTGTGTGGTGAGGCCTGTCACAAAATAAGTCTTCATCCGTTGCTGAATGTGGTCAGCCTCAAGCGCTGACATGGCAGTGGTCTCCTGAGAGAGCCAGCTCGCTAAGGCCAAGTATGTTCACCAGAGATCGCCTAAGCTGCAGGTCCCCCTTTGCTTGTCCAGCCGTCGTCCGTCAGACCTGCACACTCTGCAGCGTAGCATGACGACCCGAAGCTGCGACTCCAGCAGCACTTTTAGCGACGGCTAGCTTGCTGTTGTCCTTCATTCCCTTAACCGCTCGCTGAGTGAGACCTGATCTGCTTTCTGGAGCAGGCAAGCTGCTGCAGGCTCCAGAGCAGAAGGTCAGCACCGCCGTCACTAATCGGGCTGCGGCTTTGCCGGTGATGCGGTTTGCGCCCTAGTTGGGCCCCAGCAGGTAATTCCCGGAGTCACGTGACTCGCACATTTCACAGCTTGTCCCTTTCGTAAGACTTGTGATGTTTGTAGGCTTTTGCTACGATGTGAAACAGAAGGTCGCCGTGGCATTTTGAGAACGGTAGAGCAGTTTCTGTGATTTTTTTTTTTTTGTGCGGACAATAGATGAATAAATTGGCTGTTTACAAACTGGGCGCTGTCCTTTACCCGATCGGTGTAACTCGTCACCGATTCACCGGTGTTATATACTCTACAGAAGGCTATTTATAGAGCGGGATGACAGACACTCCAGCTCATGGGGTGGGGGAACTGCAGAGGTTAAATCCTTTGAAATATGATGCTGTACAACACTGTAGCCCCACCGCAGCTTCAGAACCACCAGAAATTCAAGAGCATATTTTTATACTGTGCAAAGGCCCCGCAGGTACTCACAGGAGGGGGGGGGGGGGGATTGTACAGGCCTTTTGTTGCTGCAGTTTTTGTTCTCTCGCATACTTCAGAGACGTAACCTTTTTTTCCTCACCAGGCCTGTGTCGGGCTCTGGAAGAGGGCAAGGCCGGCTCTCCGCACGTCACACCCTCGCTTGCCAAGTCTGGCATCTCTGCATTTCTGACCGCCTGCGGGGGTGCGTTTTACGTAATGGGACTTAACGTCAACCCGCCAGTTATCCGTCTGGATTAATTCCGCGGTTTAGCTAGTGAGAGCGACGCCAGGCCTCAACTCCACGTTTGTCCGAGTTTGTTTTGCATTAATCGGATATGATTAATCAGAATACACTCAACACGGCAACCTTTATCGATGACGTGGATTGGCAAAATAGTTCTGTTTATGAAATGCATGTGAGGAAGGGGTAGGATGGAATCGGCTGCGGTCATTAACAGGTTAGCAGAAGTGTCCATCTGTCTTCACTGTTTTTGTCTCTAACTCTGCACAGGCTAACAGTGGGCATTGTAACATTGATCTCTGTAATTCATGTTTTTGTGAATTTATTTATAGAGCACATTTCAAGACGACAAGCGTACACCAAAGTGCTTTACAAAGTATAAAATACACACATATAAAAGATCTGAGATTAAAAGAATGACAGGATAAAGTGACAAATAAAATAAACAACACCAACTGCCCTTGAGCTACAGTATCTCATCCTGGACTGAACGCCTGTCTATAAAGGTACATCTTAAGAGCAGATCTAAAAGCAGAGACTGATGTGTGTCTTGTTTACTCTAAAGAGGCAGATTGTTCCACAGTCTTGGAGCAGCAACTGCACAAGTACCATCACCCTTCAGTGTTATTTGTAGATGAAATAAAGGGAAGATGCCTGTGTAGAACTACTCTCACTTGGTGTTAATTTAATATTACCAGTGTCCAGCTCGGATGTTCCTGCTGCTTCTGCCAAATAAGTCTTGCTGTCGTGTCACGTCTGTGCCCCTGTTTGACTACAGATTAATCCGAAATCCTTTTTCCACTTGACGTCTTTGAAAAGTCCTTATTTTGGCACGGGACGGGGCTCCCGCACTTGCTGTTTCCATAGTGAGTGCTGGGGTTTGTCCAGGCAAACGTGAACCGGTTTGACTCTGAAGTGGTGCCTGATGAAGCCCCGGGGCCCTTGAAGGTCCAAGTGTCGCACTGTTAATCACATACCTGTGCCCCCCCTCACTTTACTGATGTCACAGCCTATTGACTTGGGGCTACCCTGAGTGTTATTTATGCGGTTGTTGTTCTCATAAGCCTGGCACGTTGTTCTCAGAGGGACCAGCATGTGCGCGATGAGGCGATTTTAAGGCACATTTAGGAGGTCCGACATTTCAGCGAGGGCAGATTAGCACCTAGTCACTCTTTGAGGTAATTTTTATAGTGCTGCTTGGAAGCATACAAAACGGAGTTAGAAGCACATTCGACCTGCAAAGATTTATAGAATTCAGTTGAATACTGTCTTCATGCTTTGGGGTATGTTATAGATTTATTGTATGATAAATCTAGATTTATTTGTTTCAGGTGTGTAACCTGAGGTATTGTTTTATGGAAAGATTTTCCTTTTGTAGTCATAAACAGAATTGAAATTAATGCTGAAAACATTGTGCAGATTCATTTTGCATAGATGTTTTGTTGGGTTTTCCCTGACACCATTTGCATTGCAGACAAGGCCCCAGGTCCGCTGGTGTGATCCTCCACATTGTCGCCGGAGGTTCCTGCCAGCCCGGATGGCCTCCAGCGCTGTTACGCCACTGCTTCCTGTCACCTATCTGGGGGCAGTCGCTTCTTTTGACTTGCCGCTGTGCCTCGCAGCCGGGCCGTTTCCTCTCAGTGCGGCGGGCGCCTACTTCCTACTTGTGTTCACCTCTCTCTGAGGCGGGGCGCCAGGCAGCAAGGGCTCCGCGAGGCACTGGTCTGTACGGCTCTGTCTGCGCACTGCCGCGCTTTGAGGATATCCGCGTCGGGGAACCCGGAGGGACGGAGGCTGCCGTAAGTCCTATCCTCCATTTACCGTCGCCAAAATGGACGATGGATCGTCTCTTCTCGCTTCACTGATATTTTAAGTGAAGGCTAGGAAAGGAGGGAGTGTGGGGTCTGTCACTAGTCGACAGGATTTCCGGGTCGATTCTGCTGCCAAACAGTGTGGTTTTGGCTCCCAGACTGTGTTTTTGCTTTTTGGCTTCTTGAAGAATCCATCTCGGCTACGTAGTATCCTTCAAGCGTAAGTGTTCCCTCCTCCAGCTGGAAGGTAGTGCAGGTGACTCTGCCCTGCAGCTAACAGTCATGCACCCACTACAATTTTTGGGCATCCTCTCTCTCTCTGTGTGCAGCTGAAAGTTTTCCTCTGGCTTGTACACGTGCGCTGGATTGATGGACCCTTTTGTCCGGGACGCCTGGCAACATGAAGCTATCCACATATAATTTTCTGCTTCTCTCTCGATGCTTTTTATGCAGAGTGGCACCTAAAACCGTGTCCTTTGACAGGTGCCGTTATTTTTATTTTATAAATGCGCACTAAACGTAGCTACACTTTATAACAGCTTGAAGCCTTAGAAAAAGTTAAACTTGGTAAGAGTTGCTTTGTGTTTTAAAGTGGCGGTGTCTTCTGAGGGGGGTGGGGTAGAGAGGGAGGGAGGGAGGGAGAGAGAGAATGTCTTGTGTAGTCATTTGACAGGATATCCTGCTTTGTGGAAGAGACAGAGGCTGTGTGTGCGCACATCTGCCCGTACCGAGACGTGCCTTGATAAATAGCGCCAATCGCTTGTTGCCTGTGTGCGGTTTTGAACATAATCATTTGCCTTTGTGGTGGGGATAGCCCTGCATTGGCACCATTTCCCATGGCTGCAGGGTCTTTTCATCTACATCCTGTCCTCTCTGCAGCTTCCTGTCGCCGTTCTCCACCCGCTCCAGTGTTCAGTGACATCTTGAGGGGGGGAGGGGCTTCCTCATTCTTCAGACATGTCCGCGGCTCTCAGAAGCCTTTTCCTGTGGGGCTCTTGCGTTTCATTGTGTAATGGAACACACGGCTAAGCTTAACCTTGCAGGGGGGGTCATTAAGTGCATGCAGGAAACTCCTCCCCTTTATGGTGAGGTGCTTCTAACGATGCACCAGGGTGTCTCCTAGAGGGGGGGAGGACAATGGTGTAGGTGAAGCGAAAGCGCCATAAGCACGTTGGCTTTTTGGGTCTCCCTTGTCCACCCCCCCACCCCCCTTCCGTGTTGACTCCAGAGGCTGGCTGTCCTGCTTCTTTTGTTGCATGGGCCCTGATTAAGTGCAGATGTGTCCATTTGCACATTATAAAGGTTGTAACTGGAAGAAGAGTGCAGCATATCGCCAGTCACAGATTCAGCAGTGGATCCTGCCAACGTATCGGCTGTGGCTCCGGGTGAAACCGATGTCCATAACCTGACGTTTCTATGCATTTCTGAAAGGGTGTTGGCACTTATAATAAGCATCTTTTTTGGTGGGGGGGGGATTCTCCAGGCTGTGGTTTTCTGATTATCTGGGTTAAGTGTCCCTGTCTCTCTCTAGGAAAGTAAGACCTCTCTTGTTACCATCCTGAATTATTGAGTCGCTCCCCTCGCACCAGCAGACCCATTTAGTGTCCTTCCTATATACCATAGACCCTGTGTGCAACCCAGGCTTGGTCCAGTTGTCGTTTGGAAATTGAATTTCAGAGACGCAGGTGTCATTTTTCTTGCTCTGAGTGTTCCACCGTGGATGCAAGTTCTGGTTTTCATTCTGTTTTTTTTTGCTGGTTGGTGTTGCTGTTGGATGTGAGTTGACCCCTAGATCAGACGTGACCCCAGCCAGCATGCTGTGTTTCTCATGTTCTGAAAGCTCGCCCGGATTCCTTTGCAGCTTCGGCATTTGGAAAAAGCCTTTTTATCTTTGTGTTTTGGGGTTTACCGTAAATGGCCGGTCTTGGCGGTGTAAGGAGGGTCCAGGTGCACAGTGGATCACCGAACGGTGACCGTGTGCATTGGAACCGGACCACACCATGCCTGTGGCTGTCACCTGCATCCTGGCAAAGTGCTCCAGGGACTCGCTGTCGCACAGCAAGCTCATGCTCTGGTTTTTAACAAAAGGACCAGTCAAGTGTCACCATCCTAACCCCCCACTGTCATCCGCTGGGCTCCTTTAGATCATGAGGATCATTGATGGGTAGGACTCCATGAATCTGGAGACACAAGTAGCTGTTGAAGACATCAAAATGTCTTCTTTTCTTTGTGGTTTCGACAGCCTTCAAGAACGCTGAGGCTGCAGTAAAGCTTTAAAAATGACTGAATGAGCGTGGCACCTCCTGTTTGCTGCGGCGCTGGTTCCCGTTTAAGCTGTGGGCCGAAACCTGCCACCCACACAAGTTTTCCAGTCCGGGAGCGGCGGTGCTGGGCCCCCCGCATTTCACGTCCAGAGAGGGTCGGTCAATGATCTCAAGGTGAACGGTGACAGCACGTTCTTCCCATTCTGGGGAAAATAACGGCCCGCGTCTTCTCAGAATTCGATGACTCGAAGCCATTTTCTGAGTTCCAGGCACATTGCATAACTCAGCTGCTGAGGCTGGATACGAGGTGGGAGGGGTGGATTGACCTCGGCGCCCCCTGAGGGGGCTCCTGTCTCCCATTCTGCAGCTGCACTTTGCTAGACACCCCTCTGGGACCTCTGTGCTGATGTCAGGCGCCTTTGAGAGTGGTGTCAGCTGGTGATTTAGGCTTTTTTTTGTGTGAAAGATGTATCTAAATAAGTCTCACCTGCTAACCATCAATCGAGACAGAACCGGATAATGTCCATAGTCATTCGACTGGACGAGAAATAGACACATCTTTTTCTGTAGTGTTCTTTAGGTTTTACTCTTGAGGTCAGAATGCTGCTGCCGATGATGATGATGATGATGATGATGATGATGACGATGATACTAGCGTCAAAAACACACGAGGACATGCTGCTGGATAAGACGCTTCTCCTTGGGGAGGCTTTGGAGTGTGTATGCACACCCCAGAAACTGAGGCAGCCTTATGGAGCTGGCTGGGACAGAGCCCAGCTGCAGGAGTCTTGGGTTTTTCAGTGTGAGTCACACATGACGCACGGTCCTGTCCGATTCACGTTTTCACGAGGGGACACATGCTGGTCAGGCTTTGTGGGAGTATCGTCCATGTGCACGCTGAAGCATTTACAGTGTGGAGAGGTGCCTCCATGTGAGACAAGGAATGGCTCCATCTGTTGGGACTGGGCATCATGGGTGATGTGGCCCTGTTATATCAGCCCCTGAGCTCACCCATCTGTGTTTATCCCTGTGTTTATGATTCGCTCAGATTTATTTGTACTAAAATATCATTGGAGCTGTTTGTGATTGACAACAGTCTTATGCAATTAAGGCAGCCTGACCCTGCAGCATGACTGCTTGAGGGCAGACCTTCTACATGTGAACCAAGGGTGGGTGCTTACTAGTCATTGGACAGGTTTAAGGAGGCTTAATATGCAGGGAAAGGCTGTGGGCCTTCTGCTAATGTCTCAGATCATGGTGACCTGTCTGTGCCCAGAAAGTTGCTCGCTGTGCTTGTCAGTCCTGGTGGCGTGCCCGTGGTTTGTTGCCCTTTTACAGTTACTTTTGGCCCAGCTTCACGTTCTACACAGGCCGCTGGATTTCCCAAGGCAAACTTCTTACTCTTTTCAGGGAAGGCCCTGAAAGTGATGGACAAAATGACGCTTCATGAACCATTTGCTGTATTTTTTTGACCCCACTAGATGGTGCTGTTGGGAAAAAAAAGGGCACAAAGCATGCTCCAGAGCAAACCAAGCATCATCTAGTGGGGTTCATGAAGCTTCATTGGCCCATCACTACTAGAGAAACCCCTCTGGTCAATTAAACTACAAGGGTGGCTGCCATCACGTGCGCACAGCATTCACGTACTGAGCAGTCCTGCATGGGAAACAGCGCTGAGACTGGTGTGGCATGGGTGAGCTGGCGGCGAGTTGCACAACCAGCCAGATGTCAGAGCCAACCGTGAAAATCTGGGCGGGGATGAAAAAGGGAACCCCTCTCTGTGCCGCCGACTGTGGCTAACCGCACTGCCGCCTTTGAAGGTGACGGTCTGGGAAGTATAAGAGTGTTCCACTTGGCACACAGAGTGGAAGAGGTGCATGCTGGGAGTTCAGGGATGAGAAGACTCTCAATCTCTGTCAACCAGGATCTCATTCAGCGGCTTCCTGGGTTTTGAAGATTTACAGGTCGATTAATTTGGCACTGATGATGATGAAGGTAATCTTCATGTTCCCACTAGGGTGGTTGTGTGTTTGTGTGTGTGTGTGTGTGTGTGTGTGCGTGGTCAGGGGGGGTCTTACCACAGAGTCCACATGCCTGGATCCACAGTC
>JAABNX020000053.1:8909074-8920993 GCA_015163995.2 Mormyrus lacerda | reverse complement strand
GATGAGTATTGATTTGGAGTGTGGGTCAATCGTATAGGATGAGTATTGATTTGGAGTGTGGGTCAGATGAGTATTGATTTGGAGTGTGGGTCAATCGTATAGGATGAGTATTGATTTGGAGTGTGGGTCAGATGAGTATTGATTTGGAGTGTGGGTCAATCGTATAGGATGAGTGTTGATTTGGAGTGTGGGTCAGATGAGTATTGATTTGGAGTGTGGGTCAATCGTATAGGATGAGTATTGATTTGTAGTGTGTAAAATCCCCTGTTTTTCATCCATCTGCGATGTTCTAGCAAAGCCCTTTTGTCACCATATATTTTACTTTCCTTACCAACAGGTTTTTTCTCTTCTCCTAACCCCCTCCCCCCACCATTCTTGTTGGACATCAGCCCTCACTTCCCCCCCAGGGATGTGTCCCCCACCTCTCAGGAAGTGCTGCAGCATCTTTTTTTGTAACACATTTCTTGTTTTGTTTTTGCATCTTTCTGTCCTTGTTTCCTGTTCTTCTCTGACGGCTCCGTCTCTGACTTGGCTTTTGGGGGCTGTAGGGGCATGTTGTGACCCTCGCAGCCTCTGAAGGTCACACGCCTGTCCCCTCTGGCTGCCACTGCCACCATGATGCCCCCCCACCCCTCCTCATCCCTACTGAGCTTTCAGGGCAGATAACCTTTAAAGTTTTATAAAATAAAAGTCAACTGAATTTTATCTGCTGTTACAAAGCAGTAACTGGTTTTATATTAATTTATGTCACTGTTGTATGAAAACTAAATAACTTAATTCTAAATTTAGTTGAATGCATCATCTGTTTAATTTTTCATGGCTTCTAAACAACCAAAGAGACCTAAACACTGATCATTTTGATAAGCATTTTCACTCATGGCGTGTGGGTTTAACTCAATTAAACTCAACTGGAAATATTTATAGTGACTCCTCAGTATGCTGCTTTTAGCATAATTACTTTAACATAATATGGCTCAGTCAATAGCTCAGTCAAAGCAAAAGGTTAATTAAGAAATGGCCTGTAATTGATGCCTGCATATCCTGAAACCTGCAAGGACCCTCCCTTCACAAGAAGTGAGCTTGACATCTGGCAACCACATGACCTGAATAATGGTCTCTCATTGGATGGTACCAAACTCAAACCCCTATTGATTCTACGGCTTGATAAATGCAATTACAAGCGTCAAAGTTAGTGGTGAAAGTGGAGGCCAATGCTTTGGGAGAATTTTATTCAGTGATTATTTTAAAGTTTGACATATATTCACCTTGGTAGTAACATTTAAGTCCTGATAGGTTTCAGTCTCACTTGTCGTTTTGAAGGTGACCTGCTGGCTCGCTAGAAACCGCAGCAAAGCGCTAAAGCCCAGCTTTCCCAAGAGCCTCTTTCTTGTAAATCCAGTACTCAATTCATCGCTTAATTAAACCAAAGTGGAGAAATCCTGAACTCTTACCATCGGCCTCATTTTGAGTCACAGGCTTCTTGGGAGGCGGTTTGTCAAACTGTATTTCCTCACCCCGAATCTCCATTAGCACAACCCCAGCTGGAAGACTTCTAATAAGTAATTAGCCAAACCATTAATATACATCACTTGTGTTAATACCCAGCTGTGTAGTATGTCTTAAGAAAGCTGCATTTGGTTAAAGATGTACCTAGAGGGCATCATATATCAGCAGCTAATATGGCAGATGTGTCGTGACCATGTGACTTAACATTAATGATTCTCTGTATCGATATCTGCAGAGCATGTGTCGGGTAATGAGACTGTCTCCTGATTATGGAGCCCTGGAGCCTAACATGGGTGGTGGGTGGTCTCCTAATTAATGCAGAGGGTGCAGCGGGTTGCACGGTGAATGAAGTCGTGTGCAACTCGTTTGCTTGCCTGGCCTTTGAGCCTGACGGGGAAGAAGAGGGCAGGACCACAGTTTGCAAGCAGGCTGACAGCAGACAAGCAAATCCTGTGATGGATGGTCGTCAAGGAAATACCACCAATGATACCACCTAACCCACAAACTACTGGCCAGCCCCATACTGCTGTTGTTTGTTTGGGGGGGGCATGTTTCTACCCTGGGGAGTGCGTAATGGTTCTCTGAGGGCACTGGAAATCATGAAATTAATCAGTGGACTATCTTGAGGCTCTGTGACCGTTGGCCAGATGGCGTTGGATGCCTGGCACGCTCTACGGCCTCGTCTCAGCCGGCAAAGTGCCCCGGGGGGTCACAGGCCAGGTGGTCCTTCCAGCACAGACCCCCCCACCAAGTCCTGGCCATTCACGTTTGTGGAAATAAACCAAAGTTTTCAGGTTCTGCAAGCGTGAGTGTGACTGATGCAGCGATGTCACTGTCGTGTGTGTGTTTTATAACTTGCGTCTATCTTCCTTCTCTCTCCCCACCCCCACCCCACCAGAATCATGTGAACCCGGCCATCGACTTCACACAGATCCCCCCCGGAATGCTGGCTCTGGACAACATGCTGTACTTCGCCAAACACCACCAGGACGCCTACGTCCGGGTGAGCCCCCCATGTTTGTCATGCCACCGAGCTGCCCACGGCCATCTCTCGTGCCCGTTAATCCGTCTCGATTGCTGGCATCTTCCGCGTGGGATGAATGACCTTTACTAACCTGACCAGGCATCTTCTGCTAAGTGTCAGTGATGGGGGACTCACCGGGACTGTGACCATGACTGTTATGTCGGTCCCACCGAATCCAACTTTGCTTCAAGCTGCAAACCCATTCACAGTTGGCCATTTGCAGTTGTCTTTGTGATTACTCAAAGAATTCAATTTGGTATCTGTCAAATACAACACCCTCTCTCCTTGATGTCTCGCATCCATGTTAATGAGTCTGGTTTGTCATCGTCCTCAACAAAAGTCATAAGCGATGTGGCAGATTTTAATGTCCTGTGTCTAGCTGGTGTTTGTTGGTACCCAGAACCTTTATGAACCCAGTCGGGTCATCTCGTCTACAGCCTGTCGCAGTGCGGTCAGTGTAGCTCATGCATATGCCATTACGCTTTATCCCAGATAGCGTTCAGGGTGCGGTTCCTTGAGAATCTTTGATGTTTTTTTGATGTGACCATGCCTGTGTTGATGTGACCCTGAAGCTGCATAAAGTTCTCCAACCAGACCGCAGGGTCTTTTGGCCCTTCGTGTGCGGGCGGGCGGTTCTCTAGAGTTATGTAGCGTTTAGAATCGCCTGGCTCACCCTGCTACCCTCCATCTCCTCGGCAGATCGTCCTAGAGAACAGCAGTCGGGAGGACAAGCACGAGTGCCCGTTTGGCCGGAGCAGCATCGAGCTCACCAAAATGCTGTGCGAGATCCTCAAGGTCGGAGAGCTGCGTAAGTGTCCAGCCGAGGTCGGGCTGACGAGGGACACGCAAATGTCATCGTGTTGGTTGATGTCACATATTCATGTGCTTTACAACCTAAAGGACATAAATTTGCAGTTGATACAGATTATTTTTTTAAATGGAACTGGTCACAGTAAGTATCCTTAAGGTCCCCCTACAGCCAGTGTACTTGTCCAAAAGACCTAATACCACCTAATTAGTGGATTGATGGGGGTCTTGGACCCTGGAGATGTAGGCCCTCAGATATTCAAGACACTTCATGTATGCTGCGAAAACATGGAATGGAATGTTCAGGAAGGCTTAAAATTTTGATAGTCCTTCAGTCCAATGTCCTTCCAATGGAAAATATTTTCCTCCTCCTCCGTACATACGCCATGACCGCGGATCCCCCCTCCTTGGCAGAGGTCCTTGTCTCCCCCCCCCCGCGGTGCAGCTCTGCGTTCCTGCCTGGCTGTCGGCCCCTCAGAGGCGAGTGCTGTGTGGATGAGGGGAAAGGTGTCTCTCGTGCCATCTTGCCTCACCATGCAGCTTAGGCTTTTGTCGTGGCTGCTACATTCCCCGCAGACCTACCTGTTTGAGACACCATGGACGTAGCAAAATGGATAGATGACCCCCCCCCCCCAGGGCTTTATCTGGAACACCAGTGTTTTGGAGGAAGAGGCCAGTCTGTGTCATCCGCCATTTATAAATGGAGGTGACCCCCTGAGCTGGGAGCTGAAAATAGTGGCTCCCAGCTAAGATGGCTGTCCTCACTGGCCGGATAGACGGGCTGTTATACTCCGTAAGTGTGCTGGACTCAGTCAATAAATAATGAGGCGAGAGTTTCTCCTTTCTGCCTTTATCCGGCTCATCGGCTGGGGTACTCCGTGCCTGGGATATAACTGTTCACAGCCCCACCTGCCCCTCCCTTACTGACACCAGTATCATTTGTGACAGCATGGGGGACAGATTGTCCCTTTCACAGAGTAAAAAGACATTACCTCTGGTGACTGGCAGTTCAGTCTCTGTCCCTGTCCTCTATCCTCATCTGTACAGGCTGTGGAAATGGACTTCGGCGTGACTCATTGAGCTGAAGCTCTGACCCCGAGTTAAAGGTTTGCGTTTGTACCCCAGAGATGGGAAAAGTTGATCACTGCCTGGTGTTGATCAGGGTGCAGACTGTCCAGCTCATGGAGACCATCCACATTAATTAAAAAGAAAAAAGAAAAGCTTTTTCTTGTTCATCTGCATGTCTGCTTGTCTGTTGTGGTTATTTGCATTCATGATAAATAGCTGGCAAGGAAATTAAACTATCACGCTGTCATAATAACTTTTGACACACATAAACACACATCCCTGATGTGACGCGGGGTGGACGTGTAACGGCTGTAACTAACGTGGCCTCTACTCGCTGGCTGATGTTTAATCTCAGTCCCCCAAACCGGTGCGTGTTGGAATAGCTTTGTGCAGTTTCATCAGAATTATTTTTAATTAGCTGTACGGTTAATAAATCTGAGTGCTGTATTCAGATTAGGTGCAGAACCTCTGAGAAGGAAGGGCTCAGCAGTTTATAGCGCTGCAGTATTTGCATTTGGTGTAACATGTCCTGCACAGTTCAGCTTACATTATGAAGCCTGGATTTACATGCATAAATAATGTGAAATGGCTTCCAGATCAAGCGGCCCGCACATCTTTGTAATGTGATAGCGCAGTGTACTAAACGCCCCACAGCAGTGTATGCACTCTCTAAAAACCGTCTTTTATCCTTGGTCTGTTCAGTCCCCATACAGTACATTCTTGGTGTAGAGTCCTCCGGCCTGAAGGGGGCGCTTATTTGGTGACGGGCAAACCAGCAGATCCTGTTCTTACGGTTTGACGGTGTGCTGTGGCGGTCAGCGGAACTTTCTGCAGGACCGTGGAGTGATGGGGGCAGCGATATTACCGGACCCGTGTGCTTCCACGCTGCGCTGTAATGGCTGTTAAGCATCGTATCGGTGGCTCCAGTCCAGAGTGGCTGAACAGAGGGGGCTGCAGGGCGGCTGCCACGAGGGGGGAGAGGAGCCGCTACCTGCGACTGCCTTGTGCCCCTCCCCCGTGTCATTATGGCTCCCTGGCGGGGTTCGCCGCAAATGCGGGGAAATGAGTCTGATGCTTCTCATGTCCAGGGAAGGACCACAGGAAGCACCTGGGCACATTGGCGCTGCTCAGCCTTCTGGAAGGGCGCGATTACCCCTGTGCCATTTGGACTGGATTCCCTGATCAATTTGCGCTGTTGTGCAGAAACTGATGCATCAAGGAGCCGCAGGCGGGGCCAACGCGGCGTGGCGATTAAGAGACTGCCTAGGATGGTTTGAGCATCCTTCGATGTAATGATCTCCTGGAGAGGAGGGGGGCGCTAGTTAGCTTCCGAGTGTCAGTGTGGTCAGAAACATGAGGGCTGAAAGGAGGTGTGTGGCACCTCTCGCGGCTGCCTGGTCATTTTGTTTTAGTGGTGAGCAAAGGAGTTTAGGCTGGTGTTTGTAGCACAGGTGCCACTTTCTCTCATGTTTCTCCAAAACGCACCCCAGCGGAGAGGGAGGGTGGGGCGTCGCCGTTAGTGACAGGCCGCCTGTGAGCGATGGCCACCGACTCTCATTTAACTATGGAATGAGCGAGGGAGCGTTTCTCGGCAGACGGCTATAGAGAGTAAGAGGCTGATAAAGTATTAATGAGTCTTGGCGGGTGTTTCGTGCTGCGCTTAATTATGCTCAGCAGTGCGGCCATGTGGGCAAATAGATAGCGTGATGGAAAATTACGGCTTTACTTACAAATCAGTTATGGAAACGGAAAATGAGCGAGGCAGGGAGGTCGGCAGTGCTTGGCGGATGGGGGGTGGCAGGCACACACCACCAGGGGATGGCTAATGCACGCTATCGCTCCGGGCTGAAAGTGAGTTAAATGGAGCCAAACAGAGACGAGGTACATTTCTTCATTAAAAAGTAATGCTGGCCTTTAAGAGCAGGCCTCAGTCTGTTCAGCAGGGCTGTCTTCGCACAGATGTATTTGTGGGTGTGAGTGCCACCCACCCCCCAGCTTCGAAGCCCATTAGAGCCATTCGAGATACGGCCATCTGAGGTACCTCCTGAAAGGTCCATTTAAGGCTGGGCGCTGATGGCATCTCAGGCTCCACGCTGACGGACCCAGCTCAGCCCAACGTGGAGCGGCTCCGCGACCCGGTGTGAACTCTGCGGCTCCCATTCTACTGCCACATTCGGTTCAACTGTGACCTCATCTCCAGGGTGAAAGGCTGGTGTAAACAGGTTCACCTTATTTCACATTGCACCCGAACTTAAAACAGTTTAACAATATGGTGGGTCCGATTGTCCCGTCTCATGACATGATTGAAAATGTTCCCAGGACCTCGGAGAACATTCCAGAAACGTATATAAAATGTTCACCCAGAGACCAAGTATTGGAGACGACTCATGTTTTCAGTGAACAGTTCATGGAATGAACCCGGTGGTGAAAAGTGCATCTACAGGGGATTTTAAGCCAACAAGAAACTACTCCACTGTCTGTTTTCTCACCCAGTTCCTGAACACATTCTCTGGAAAACCTGACAGGTTTACACTGGGCCAGTTCTGTTCTACTTATGTTATCGGAATATTCCCAAGCTTATTGTTTACTGGGACACGCTGCTGGAAAACAGCAGGTTGAGCGAGTGTTGCTCAGAATATGTGCCATTTTTTCATGAAGCATTTGTGCATATTGTCTTTGCTCGTGATTCAGCACCATAATGAAACCAGCTGGTGGCCTGCAAGTCTGACGTATCACACTGTAATCCAGAGCCTGACTCCTTCCTCGTAAAGGTCGCGAAAGGCCTGGAACCCAAAACCAGGTCATCCTGACTGGAGATAAAAGCTGCCGGCCGCAGTTTGGTGCTCTTCGTCTGAAAGCGGCTTAACCAGCTTGCCGTTTGAGTCGGCCGGCCTACCCTAAGCGGACCTACCGAGTCCTCCGGCATCGAGCATCGCGGTGTCACGCCTCCCCGTCCGTTGCTGGCTCAGGTCAGAGAAGTAGGCCTGCAGCAGAATGCTTTGCTTCCACAAAATTTCCAGAAGTTTAAAAGTTGCAATTTTATTAGGAGAAACTTCACTTAAGTAAGCTTTTCATGGTTGCTGACGCATGCTAAAATTTAGTTTGTATCTTTTTAACTCCTATAATTATGTCTTACAATTCAAATGTAACTGAGTAATTTGTATACTAATTTGGATAATATAGTGCCCAGGCAATAACCTAAGAGATCCCCACCAATAATTTACCTCTTATACATTTATATAAAAACCCTGCACAGTAAGAAGCCAAACAAACAGCCGCACTTGGGATGTGTCTGTGTTCTGTGTGAACCCACCTCATTCCTCACCGGCAGTGTTTACGTAACATTAACATACACAGAAGCTAGCACTGCCTTCAAAGTGATAAATTCCCATATGCCTGATAATTATAGCACAGATAATTATATCACTGAAGGTGAGAAGCGTCCAATTTTTATTTTAATGTGATTCTTTTCTGACACCCACCTCTAACGCGCTTGCTAAGAACGTGACCTTTGGTTAGATTATGAAAGCTTTTTTTTTTTTTTTTTTTAATATGACACTGGGGCACAATTTTGGCCAAAACTCATGTACAGCCTCCATATGGAGTTATTCTACGTTACGACATAGAAATGAATTAACGTTAATGAAGAGGAGAGCATTAACGGGGCACCTGGCCGGTCAGGGCAGATAGCCGAGCCAAACGGGACATGAGTGATTGCGACGGGGGGTGGGGTCTGCCGCTCTTTATCATGTTAATCAGCGAGTGTTTCATTCTACGTGGTCCAGCTGATCTGAAATGGGTTATGTGAGTAACATGACTGATATAAAGGTGCAGGTAAAAAGAAATGCATTTCATGGTAATGCGATGGCTCAGTGATGCATTCCATGGTAATGCGATGGCTCAGTGATGCATTTCATGGTAATGCGATGGCTCAGTGATGCATTCCATGGTAATGCGATGGCTCAGTGATGCATTCCATGGTAATGCGATGGTTCAGCGATGCATTTCATGGTAATGCGATGACTCAGTGATGCATTTCATGGTAATGCGATGGCTCAGTGATGCATTTCCAACCGTGTAACTTGTATTGATCTTCAGCTGAAGTTGACAGCGTCTTCCTAAGTTGGGAAGATTACTTTTTTTTTTTTGCAAACAAAAGCTGATATCATGCCAAATATCAGTGGTTACCAGACCAGTACCAGGTAGCCCAACCCCCCTTGGCATTGTTGGTATGTTCCAGGAAGGCATTACCCGGTCGAGCCGCAGGACTCAACATCACCGTACTGAGTCACGGTTTTGACTCCTACGAGCATGTAGTCACCATTTGGGCTGTTATTTTGTGCATCGGTCACATGTCTCATGTCAACTTAAAAAAATACGTTTGTTCTTAAGGATTGTGAGGCTCTGCACGCCCGCTAGGCCTCCGCAGGAGACGTTTCCATCAGCCTGATGTATCTGGCTGCACCTTGCTGCTCCACTAGACGTGGACGTTTATGAAATTGTTTTGAATTGCAGTGGGCAGAAATGTGCCCCCCCCCACCACCTGTTGAATCATAGTTCAGCCTCTACATGAGGCAAACTGACAGACGCCCGGCTGATTTATTAAAAACCAGCATGTGGTGTTTCTAGAAGATGTGTTGGCCTGATTCCTCGTTGGAGGGAGGCGGAGATGGAGCACAGAGGGGGGGGATACACACCAGAGTCGCCACTGGCTGATCGCTCCATCTGTCACCATGATTTCCTCCAATCCCCACGCTGCTCCCGTTCCTATACACCAGCATTTACGGGACGCGCCGAGCTCGATCGACGTCTTCGGGCATCAAAAATGTCCATGCTGAAAAACTGAGAGAGACTCTCCCCTCTGCAAGATGGCTCTTATCGGCTCGTAGATGAGCCCAGAGCGTTATGCACATTGCCTGATGATTTCATATATAAAAGATGTGTTAGGTGTTAGTCATGGGCAGAAATGGAGCTGGCTTTGGAATTGGCTCTCGCCAGTGCATCCTGTCCACGGTTATTTATTGTCTCTTGTGTTGCACCGGGCCTGTTTGGAACAGCCCCCCGCCTGGGTAATGACCGAATGCACAGTCATCTTCCATTCCTGCTTATATAAGGGTAAAATTAAGCATTATGCTCCAGCTGGGAGAAATCGCCATGTCTCCCGCTGACTAGCGGGATTTCACAGCCGTGCTCGGTCCAGTCCAGACAGGGGAAGGAATGTGGAGCGAATGACACGTCATAGATGTAGAAAAGCTCCAAGAAGGAGGTGCTTTCTCATTTCAAGCGTTTTTACCTGAGGTGTGGGTTTAGCTTTAGTAGGGGCTGTAAGGCTGCTGTACCACTGAAGGTTGAGCTGGTCTATTGTGTGAGATTTTTCAGCAGTTTAATACTTAAATATCCTCAGGTCCCCCCCTCTCCCATTTAAAAAAAAATATCAGTATCTTTCTTCTTACTTCAGCTTCAACCAGTAAACAGTCACAGTCAACTTGTTTACGGAGGTATAGCTGCTTCACTAATCCTGCGCGGTTCTCTTAGCGCACCCGTAAAGGTCTACTCTGCTGCTTATACCGAGCAGCCGCTGTGTAGGACGTTCTCAAGATTGCAGCATCCGAGCCACTAAAATGACCCCAGGGCAGTACCAGGTGGTCACATGGCCTGTGCAGCACGGGAGCAAGAGACGTCATCCCAGCCCCGCCGATCTCCAGACGGGGGCAGAATTCCCCGGTGGCAGTCTCCCAGGATGCACTGCGTGCCCCGGACAGTCTCCGCTGGAGGAATGGAGGCAGCCATAGCCAGGAATTAATTATAATTAGGCTGACACCTTTCACCACACATTCGTCATGCCGTTTGGCTTCAAGGTGACTCTGGTACTGTCTTGTTCGTCTGCCCCCCCCCCCCCGGGGCCTTGGCTCCGCCGGGCTCTGACAGCTGTCAGGAGCACTTCTTGGGACTTGCCCCCTCCCGGCCCAACTGAATGCACTTGGATGGCCTTGGCTGAGGTTGGCTTCATCAGTGTGTGAACACGGCAGGCCAGCATGCGCAGGCGTGACGCTGTTTGGGCCCGGAGGAGAGAGGGGAGGTTTCATCTACCACCAGCGAGTGAAACCTTCATGCATTTATGAGCTGGACGAACCGTGACAAGCTTATCTGTTTTATTGTCTCTCCATTATAAGCAAGATAGGCTTGTGTTTTATTTACAAAGCAATATATTTAATCGGGCGCATAACTTAATATTGTTTGATTAAAAATATTTGCAAAGCCTTTATTTAACTCTCTCATTAAAAAAATAAATGAATACTAGTCTGGGATTTCACATTTATATTGATATGAGATATATATAGCATGGAACTGAATTCAATTATAAATAAATTTTCTAATGTATGTAAAATTAAGTTGTGTAAATGGAATATTGTGATTGTACTTTTGGTGGTGCAATACAACAAATGCCTCGCCATAAAAAATAAATTAACTGCTTGGGAATAAGCATAGTTGGACTGTTTATAAGAACATTAATTATAGAGAAGGTTGAATTATGTTTAGAGCCTTAAAACCCATGCAATGCTAATGGTAAATTCTGGAGAACAGCTCATTTTCATGTCTTCTGACTATCTGTTGTAATTATTCAGCATACGGGAGGCTAAGTGAGCCTCCTGGTCTCTCATGTCAAAGGGGTCCTACCCCCTACCCTTAACCCTCTGACAGATGGCAAAAGATCCGCAAAGATGGCACTTGATTGAGTGGCGCCTGACCAGTGGCGCCTGGCCATGGAAATGTGACACGGCTCTCTGACTGCTTCTTAGATGGGAAGTGGCCTGGGGCCGGTTTCGGTGCGTGTGCTGACAGCTCCAAGCTGCTAAACCTGGCCAGGTTCATTAATTACAGCCTAGAGAGGGGGCTGATGGGAGCTGGAGTCCCGAGCCTGCGAACCATGTATTGCTTCCATCTGCTTTGTGGACGACACTTATTCCCTTTAATGCAAAGAACTCTCTGGTTCTGTGTTTTTTAGACATTGGATCAGTCCGGGATTCATGCTGCGTGCTGTGATGGTACGCTAAGGCTGCGTACTAAACCGCTATGGCTTCTAGCTCAGTTTATCACAGTCGGCCTCAGTCAGGATGTGTTCTTACAGATTAGAACCTCGGTTTCTTTGTACACTGAACCCTTATCTTACACCCTCTGGCTACGCCTGTATCACCTGGTCAACGAATGCTTCCGAGTAAACCTTCCCCGGGAACTCAGAAACCGAAAATCAGTTCTCAACTTGGTCTCAGTACTCCCTGCAGATGGTGCTGGTTTGGACTTGTTATTTCTGTCAAGTAGAGTGGGTGTCTGGGCTGATCGTGTCTGTCCAAATGAAGGCCCAGTTGCTTGCAGGCTTGGTTTCATTCTGACCCAGGCGGTTTTGCCCTGGTGCTGTAGTCTGTACCTATAGCTGTTAACTTGTATAACTGGTAAAGTTATGGAGGCTATAATCAAAGAGAAAATGGTAGATTACCTGGACTCAACATTTTGAG
>JAABNX020000053.1:8896842-8908974 GCA_015163995.2 Mormyrus lacerda | reverse complement strand
GATAAGATTTTAGCAACTCTGAGCTATTAAAGTTCTTCCCAAGCGAGCTTGATGGGCCGAATGGCCTCCTCTCGTTTGTATATTTCTTATGTTCTTATGTTCTTATGTTCTTATCCCCAAGTAATACCTTATGTGACTCTCTATCGAGACTCCTTTCAATCCTCAAAAATTCCGTGGGTATTGGCATCTTCTTTGACGTTTAACACAGGTGTGTAATTAATCTTTGACATCATACTCGCTTTAGCTGTGCCTTTCCTTTGCCGTACCTGTAATGAGTGATAATTATAACAGGTTTGTAGGTTGTTAATACAATGGTAACTTTTGGGAAATAACAAATTTGTGAACTTGATTGTGTTGTAATGTCCAGTAATTCCCATGACACCCGGCCAAAGGTTTTTTTCTTTTTTAGCTTGAAGAAACCATGCTGGTATTCATGGACTGCGGGCCTGGGGGGCAAGGGTGGGGGTAACTCTTGCAGCATCATTAAGAATGCAGTGCATGAATTAAGAATTCAGTGATTAACAATGCAAGCCTGTAATACTTGATTAATGAAAGCCTGAAGTACACCGCTGTTCCTTAAAACAAATGTTATATCTTTTTTCTTAAGAGCAAACGGACAAGTGTAAATGATATTTATTACCTCCCATTCAGATGTGTTCCATTAGTATGACTGTTAGGCTCCGTATTATAAAAATTGATCAGATGTCTTGTGAAATATTTGTTTTAGTGGAAAACAGGTAATACTCTCACGGGACATGCCATTAGTTAACTCAAACCTCTGTGCAGTGTGCTTTTATCATAGTCTATAAAACTATACTTGCTAACAAACATTGTTGATTTGCTAATGCAGCAAATGTGTCGAATAAGGCATTTGCTTTGTTGTCTCCAGACTGTGCCGGTCATGTGGGCCTTCAGGTAAATGCTTATTTTAGAAGGTCTCACTTTCCAGGGAGCTTGTCTCCTGCTGCGGCGAGAGCATGAGCTCATGGGGGGCAAAGGCATAGAGCGAACCTTGACCTGCACATTCGTGCGTTTCTGCAGATGCCACAGTGCCATGCTGGCAGCGGGCAGCATCGGATTTCTGGAAATCACGCCTGTGCCTTTTCCCTTTAATGGTTAAGCTTGCACATCCACCTGCAATTCCGGTTCTAAGGAGATGCTTAATGCACCATGTAATGTAATAAACAAAAATGGCCGTGTTTTTGGGGAGAAAACGTCGCCGTCAAAATCACTGGAGTTCGTTAAGTAGTACGTGGCTAGGAGACAGATGCCTACAGCAGAAGGATAATTAAAGCTGTTTCAGGTTCACAGCTGACGGTGCGGAGCTGAGCTAACACTCACTAACGTTTAAGGGCCACTCTACGGAGGGCATTTCCACTCGACTGACAATCTGTGTTACAGCTGCGTGACTCTGACTCCTTTTCCCATGTTCCCCCTCTGACCATAGCCAGTGAGAATTGCCGTGATTTCCATCCCATGTTCTTCACCCATGACCGCGCCTTTGAGGAATTCTTCTGCATCTGCATTCAGCTGCTCAACAAGACCTGGAAGGAGATGAGGGCTACCTCTGAGGACTTCAACAAGGTAAGCAGGCAGATGTGTCTGTGTCTGATTGGTATTATTGGTTGGCCAAAAGCATCAATCAGGATCATTTTCCCTGTTAGTAGCGGTCAAGAGGTGGTACTTAAACCGATAAAGAAAGAGTGAGATTGCAGAAAGCTAATACTTAATTAGCATGCGTCAGTCCTGGAAGCCTCATCTTAACAGTAAACCAGGTGAAATCCGTATTATAAACGTGTTACGTGGGACTGTGGAAAAAATTGCTCGTAGGTGACATTAATCGGAACAGGAGCTCATTCAGCAAACTGTAACTCCAGTTTTCTTCTTGTTATGTACCTTTATTTATAGCTTGTGGTGAAGAGAGATGACAGATTAAAGGTTGTCTCAGTGCCGTGCGGTGATGTCGGCTTAATCGTGTTTCGCATCCATGTCTCTGTTACTCTCTGAACACGCTGGCCCCTGTTGGCGGCAATAGCCCAGAAGCACAATGGCCTCTGGCTGTCTGTGTCAGGCTGACTGGAAGGCAATAAGAATTAGAGTGTTGGCTTTTGGGACCGGCTGTTGAGCCTTAGTGTGGCAGTTCTGAATCCTCACGGGTGTAGCCAAACTTTCCTTTCAGTAAACCCATCCCATGTCCCAGTGATAAGTACAAAGTGTACACATTTAGAGATGATACTGGGAGTGTTGTTGAACATGACCGCTGACTTGGTGGGGTCTCTAACCACCCTGTGTTCTCTGGTGACTCTCTGGCTCTTCCCTATCACACCTGTCAACCGTCCTGAGATCCATACAGTTGGCCTATATATGGTGTTAATCTTCATGGTGCTGTGTGTTCCACATGAATGGAATGGGGTGTGTATGAATGCAGAAATGCTTCCACGTCTTGTGGTGATGCTGTACCCTCTGGGGTCTTTTTCAGCCATTTCAGCTGTTTTTCTTTAAGACGGATAATTAAATGGATTTTGCAGAAGATCGGTTCCTCCTCTCTTGCTCAGCACAGGGTTTCTTAGAGTCAGCTGCAACATGCGGTACACAATTTTTCATCTAATGAACCTTTAAAAGTCGCAGTCTTGCTAAGGCCTTGCAGGCTGTCTGCAAAAGGTGATGGATGGAGATGTCCACAATGTTTTGTCTAGGTGATCTCAGATGGACAGATGGAGGAGCTTGTAGCTCAGATTCGGGTCGGTCACTCTGGACGTCGTGTGCATGTCTCACGGGGAGGTCATGGTGCAGCCGGAAGCCTGGGGGGGGGGAGCCTAGACCTCCTGGAAGCTGGAGGGAATGTCCATATGTCCACAGAATGAAGGGTAGGTCCTGGCCTGGAGACAGCTGGATGAAATTGCAAAGAGGGATGGAGTCAAATGACATTTTATGGGGGAGTAGAGGGGTGTGGAGGCCGGTGGGGATGACCTGCCTTCTCTGGGGATCGGGGGCAGGGCATGTGGGTTATGATACTTTTCCAAAGTGCTCCCCGCCTGCCTACACCGGCCTGCAATACCTTTTTTTCTTGCAGCTTGCAGACTGAGGTGATTTCTCAAATTGCAAACCGGGCATTTCGACCTTGGATAAATAAGCACGTGTGAGCCCTTGTCGTCCTCTGTGCTGAAATCTGTCCCAGGTGCGTCCGTCATCCCCCAAGACTCTGCAGTTCCAAATACGGTGGCACTGTTTAATATTTCTGACTAGCTCCACCTGTCTCTCGTCCCTGGCGAGGTCTCACCCTGCCTTGGCTCCTGTCCCCTGCCATCTGGAAAGCCGTAATTATGGCCGTTCCATTTCCACCCCTTAACAGCCACTGTCACGCTCCGGAGTGGCCAGAGGAAGGCAGCTCTTCTGCAGTGACGTGGATTCTGGGTAATGGCCCTTGGCAGACACCAAGATCTCATGGCAGTCAGCGACATTTGGCTGAATGGGCAGGTTTTTTATGTGTTACGTTAAGATCGTTATTGCAGCTTGGCTTGGGTGCTGGGCTCCTTCCTGTTCGATTCGTAATCATAAGATAATTCCCATTTCAGGCCTGGGTATTTTGGAAGTTGCCATGGTGAATGACTGCAAAGAGAGGGGGGGATGGTTTATTCTCTGATTGGTCACAATTTTCTCTTAAAATCTCATGGGATATAAACGTCATGATATACCAGTGAATGTGACTGTAAGGTACGTAAAAGGAACTAATAAATGTAACATCTGTAGATATGAAAGTGGCCCTTTCATAGTTCAGCATCAGAAATGAATAAATCAGCCTCCAATCATATTTCATTTGACAGGATTTGGTCCTTGAGTCATAGACCTGTTTGCTTCAAAAGCTGCCCTCTGAGGAACATTTTATGAAATTGATTCATGTAAACGCCTGCTCTACAGCGCAGTGTAAGGCATAAGGTGAGAGGGGAAATGTTTGTAAATTTCAGCAATAGCTGCAGTCAGCCTATGGGGCCCAAATGGGCGGGTTCATCCTGTCATCTGTCACTGATCAGTTTTACACACTCAGCATTTATGTTTATGAGATCCTGTTGGGAAATCGCTAGAACAGAAGTGATACTAATAATAGAGATCAGAATAATCATTTCAGAAATGAAGTGTGAGGGAGTTTGACTGGGGCAGAGGGAGGGGGAATAAACATTAGTTAAGCGGACTTCGCTTAAGCTGTAGTTACCACAGTGGGCATTTCAGGTATAATTATCCCACTTACCACTCGTACCAGGGGCCTTGTCCGCTGTAGCTCACCCCTCTTGCTGTGGCTGTCTGCACGAGTGTCCTTTCCTGAGCCTGTCAGCTCCATTGGCCCTCTGACCCCATGAGCCTTCTGCTCTGCCCATCTCAGCAGTGAGCGCCAGAGTGCAGCCTGGCCCATTTTACGACGTGCCGCGGAGAAAAGCAAAAGAGCATTCGCTTGCTGCTGCTGCCGCGCTCTTTCGCAAATCTGCCGGGCAGCACTTAATCTGGTCTCCATGGATACCGCATCCTAATCACTGCTCCACCGCCTCGGAGATGGCAGTCGGGGAGCCGCTCTCGCACCCGACGGGGCTGCCCTGCCCGTCTCACCCGGAAGCAGGCAGCTGCCCTTCCCCACCAGCGCGACCTGCCTCTCCACGTCCTGGCTCAGTGACAGTGATCTAGTAGTGCTGTTAGGCTGCCTGCCTACCTCCGAACCCCCCACCCCACCCCCAAGCCCTCATCCTCCTCTAGCTCCACCCCCTTGTGACAGTGTGCCGCCACGATTGGCCAGCCTTGCTGCGTCGGCCGGCCAATAGAGCGGCGGCAGCCTGGATAAACATAAGCGGAGCTGTGTGCTTATTTTCCTGGGCTTGTATCGTATTCCGACATCAGGAGCGCGGGGCGTGTTCGGCACATGGCCGCGCTCAAAGCCGCGTTCATTAGCGAGCTTCTGCCTGGGACCATCTGCTGCCTGCTCTGCGCTCATCTCGGCCAGCCCGGCCTCGCCTCTCAGACGATCAGCCCCGGCCCCCATTGTCTGCGGTGCTCACCCCTAGACATGTGATTACTGGAGCGACAAGGGGGGGGAACATGGATGTGGCGATTGCGTGTAAGTAGATTAGGCGTTTTACTGAGATATGTGATGGTGGGGTGGGGTGGGGGCGGCTAACGATGGTCGTTTCATTAGGCTTTATTGTTGCAGCTCGGATTAAGCGCACGGGTCAGGGGGAGGGTGGCTTTCAGGTCTGGCCAGATGCTGAGGTTTTCAAGCTTTTGACTGAACACCCGCCTTTATTCACAGACGCAGTTTAAAATGCTGTGTGTGTGTGGCGTTGTGCCTTCCCGCCGGCGCTGACGGCAGCCCCAGCGCGCCCCACACCACCTTGTCTTTGTTTACCCCCATTCACAGAGCTCCCTTTGCCTTAAAGGTTAAGTGCATCTTTCTGTGCTACTCTTCCCATCGCACTGCCTTTTTTTATCAAATTGCTTTTTTTTTATTTGTAATTCAACAAATATGTAAATTTAATTTTTTCTGCACTGGTGTAAATTCCTTCATTTTTTTTTTTCCGCTGTCGCTGACAACAACGTGATCATGAAGAAACGGGTCGGCTCGCATACCGTCCACTCTCTCGACGATCTCTGAACGCCACTTATGGCTCTAGGGTCATTTGGACCACAGGGGCTTTGGTCTGAACCGGCACGGCCCCTGCGTCTCTCTATCTGTCAGCCTGCACGCGGTGCTGACGGAGGCTTGAGACCAGAGGCAGCTCCGGTCGGATCAGCTCCGCACGGACGCTGGCCACGGCCGCGGGCAGCTCATTCCTTATTCCATGCAGGTTCATTCCTCTGCTGCGGTGGAGTCAACTGATCTATTTATATATTCCTCAGCCTGAATCGGCTTTTTCATTTGTTATTCTCCCGGAACGGATCAGTGCATCTTTGGAAAAACCAAGAGAACTGTGGTCCTGCCACTAGCAGAGAGTGCTTGGTCCTTGGTCGTGTGTGTGTGTGTGTGTGTGTGTGTGTGTGTGTGTGTGTGTGTGTGTGTGTGTGTGTTTTGGAGTCCAACAGTACTGATCTGTTCATCTGGTTTTGATAGAGATTCTCTTACCAACAGAAATGGAGAAACATTGTTTTCAGAGGTTGTTGGTAATCAGGGGGCCGTTTCTATATTTCTATATTTCTATATTTTCTACATGCATTAAGAAAATGTTATATTTTAATTGTGGACCTCTCATTGTTTTTAAATAGTGTAAAGGTGAAATCAAAAATAGTGCTCGGAAAGCACAAACATTAGTGTTACATTGTCCAAAATTAGCTTTCCTACTGAAATGCTGCTTTGAGCCTGGGGCTTTCCTGGCGGCGCGTTTCTTTATGACCTGTGCGGCTCAGCCTTCCACCCAGGTGTGCTGTGTCACCATTCCGCTCAGTCACGCAAGACCCCAGATTACCATTTCAATCCATGACATTCGCACATCTCTTTATTCCCATATGCTTCATACACATTAAGATGACCCGCAGTCTGCTTTTCATTCAGCCAGATGAGCAAAGTAATTGCAATTTAATTGTGATGTGGCATCAGGGGATATTATTCCGGACACGAGTGGCGACTTTCTGACCCGGGCTGGAAGCTGCCTTTGCTGCCTTGAGGCTGTGTGTTACCTGAAATGGTTTCAGCCTCACACACACAGGGTAAAGGGTGAAATCTGGGTCACTGGGGACATGTAGAAAGCCGTTGTGTTCTTAAGCAAAGCATTTATTATTTTTTCCCCCGCCCCTGCGGACCACTGTTGTGAGCGGCTGCGGTACGCACATCCTGTTCTGTGTAGTCAAGCTCATCAGCGCTCAATTAAACTAACAGCTATGCTAATTGAACCAATCTGTCCTCCCACATCAGTACTCAGGCTGTTAGCTGCTTAAAGAGCAGTGTGGAAGACTGCTGCATCCCTTCAGGACCAACCAGGCCCAGGAACTGCTAAGATGCATCACATACCCATTTACCTAGCCATTCATTTTCCCTGACCTGATCTCGAGAAATGGATTTATGACTAGTTTTTTCCATTTACTGTTTTACATCTGGTGGTCAATGGCATATATTTTATAAGGCTCAGGTCTTTCACTCAAGGGTCATGAACGACAAATTGTTGTAAATTTAATTTTAATCGCTGGTACTTGTGACTAGTGACATGGTGAATTGCAACAGCAATAAAGGCAATTCATCATCATCATCATCATCATCATCAGGTTCGCCTGGGATCTGATTGTGTAGAATGTGATTGTATGTCCAAAGAGCTTGTACCAGAACCCTGAATATTTCACCACTGGATCAGGTAGATTTCCATCCTCTTTGTCTGTCGTTCCAGATGGTTTCTCAGAGAAGGAGCACAAACTTCCTCTCTGACAAGCAAGAAATTAACATCTGTAACTCTGATTTTCAGATGCAATGTTTTCTTGAATGGAGTTTGGCGACACCTATTGGTAGCTTGTCAGCTCCTGTACCGGTAATTGGTTGTCCGTGCCAAGCCGAGTCACTCGGTCAGTCTGCCTCGCAAGCAGACCTGCAGGGGGTTATTAGCTAAGAGCTGCCCGTGAATCTGTCGGGCCCTTGTTATGTCCCAAATTTTGGTTACTAGGATGTAATCATCAGCACGTTTTAGATGCCAGGCAACCGAGGCTCCTACCCCACATCCACCTGTGCGATGGTTAGAGCTCACTATGCCTTGAGTGAGTGGAGAGATAGTAGATACTGCAGTGATTGTTTTCTGGTCACCGAGCAGAAGATTAACAGGTAATAATAACCATGCATTCGTGCCTCGAGCTACAGTCGCCAGTGTGATAATCAGTATCTGGAGGTCAGCTCGGCAAAATGTGGCGTAAGTAACGAATCAACGTTAACCGTGTCAGAATTGGCAGCCTTTTATAGCTTATGGATGACGAAACTGCCTCTAACTGCCATTATCGTAGACCTCCTGCCTTTATACAAGGTTAATGAGCACCTGAAATTGTAAAATATTTACTGAGTAGGCATGTGGGGCAGTGACTTAACATTTGATGGGCATTGAAGTAGCCTAAAGGACAGCAGATGGGACACTTTGAAGGAGAAGTCAGAGTAACGTCACATTATAATGAGCACGGCTTGAATGTTCTGAGTACCCTCAGACCTGAACTTCACTGCCTTGGGTTTGCCTGCACTTTCTGTGTTAAATAATTCATCTTGCATTCAAATTCTGCGGTTAGCCACAGTCACCGTTGAGGTTTAGAAATGCGCCACAGAGAGAATCGACGTTGACAAAGTACATTGTTTATCACTTTATATAGCAAAGGCCAACTGAAAGGTATCAAATATACTGGTCTCTGAGTTTAGCTTGAAGAGGCTGTTGCTGTGAAATCTAAGGGTTGTGCCTTAGAGCTGCATGTCTCTGGGGTACCATGCTGATTCCATCGTTGGCCAGCTTTCATCCAATCATTGGACTTGGTGAGCAGTATAAATTTGAACTGGAATTCATGATTCTGTCCTCTTCACTGCCCATTCTCTGCTCATGCAAGGCCCTTTGTAGAGGGGTGGTGTGGGTAGTGCCACGAAGGGCGGGACCAGACAGGGGTGCCAGAAGCATCGCCTTCGCTGTTCATCCCAGTTCGGCATTAGATACTCCTCCTTGTCGTTACTGGTATCTCTATCGTTCCCTCCAGAAAGCTCCCTCTCTCAAGTCTCCCACTCTTCACCCCAGCCTCTCCCGCCCCATCTTCCAATGTACTGAGGTTCTGAACACCAAGGGTATGCAGGAGGTGCTGTGTGCTGGCGGGGATAGTCAGCAGTGGAGTTCCATTACTCATTTTCAGGGTGTTACTCTTCAGATTTCCTGTCGTGTTTTCTTTCTAAATGAAATATTTTTGTAGGTTAGGAAATAGAGGATTAATGGACTAAACTAATTGCATGTAAAAATTACTTTGTAAATACAGTAAGATCCAGTTATAACAGACTACAAGGAACCTGGCAAAGCAGTCCTTTATATCCAAAGTCCGTTATATCCAGAGTTGCTGTATGCCCAGAACACAACAACAGGACACCATTTACTCCTGCCACACCCCAGAAGACACACTTGTGGTATAGATGTGGTATAGTGACTATTAATAATCCCGACTACGTATCTGCCCTGGATATCACCGGCACACCACGAGTCCATTATATCCGATGCTTTTTCTGCATGTTCTTAAAGGCGCATGGCTGGGACCAGTGGACCTTGTCCATTATAGACCATATTCTGTTATAAGCGAGTCCACTATAACGGGATTTTACTGTAACAGCACCTCTGTTAAATGCTCTGATTTTTACTATGGAAATTCATTGTGTTCAGTGTTTAATTTGTTTTAGCTGAATTTAAAAAGCACATATTTAAGGTGGATGACTTCTTGGATTATTCTGTGGTTCTGTATTTTCCAGATTCCCCGGTTATATCGACAGCCCTTACATGATGTAGCATCCAGTTTATTAGTGAGAGAGGCTCCTGATATCATTATTTTCACTGATGGTCGGGAGAACAAGCATTTATGCCCTCAGGGCGTCATCCGCAAGATCAGGTGACGTGGAGAGCGCATGAGGCTCGGCTTTGGGGACACTGATCTCAAGGTTGGGAAAGATGTCCTTAGGAGGTTTGCATGTAGTTGTTAGGTTACTGCACCATGCTTCCATGAGAGAGATGTATGTCGTAGAGGATCATTCCCATAAACCCCTCTGACTTTCCCGTCTCTACATCTCTCTCACCCTCCCTTACTGTAGGACTATGTGTATCTGTTGCAGAAATAGTCTTTGACAAAAGTTTACTCTCGGACCCGCCATTTATTTACTATGCAGGATACTGTGGCATTTTAATAAATCTATATTAGCCCTACATCGTCTATGGTGGCTGCAAGACCTAAAGTCGCTTGTTTGTTTGAAACATGCCCAGTGTCTCAGGGCTGTGCTGGCATACATTTAAAGATGCGTCTTAGTGGTTTTCTCCTTCTGTCACTCCCCCCCGCAAAGCCGTCGATGGCTCCCTCAGGGTACCTCACACTGCCATAGCATCGCATTAATTATTCACGGCCAGCTCCGTGCAAGTCCTCCAGCAGGGTTGCGGATGGCCGGTAGTCAATGGGAATGGTGTGAGTGAAACGGCAGTAATTAAAGGAGTCTGGTCATGTGATGGAAAAAGGCAGCGCCCCCTGCTGGGAAAGTCCAGATCACGTGTCTCAATTTTATGCGTTTTTTCCGTAATGTTTGCTACAATCTTTCCTGGCAACTGCTGTGTTTTTAATCCATATACAGAGGAAGTCAGTGATTATCAGCCACCATCTGGTGGATTTTTTTATAAATTTTTCCCCATCTCTAGATTTTTTCCAAAAATAAGTAAATATCTGGTTTTGAAGAACTCGAGCATTACAGAACATTGCTCTGCTGGTCGGAATTCAAGTGTCGCCGGTTGCTGCTCCATAGCAGTGAGCCTTTGATCAATGAGTGACCTGCGGCAAGTGGGCTGGATGAGTCTCTGCTCTCTTGCCTTCAAACAGAGCGCGGCGACACCCGGTGCCGTCGTCTGGACCGAAGCCTCCACTGACGCATTCTGCCAGAGGATTCTCTTTGTTCGCTGGGCCAGAGGAAAGGAATTGCCCGTCAAACCCTGAAGAGGCAACGTCTGTAAGGGTGGGAAGAGGAGAAAAGCAGGCGGAGGGAGTGAACAAACGGAGTGGTTGCGTTTTTTATTAATAGCTCTGTGTGTTTGGAGCCTTAGCTGTGGCTACGTCTGCAGTCTACGGAAGCATGATGACGTCGGCACTATTGACTGCTTCTTATGTGAGGGAGGGGAACGTCTTTCCAGCTTGCGGGCCATTATTTACATAATGAACACAGTGAATGATACCTTGAAGCACCGGGGATATAAGGCTTCATTATAGAGCTGTCCAGGGGATCGAGCCTCCTGCTCTGATAGATAAGGGGGAGGTCGTGACTGTGTCTGGGGACATCAATCTGCTCCTGGCCCACAGGCCCACTCAGCCGTGGAAGCCAAGTAGGAGACTTCACTCAGTGCAGTAAAAGCAGGGGAATTGCCAGGATGGAGATGCTGGAAGGAGTCTTGGTTACTGAGACCACCTTTTCCACTGGAGTGTGACGCAAAGCACATCGATAATCCTCACTGAGTCCCGGCAATGATTAGTCAGCCTAGCATCTTCTGATGAAAGCGCACTCCGTCATTTGCGTAACTGAAGTGATGCGTGGTGCGGCTACTGGAGTCTGTGCTGAGTGGGACTGGTGGAATGATTCTGAGCTGGACCAGCCCATTCTCCATGGGGGGGGTTAAGCGCCAAGACCAGACATGTCTTGCAAACTGCAGAATGAACCAATCGGGGAGCTATGGCAACAGACAAAGCCGCCAGCTGCCTTTCAGGGGGCTTAACAGGCCTGCATAGGCTTGGGACCCGGGAACCGCCTATGGAGAGAGAAAGCAGTGTGCTATACCATGGGTACACTCTCGCCAGGCGTGGTGTATGAGAGTGGCCTTTTACTCAGGGGATGGAGCCCTCTGCCTAAGTGCTGTTTAAACATGAAAGTGTGTTTGTTTCACCTTATAATAAATCAGAGATAATTCTGTGTTTACGCAGAATAAATTGTGTGTAGCGTGTTGGTTAATAGCTGTAATGAGAATGTGTTTCATGCTAAATGGTACTGCAGAAACGGGTCTCTCTCAGGTTGTTGTCCTCCGTCCTCCAGACTTAAAAGTGAGAGGGGGGGAAAAAAACAGCACCACCATAAATCTTTCCTGTCTCCGGCACCAAGTTTAAATTACTCAGTTGATTTATACAGACACATTTTAATCCATATATATCCATCCATGCCTCATTATTCTGGGGGGGGGCAGCCTATTTCACAAAGCTCAGGGCAGCATTGTAATATACACCCTGGTTGGGCGCTATTTCACCACAGGGCAGCAACACACACACATACAGTCACACTCTGCGCAATTTCAAAACACCAGTTAAGCCAACTGCCTATAAGTATTTTGGACTGCAGGAGGTAACTGAAGTTCTTGGAGTAAACCTGCAGCACACAAGGAGTAAACCTGCAGCACACAAGGAGTAAACCTGCAGCACACGAGTCGAACCCCA
>JAABNX020000053.1:8853332-8871001 GCA_015163995.2 Mormyrus lacerda | reverse complement strand
GGTTCACGGCACTGAGGTGGTACGGCCACCAGGGGGTGCTCACACTTACATGACTGGTGGGGGGAGGGGTTGTCCATTGACTGCTCCTGCGGCTCTAAGTGAACCGGAGCAGAAGCTGGTCTGTGCGGTGCACTCACCCTGCAGCCCCTCCACACCGTCCAGCTGAGTCAGCAGCTGGTTCACCACGCGGTCCGTCACTCCGGTGCTGTCGTGACCCCGCCGGGGTGCCAAGGAGTCGAACTCGTCAAAGAACAGGACACAGGGCCTGGCTGCCTGAGCCCTGTGGAGGGGGGGGGGGCAGCACAAGGGGGGGCCCTCAGCTGGGGGGCTGTAGGGTGTCTGGATGAGGGTTGGGAGGCATACTCACCTTTGGAAGACGTCCCTCACTGCCTGTTCGCTGGCTCCAATGTACTTGCTGAGAAGCTCGGGGCCCTGAGGTCATGCAGCCACAAGTCACTGAGGCGGTATGGCCACCAGAGGGCACACTCTCACACGACAGGTCGTAACTATTGTTTTTATGGGGATGGGGGGGGATTACCTTGATACTGATGAAGTTCATGCCACTCTCCTGGGCCACAGCTCCAGCCAGCAGGGTCTTTCCTGTGCCGGGGGCTCCGTAAAGAAGCACGCCTGACCGCTGCCGGACAGGCAGGCCGGCGAACAGCGCCGGGTACTGAAACACAGACTGGCTTTAAGCCACACATGTCCCTAAATGTCACTACGCCAGCGACGGTGGGTAAGCCCACCTTGGCTGGGAGGAGGACGGTGTCGATCAGAAGCTGCCTGGCCTCACGCAGCCCCCCCACCTGCTCCAAACCAGCCCCCGTGGGGGTGTCGAGCCGGGCGTGCCACAACGAGGGGGGTCGGAAGCCTCTCAGAGCCTGCAGGAAGTCAGCCGTGGACAGACACCCTTCTGAAGGGCACAGAGACACCAAATCATGAAGAAAGACAAGGCAACCAATCGGAGGACGGGATTTGCAATCAGTGAAACGGTTGCGTTCCTTACATTGCTTATGACTATGGAACAGAGTCTACACACCATAAACCAGAAAAAGAGTCAAGGATGTAAGTATGGTGAGGATGGATGGATGAATGAATGGACGGATGTATGGATGGACGGACGGATGGACGGATGGAGCATGTGAAGCTCACTGCTGAGGCTCACTACTGGTCCTCGCCCATCCTCCCCCCTCGTACCCGAGCCAGTGCCCAAACGGCCATGGAGCACGTTGGCGTGGACGGCCCTCTCCACCAGCACTTTCAGGTCTTGCGCCCAGCATCCCTCTGTCTCCCTGGCTACAGCCTCTAGGTCTAGTGTGTCCAGACTGCCGTCCGTGATGGTGGTCTTTCCACGGATCACTGCACTCAAGATCTCCACCCTCTGTGCCTGCAACCATACATTTCCGGACTCCTTATCTGCCGGTCGCCCCAGCGGTGCTCATGTGAAGCCCATCCCAGCCCTGCGACGGCCCCACACCTGGTCTGGGTTGGGCATGCGGGTAACACTCTGGAAGAGGTGGGAGCCCTGGATCTGGCGCAGAGACGGGTGCAGGCCGTGCTCGCTTTGGCTGGTGGCCATCAGGCAAACCAGACCCCCGTGCAGGACGGCATCGTCCACCAAGTCACTCAGACCTGAAGTCAGGAAGCCGCCTCAGTCTATAGAAGCTCTCACACCTTTAATCTCAAATGCATTACAAGGCTACAGGCACAAACAGTAACTTCATACATTTCTTTCACTTTTTTTTAGATATAAATTAGATGTTATGCTTAAAAACCTATCAAACAACAGCCAAACACACAAACTAACATAGAAGATAAAAACCAATTCAAGTCTTTAACATCTCCCCCAGACTCTGAGGTGTAGGCAGGATGAGAATGCATTTGGACACAAACTGAATGTATCATACTCTGGGCCAGCTGCAGACTGCGAATGGCCTCCGGGCCGCGCTCATGCTCTTGGGAGCCAGCTGCCCCCATCATGTGATCCAGGTCATCCAGCAGGACCACTGACGGCTGTCTCCACACTGCCTGCTCGAAAGCTTCTTCCAGCCTGCGCCGAACCGTCTCCACTCGCTTCCCTGTAGACATCCGCGTCGCACCGCCGGAGTGGCACAGAGGGATTAAAAGCCCGTCATCCTAGATTTCTTTCGCCAAACACAGCCTATCCTCCCATAAGAGGATGCACATACCGACATGCCGACACCCACCTCTTAATGTTTTAAACTCTATCACTTCTACGTGGGCGTCCAGGAGCTCTGCGGCCTTCCTGCACAGGGCCTTGGACAGAGCTGTTTTCCCACTTCCCTGCGAGCGGCACCACAGCAAGCACAAAGCACATCACGCTTCAACACCAACGCTGAACACCTCTGGGTGAAAAGTCCTAAACGGCATCAGGAGAGAGCCTCTTCCCCAGTTGCACCATTTAAGAAGGATTTGACGTATCCTTTTTACCTGGGGAAATTCAGGCTTGTTTTTGCTAGATGGGCGGGGATGACGGCAGAGCTCAGTTCAGACTGGGCCGCTCACCTTGGCACCCACGACGAGGAGGGCTCCGCTTCTAAGCCCCGGGTTGGCAGACAGCAGCTCTTCAGAAAGAGGTCCCGCCATCAGACTGTGGGCGATGTGCTCAAAGGCTGCCTCGCTGATGTCCTGCACCCCCCTGGAGACAGGAGAAGCAAAAGCTATCAGGTGTTTATGTTGTGGTGCCTCCTGGATGGGGCTTTGAATACTGTCCCCCACTGCATTTGTGTGGAGCATTTCTGGGTGGGTGATTGGATGGAGTTATGATCATCACAGACAGCCAGGGAAAAACAGCAGCTAAATAAAAGTGAAAAAGCTTACATATTTGCAGACATTTTCCTCATGTGATGCAAGGTAACGGTTTTCTTTTCTTTAATTAGCTCCTCAAGAACTGTTCCTTACCCCAAGCTCTCGAGAGAAGGAAAGGTGAGGCGCTGGTCATTATCAGCAGTCTTCTCAGCGGTCACGGGCAGCACGTCCCTCACAATCTAGAAATTCACATCAGACATATGTAATAGAGTATCTCACGCAGTGAGGAGATAGATATTAACACCGTCTACGGAATAGATTCACTGGGTCACTCAGCCCCCAGATTTCAGGAGGTAGATCACTGGACCAGGACCCTTTGTACACCACTATTCTTTTGTATCAGTGCATTTATATGTAGAGAGCTGACTGGGGAATTATTTTTATTATTATTATTATTATTATTATTATTCTGTACTTCCTGAACAATCTATTTGTATACAATTCAAATATATAGAAATCATTTGTGCATCCTACAGACATGTCTCAGAATGACATAAACAATTCTCTATTCATATGTCTTGCGCTTCCCTCCCCAAGATTAATCATTTTAAATGTCTTGGTGACAGCCGCGTGTACCTGGATGTCCGATTTCTGTAATAAACTCGGGGTCAACAGGAAAACCTCCTCAAATTTCTTTGCTTCAAGCTCTGGCTTCAGCACCGTCAAGGAAAACTCAAAATTTTCTGTAAGGGAAATCGAGAGTGACAGGTCGTGGTACAAACACCATTTCAGCTAATTTGAATGTGACGTGGTATGAACTGTGTTTGATGTGTAAAACTAGCATTTCTAATATTTATGACTGTGGGCAGCGGTGGCCTAATGGTCAGGGAAGCACACTTGTAATTGAAAGGTTGCTGGTTTGGAGCCCTGACCAGCGAGGTACCCTGAGCAAGGCACTGCTCCCCCAGCGCTGAATTAGCTGCCCCCAGCAATGTCACTATGTCACAGATGGCTTAAATGCAGAGGACGCATTTCGTTGTTGCGTGTCTACAATGATAACGTTTCGCTTTCAGCAGTTAACATTTGTATTCTTGATGGCAATTTGTATGGAGTACATATGATCACTTATTTTAATAACTTAACCTTGATAGCTAGCTGACTAACACCATTTTTAATTGGAAATATAAAGTGAGATTAGCTTGTATGTCGTTTACACTGACATGTTTGCCTTGCTGACAACAATCCACACCATTTAAAATCCATTTAAAATGTTTCCATTTAACTATTAACCGGCATCTGTGTAAAGGTAGGTCTCCATTTGTGGTGCTGAGTGCCTCATTATTTGCTTTTAGGTTTATTTTGTAAAGTAGTTCAGGAGAAAATGTATTTTTTCATGTTCTTGGAATAATGGATTATTGAAGATACACGTTTTTCATTGGACAACAACAATATGTAAGTACGGTCCAGTCCCTGGGGAAGAGTCTCTGGATAGACAGATGGACAGATGTAAGGAGCTATATGTATAGAGCTATGATTCTAATGTAGTTACCAGATTATAGGCAGCATGAATTTGAGAGCTGAACTCAAAAGCGGATACATGATTTTTGACATTTTTAGTTTTTTGATTGTACTTAAAAAAGGGTCCCCACAATCTAATTATTAGTATATGCACGCATGCACACACACACGGAAAAACAATTCAACCAACTAGTTTAAGTGTGTCCGTTAATGGGGCTTTGCATGAAAGCGTCTTCCTGATAAATAATAATACATTAACTGTAAAAACATGCCAGGCTCTCGACTGACCTTCGGTGACAGACAATTGGATGCAGCTGGAGCGTCCGGTGAGAAAGGCCAGCTCTTTGCTGCTCTGAGCGCCGAGCCAGTTCAGAAAAGCACACTGCACAGTCACCTCACTCATGTGCTGAGGCTGTAGGGATTTAAACAACAGAAAAAGATGTGATCACAAATGGCAGGTGTTGGATAAATTTACTTGGCTGGGAGCTGAAATTAAGGATGATCGTATATAAATATGGATTTTTCTTCGACTAGACGTTTGAAATACAAACTCACCAGTGGCTGTAATGGCTGTAATCTGACAGCAGACCCTATTCTAGGAGTTGAATTTAATGGCTGAATTCTCACAGCCGAATGTAATTCGATATTCAGCCTTCTTCTCAAGGACTCTGGGATCTTGAAATTGCAGAAAGAGTGCAGAATTAAATAAAACGGGCATCATTTTCCTAGGGTTACCAGATAATAGGCCACATGAATTTAAGAACTAAACACTCAAAACGCATTTGCATCAATTTGAGTGTAACGGTGATGTCTAGCAATCACAGAAGGAAGACAATGTGACTTGCAGAATGATTTTGATGCTAATTTCCTTACCCAGATGTGCCCACTGTAGAGGGCTCTCCCCTTTCCACCACCCCATCCCTGCAATAGCTGGTCCACACAGTGGCAAACCATCCGCACCACTAGGGGTCTCCGCTGGTCCGTTCCAGTAGGGGAAGCTCTCTCCTTGGAGCCGCTTTGTTTCTCTGGGGGGCGTTGGGCTTCCTCCTTGAGCTTCCTGGCAGAGTGCAGCTTTCTGAGATGGCCATAAGTCACAGCAGACATCCCACTGTCCTGCTCCTCCACCTCATGACCCCAGGGAAAAATATGGATCTCTCCCCCGGAGCTGGCAGAGGGGGGCAGCTTCCCACACACTCTGAGAACTGAGTCCCTCAAGACGGGAGACGCTGATGGGACCGAGGGCACCTCCATCTTGGGACTGAAGCTCCCGGTGAACATGTACCTGATGAGGCTTCTGAAGTCAGTGATTCCACCTTGTGAATCACCATCCGCATGTTCATGGAATCCCTGCAGGACATCTTTACTGGTCTTTTGTGTATCCCCAGCCAGAGCAGCCATCGTTGTTGAAACATCATAGTTCTTCTGCTTTTTCAAGAACTGATTCTGGTCCGTATCTGGGAAACGATTTGTCCCTGGCCTTACAGAGATATCACCACGTAACTTTGGTGAGACAATGAGCTCTGTGAACTGCTCGAGGCGGCCGAAGGGAACAGATGGTCGCAGAGAACCTGTTTTGCAGGAGGGGAAGAGCGGTTAGAGCGCCACCTTCAGGAATTCCCACCTGCACATGGGAAGGTTTTCACACCAACCTATTCTGATATAGATGATTGTGCGCTGCTCCACCCACACAGGGAACACACCCGTAGGGAACACCACCCGGATCTGGTCCAGAAGTTTCTGCTCAAGTGCTGAACTGTGAAGTTCCTGAGGGCATAGAAACTGAAACTAATTAAAGGTACGGGGCATCTTAGGTATTAAGGGGTAAGTCTGACCCCCCAGAAAAAGAAAGACATTAAGCTCTGTTCATAAGGTCCAAAATGGAAATAATTATTCATCCAAAATAGAAATCTGACCAGTATCTCCCAATCATCTGAAGAAAGAGGTTCCACAAAAACTTGTTGAACAGAGAGAACCTGGTAACACGGCCTCAAAAATCCCTGTAAAACACATTAAAGAAACTTTAATCAAATAAAGCCCAAGAAACAGTCCAGTCATTATAAAAATATAAACCACATAAGATAATAATCACCACCACAAATAAGCATTTATATAGTTAGGCCACCAATGATGCAGGGTCTCTTACAGCTTGTAACTGTGACATGCTGACATCTCTGCCTTATATTATACAGAGGTGGACAGTTCAGGTGCAGAAAGTACAAATCCAGACAGAGGTTTTGTTTCAACTAAACACTTGAATATAAAAATAAAAAAAAAATGATAGTGCTGAATCACCTGCTGCCCATCTTTGATGCCAAGCTTCTCCCCAAGCTGCCTGTTCACCTCCACTGTCATCTCTTCCTTCTTCGACCTGTGTTGACATCTTGTCCAGCTGAGATACACGGGCGTACAAAGACCCCCAGACAGCTCCACAGCCTGACCCTGATTGAGCATAAGTTTGTCACCTTAGTTATAGTTGTAATATGCATAATTTGTAACATAATATACTACTTGCTATATAATTACTTGTAATATATATTTATGTACACAATATTCAGAAAAAAGGTTCACAGCTTATTCACCAGGAAAGTTGCCTAAATATCAGAGAAGGGTCTAGCTGCAGAAGCCTGTAGAGTGGAGATCCACCGGAAATACGTCACCTCCACAAGAAACACGTGAACTCAACTCTGTGTTACAGCGAATAAACACTAACAACCTTAACCCTAACCGGAGCTCCACCTTACGCCCTTAAAGATCACGTGTTTCCTGTGGATGTGGCGTATTTCCGGTGTATCTCCACTCTACAGGCGTCTGCAGCTGGACCCTCTTGGACTATCACAGAGACATTGATCTTTGGTTCAAATAATTTAAACAGCTCATATCACAAGGATGCCGAGTCCAGTTCGGTTTTACACTTCGGCTGCTGAACATCTTAACTAGATAGTCGGTGTAAACGTCCTCTGTCAATTCTGCTTCTTTGCAAACTTTAACTTACATGCCCTTCATTGGTATTAACAGAATTTAACAGAACACCGATCTGGATATGTATTAACAAGTTGCCAAGTTACTTTCGCCGAAATAAAACCACAGGACGCCATAGCATACCTCTTGGAGAGATAGCTGTGAAACTAACGCTGGAGGAAGGTGGAGGAAGCAGTTTTTCGCGTTGTTAAATGCCACACTGACAGGCTGAATCCCCTGACCACCCAGCATGGTTAACATGCAAACCCTACCCACCGCTACCCTGCTTCCCGTCCGCCTGTTGTGATTCCGGGGTCCCTGTGACAGGGGAGAAAGACCGAAGAAATCGAGAGAAGAACGCATCGATCCTTATGTTGAAGTAAATCATTGCGGGAAATAGCCTTTAGAACTATTCGCTGTTTAAATTCTTATTCTACTTCCTGCACTACTGTAATCACGCGTTGTTAACCAGGTAATTGCCCTGTATATTTTACATCCTTTATGTCCCAGGTTTACAGCCCCGCTGGACGTGCCTTCGCTTTCAACATCGGATCAATCGTCCATTGGATAGATTGTCTACATGTGACCAGCGGCCCGGTTGTAGATTGGAGGATCATCAAAGACGTGTTGATACTTCAGACACTCGATTAATTGTCCTTTTCAGGGCAATAGCTGGAAAATGGCAGCTCCTGGTAGTAGCTCGGTTTGGAGTACCCCTGAAGTTCAGAAACACCACGAACAGCAGTCAGTTTGTCACACGAGACCCAAATATAGAGAAGGGAGGAGACCCAAGGCAGTTAAAGTAAGTATTCAAAATACATATTAGTTTTTATTCCGTTAGTATTGTACGGCATTTCAGGAACTTCAACCCGAAGACCTGGGGTTTAGGGTTTGTTTTAGGTACCTGGCTGGCGACACTAATTATACAATGCCTGCCTAATAGATGCATAATCTGCTTAATGTTATCCTAATCTGTGCTGATGTATTTTCTCTTTCTCAGGTGTACACGATCAACCTTGAATCTCGTTTTTTGATGGTACAAGGTGTCCCAGCCATCGGAGTGATGACTGAACTGGTGCAGCTCTTTGCACTATATGGGGTGATCGAGGAATACAGAGTGCTGGACGAATACCCCGCCGAGCAATTTACTGAAGTGTATTTAATTAGATTCCAGAAAATCCAGAGTGCAAGGTAAGCGTGGGTATACTCGCCCGTATTTAGAACCGGCTGTGTTATATACTGGTGCTGCAGCTATACCGGGCGTACTATATCATTGCTTTTAACATTGTGGTCATGTAGATCGGCAAAAAGAAATCTCGATGAAAGGAGTTTCTTTGGAGGATTGCTTCATGTGTGCTACGCCCCTGAGTATGAAACTGTTGAGGACACCAGGGAAAAACTACTGGACAGGAGGCGATATGTTGCTCGGTCGTTGCAGAACAAAGGTAAAATAGCGAACTATTCGAATTAAATAAATGCATATTGTGGTTTTACTACTAGTAGTAAAAATGTTTAACACACTTCTAAACAAACAGGCTTTTTTTTCTACAATACTTGCTTACATTATACTTAGAAACCAAACAGGTGTCATATTTTTCTCCTTACAGTGAAAGAACTGGATAATGATGAAAACCTGGGTGAAAAACACAAAGAAGCCATGATAATGGGACAGACTGCTTTGGAAGTTCAATCCATAGAGGCTTGTGATGAAGGTGTCAGAAGTGACTTCAGCAGTTTCAGTTATCCTCTATTGCCCCCTCCTCCGCAAGAGCGATTTCCACCCTATTCTGAACAGACATTGGTGAAATTCACAGCCGGGGAGGACAACATGGGATCAAAGTATCACTTTATGGACTCAAGTGAGCAGCCCCCTCCCTTTACAGGGCGGAAACCTTCCTGTCATGAAAACAGTTTGCAGAGGGGGGCGCTCCCTGCCGCCAAATTCTTACCAAGGACGACACATTTAGAGAACAGAAAACGGAAAGCTGAAGAAGCCAGTAAGACTTTGCTTTTGGGAATCGGGGGCAAATGTGAAACTCTGATTGGACCAAAACTACCAGAACCACCTAAACTGGATATGGAGGATAATTCCTTAAACATCACAGCTGATTTAATCAGAAGCACCATGAAAAAGGTGGGTATTGTGCCGATGAGCTGACATGTATTATGACAAACCTGAACTTTGCAGTAAATGTAATACTGTTTGCACCTGCTACTGTAAAGGTGTATTTACATGTTTCCCCCCAAAAACAGCCCATGGGTGCTTATTCGTGTAAAATTCTTTAGGTGTTTGTAGATGCAAGCTAATTCCAAATCAGTTATATCCCTCCATCCCCCCAATATCCCAAAATAATAATTTAAATAGATTGTACCAAAAATGTACTCCTTTGCTACGTATGAGCGAATGTATGTGAAGCACACATTACCACCCCTTCAGAATTAATAAAACTGAGGCCCAAGGCATATTGGTGATTTATGAGTGATATAGCACCTGGGAGACAACATGTTAAACATTTACTGTTTACTGTGTGGGAACTACTGTAGCCCAGTCCTTGTTGACATTAACAGTCTTCTTTTGGCTAATCATTTATTTATCTCATTTACTGTGTAGATTTCATCTGTTCCGGAGCACAAGCCAACAGAAAAGAAATCTGCGGAAAAACCAAGAAGGAGAATTTAATAGATGGATTGGCCGCAACGGAGTAAAGTGCTCCGCTGAACATGTGCATTGCATATATGCCATCAGTAAAAATGTAGCCGGAGAAGGACACTTGTTGCAGTCAGTGTTCCGGAGCATTCTGGAACGCATGCTGTTCAAATGCACGGATTCGCTGCAAGAGAAGACGGGGGAGCTTCAGATGTCACATCTGTCCTTTCTTAGACACACTGTCTTCATTGTGTAGCGTGAAGCTTAGTGTTACCTTTGCGTCCGGAAGACATGGTCCAAATGCTTCCAGTAAGAGGTTTTCTTCTCGCACAGCTGTCTCAAAGTCAGTGTAAGACAGTCTCCCATCGTGGTCCTGGTCCTGGTAATAAACGTACCCTTTAAATACAGGCACTGCTTTTGTAAAGCCCTTTATGTTTGTATGAAATTCAAAATGCACGCTACCATTTTCTTGAGGGCAATTTCCACTAGATCTTTGACTCCTTCATCTGGGTCTTCCTCTGTCGGCTGCCGGATCAGGCTGTCTTTCAGCATGTGAAACATCTCTTCCCGGGATATATATCCATCTCCATTCAAGTCATAGACATGGAAGCTGTCTAAAGAGGTTAATTAAACAGAATACAATACAATAAACATGCCGTGCGCTAATGTCTTGATATATCTTTGTAATGCGGCAGGTTCATTTTACATTTGATTTTTTCATCCAGGGTCCCACGCAGGAACACAGCCAAGCCTTCTATCCATTCCTTCACGCTGATATAACTGTCGTTATCCTTGTCAAATGCCCGGAAAACTGGAAGATGTGGGAAGGAAGCAGAGCTTTATAAAAAATCTTCAGTTGGGGAAGCCATCCAATATATGGTCCAGAATTATTTTAATGTGTATCTGACTAGTATGACTAGAAAATGGTTTTCCTAGCCAAACTTTAAGACCGTGTTTCTTAAACATTATTTAAAAGAAAGTGATGATAATGGTTACATCAGATATTTCTACACAACTCCGCAACATTAAAGTGTTTTGCACCGCACCTCTGTCCATGATCATGTCATCCGTCATCCCAAATGTGTTGTGTAATATGTTTCTGAATTTTCCTCGATCCAGGCCATGTTCTGTTTTCCGGTTATTCTGGTCCCCAAACCATCCATTGAACAGTCTGATTAGACACTCTGCTTCTGTACTGTTAACTGTGGTCAGGGAAGTTTATTTAATGTCAGAATAGTTCTGAAACCAAATACTTACAGAATGAATAAGTTACACGTCATTATTTGTAAAATATTAAGAAAATGTAGCACAATCAGACTGACACACTTCCCATTTCACCTAAACTGAGAGTAATGTGTTTATAGTCCCGGGATCGATGTGAGGGTAGAGGTCGAGCACACTCTCCTAACCCACTGAGCCACAGACCCCCGTATTGACATGAAATTTGTCAACAACAGTTTTTTTCTTTTTGCTATAACTGCATTTGGTAAAATTGTTTCTTTATTTCATATGAATATATTGGAAGCCATGTGTTATTCCATATTCATTATGGCTCAATATTAAGCCTAGCGTTGGTCCAGCGTTTAGCGTGTGTTACAACACATTATGTACTAACTTGACAAAGTGTCAGTGAGGACATCTTGGCTGTTTATTGCATAATGCACATTGCATTTTCATCATTAAAAAGTGCAACTCCCACATTTTTTAATAACCGCTGTAATATGTAATAATTTATTACAAAATGCGGGAGCAATTAAGTGAAAATTTGCTACATTTTCTCGAGTTATTATATAATGCGTTGTAACGCATCACTCAGACTTACGGTATGCATTTCATGGGCGAAAAATGTGACATTTCGTCTTTGATTATATTTTGCATGATTTTTGAAAGCAGGTTTGTAAGACTGTTTGCAAAGAAAAACTTGCATCAGTCAGAGCCGAGTGCAGCTCTTAGAGCTTAAATTTTCTGCAACGTAGTGCAACCCACGTTTTACTGAATAAATAATCATAATCTTGAATCTAACAAAGAAATGTACCTTAAATTTAAGGTAAATCATGGCGTTGGAAGTAGCGGTGTAAATCCGAAAAAGAACAAATTATATTTCTGATTTGGGTACTTACAGTGTTTGACTTGTCGGGAAAGAGTTTCTGCAAGATTTTGAATGATTTTCCTGTTCATTGCCGACATTTCAGACATGTTTGCTGCTTGTTAACCAACTGTGTTTGTAGGCGTTACCATGGAAACGCCGCGCCGGGTCCCATTTACTTTGTTGTAAATAACGTCATAAATGTCTTCCGGTATCGTCTTTAAAGATTAAACCGAAATTAAACAATTAGTGTGAAATCAATTTTCATTCATTTGTTTGGTTACAAAAGCAATATCGCGTACCGTTAGCCTCATATTCAAAATTCAGTTTTCTAGCTTTAATAACTTTTCAGGGAAGTAAGGTGGGGCGTTTTTAATTACAGAATGTCCAGTACACAGACAACTGTCATGACCTGCTCGTCCGGTCCTCCTGTGTGCCAAGCCCCCCTCGTTACCTCGTATTAATTCCCGATTGTAATCACCTGTTGCCTGTTAGCTTCGGTTTGTCCTGTGTATTTAGTCCGCGTCTAAGTCCATTTTCCCCAAATCTGTCATTGATGTTGTAAAGCCGTGTGCTCCCCTGTCAGCGTGTCGCCCTATATAAATCCCATTTCTGCCCGTATTCAGGGCTCGACTCGCCTGCTTGTTCGCTCGCCGACCCCCGGACGTAACAACAACAACGATGCACACCGATTATTTTTACGCTTCAAACCATTTCGTGATTTGTGCAAAATCGAGTTCAAGTATTTAAACTAATATTGATATAGCCATTTGGCTGAACAGCATCCAGACCTGTTAGAATCTTATATACCTGGATCACGTCCACCCTTATGGTCTCCTTTGCTCGAGGCTAAACAGATTCAGCTCAGCTAACCTCTCCTGTGGACTTATAATTTCATCGTATTTGATTTTTACGTACTTTTTACATTTTATTTTATTATTACATTATATTTTATTTTATTTGATTCTACTTTTTTATATTCTATTTCATCTAAAATTACTTACTTTATTTTTAGTTAATTGCTAGACTTAGTTTCTTTTTTTCTCTCTCCCAATGCTGCTTTCTTGTGCATCTGCTGGTTGTATTGCTTCTACTTGTGTAGTGACAATAAAGATATCTATCTATCTATCTATCTATCTATCTATCTATCTATCTATTTCATAAGACATTCCTCTACGACCAGGAATCATTCTCGTAGCCCTCCGTTGCACCTTTTCTAAGGCAGCAATATCCTTCTTAAGGTATGGTGACCAAACCTGCACACAATATTCTAGGTCGGTCTTACCAAGGAATTATATAAATGTAACATCACTTCCCTTGACTCAAACTCCACACACCTAGAGATATAACTCAACATCCTATTTGACTTTTTTTATTGCTTCCCCACACTGGTGAGAGTCGGACATGGAAGCACCAACATGGACACAGAGATGGCTACTGTAAGAATTACAAACACGGAGCTTCCAGTTTCAGAATCTACTTCAAGTTTTGTGTTGTATGTTCAGAGATGCTCTTCTGCATGCCTTTGTTGTAACAGGTGGTTATTTGAGTTCTGATGCCTTCGGATCAGCTTGAACCAGTCTGGCCATTCTTCTCTACTCTCTGCCATCAACAAGGTGTATTTTCACCAGAAATCTGCCACTCAGTGGATGTTTCTTTGGCTCATTCTCTGTAAACCCTAGAGATGGTCGAAAATGTGTGAAAATCCCAGTAGATCAGCAGTTTCTGAAATACTCATACCATGTGTGCGCGCTGTGGTAGAAATTTTAAAGAAGTTCACTCGTTTAAGAGTTTAACAACATTTTATTACCGCAAAGCTTTGGGGGAACAGACACTCAGCAGTCTTTCATGCATCTCGTGATCTGCTCCGCAAACAAGTGCTTACATCGTTTATAGCCAAAAATGTGACTGCTTACAGACAGTTTAGGATGGGGTCAGATATCTGCAGACACCAATTACTTCTGTTAAACTCAATTCATTATTGGGTAAAAACAATTTGACCTCTGCGCGGTCAAGCTCATGACTACATTACGTCCTTCAAAAGACCTTTATTTCACTTCTCCATACGTTCCTGTAGTTCTTTTCCCGAATCTTGACTCCCAGTATAGACACTCATAATGTTTACTGTACTGTAGCAGCTTCACTTCTTGAATTTGGTCTGTACATTGACCTTTTGCAAAAACAAACTCTTATACTAAAATATGTTAGTTCCCATTATGCAAATGAAAACCTAATACTTAAACAAGTTTGCATTATATGCTCAGAGCGTTAAATGTATCAAATCATACTGTAGAATAATCATTACATCATCATATATTCCTTCTATCATCCCCTCACTGCTATTTATTTTATTTATTGTGTTTATTGTGTTTATATTGTGTATTTATATATTTTATATATAAATATCAGTATTTATTTTTTTTATACTGTGTTTTTATACTGTTCTTATATCTTGTACCGACACTGTCACTTTCTTGCATGTTTGTGGTCTTGCCAGCTAATTTCGTTGTCCAGGCAACTGTACAATGACAATAAAATGTCTAAAGTCTAAAGTCTATATGAGTTGTAGGATCACACATGCACATATGACAGAGCTTAAGTTCCAGGTGGCCTGAGGCAAGGCCTAGCCTGGTATGAGAGGTACTTGCTGGCCTAAGCATCAAAGGGGGGTTACGGACCCCACACACACACACACACAGACACACACAGATAACAAGGGAGGCCGGCACTCCAACTTTATTGGCCCAAAGATTTAGAGCCCTACAGACAGCAGAGTGGACCTCACTGACAGGGGTCCCTCGACTTGGCACGCAACCCCCTCCCAGACATCCTGCCTTACATACCACTCACCCAACAGACCAACACCCTAAAGAAAGTTTCTTCTAAGTCGGCTTTTGTATACCCTGTGTATTAATTTACTCATGACTACTAGTCTCATTATATAGATGGGTCATGTTTGTATGTGTCTTTAGACAATCTTAGTGTTTTGTGTGCCAACCTCATAACCATGTTCACAGAGTATCACCTATTTTACCCCTTTACACTTGAACACTTATATAAATTCGAATAAATAAATAGGTATAGCTACCGCTGCATGTATGTTCACATGATTATACCAGAAGAATCTTGAAAATTGAATAATCTAACCAGGTATCTTAGTGCGTCCTAACTTTCAGAGATTCTCCTTTCTTTGTTTAACAACCCCCCCCCCCTTTTCTTCCACATTCCCCTGTGGCCCTTATCTGGTCCTTGTGGTCCATTAGCAAGCTCTTTGTGCTCTACCATGCTGCATTAAAAGAACTGAATTAAGGTGAACATTATGCATTCTGGAGAAGATCAACTGAGATAAGCCACACCAACCAAAATATGTTGTTTCCAGATGTGCAACTTGGTATTACCACAAATGAATGGCCATGCCTATTTAAGGGTAAGATGTGCTGTTTGAATGTGAACATGTAACATAATGTCTGTACAAAATGTAATATCTGTTGAGATGCAACCCAAAAAACTGTATACTGTATACCGTACACTAATGTGAGTCACCGCTAGGCCGGTATGGCATGTTTGAAAGTCACTCCTGATTCCAAATCTGGTCGGTGGTTTTACCATGAAAGTGTATGTATCAAAGGTTACACCAGCTTAATGAAAATCATCAGTAAAGGGGGAATCAGTCTGATCATAAATCCCAAAAGGACTGATACAGACCCCCTCTGAAAGCCCCCGAAATGGATGGTCAACCATTGGTTCAGGTTTCAAATTCCTGGTTATCCCTATTCATGAACTTTAGACTATAAAACCTGGCACCTCAGAACAAAGCCAGGAGAGTAGCAGAAAAACATCAGCCCGTAGAGAGGCAGAGAACATCAGCCCAGGAGAAGGGAATCACACAAGAAGCCCTCCTGAAGCCTGCCTGTGAAGGCCTGCTACCCAACAGAGAACTGCAATCAAGACAAATCCTTTCACCGTAAAGCTTCACAAGGAGAGAGAATCCAAGGGGCTCCACTCCAACAACCGGTCCAAACGCCGTGCTTTCCTGAGTGCCATCATCCCATCAGCTCGTCAGCCTCTGCAACCAACTGCCAAGACCCACCCTCACCCCACTCTGCAACCAAATAAACCAACTTCCTTTTATTCTAACAACCTAAGCTATTCTGTTAACCTGCTGTATAACTATGGGGTCATGGTTCCACAAACTGTGCTTGCTTTGCAGAACAGCATTTCCCTTTTAAGGTTACTCATTTAAATCCTGTCATTGCATTTTCATAATTACATTGTTTCTATTCCGTTATTTTGTGTTTGTTGTTTGTGTTAAGTGTAATGTCTGTCTTTAGTTGTAGTGTTAGTTAGAAATTAATGCATGTCTTTTACACAACTTCAGCCTCCGTTCATTGAGTGCTCACAATGGTCCCTGCCTCTGTGTGATCTAGCTACTATGCTCTGGAACCTCAAATTCGCTTAAAATATCGCAAGACTCGACCGTGAGGGGAGCTTTGCTACCGATTGTTTACATTACCTGGTGATGCAGCTCACTGGATGAGCCTTCTAACCCAGGTTACTAAGTGATACTGGTAATTAGTGAATCCCATTTACTGTAAGTTTGATATTAACAGACTCACGGGGATCCCGCAATTGAGTTTAGAGGAGCCGATTATTCGACATAATAATTAGTATAACTTATAATCAGCATAAAATAATAATTAATCAAAATATTTATAGTTTTAAAACATATTGATGGAGATATTAAAAGTTACCTGAGCTAAAAATTCCTACAGAATCAACAATGCTATCATACGTTTCATTAGTAATTACTGATTGAATCTGCACTGGATTTGCATAATCATGGATTTTTCTACCACAGTCATACAGACATGTGAAAAAGTAAAAACATTACATTAAATATTTCTTTTAGTCATATTTGAACAAATATTTAGTCTTCATTTGAAGAGTTGTAATAGAGTGATGTAATCTAACAAAAATAACAGTTTGACTTTGAAGTAATTTATTCAACAAAATTCAACAGAAATGTAACTTTTCTCTGTGGGGAAACACACATAGAGGAGGGTATCTCCTTATATCAAACACCTGGTATTGTTCCCTTTGTCAGATACGGCCTCTTTCTTGTACCTTTGATGGGAATGTGGATCTGAGACAAGGGGGAGGAGGCTTACATTTGAAAAGCCACTAGTAATTATAAATCTTAATTTTACTACCTGGCTAAGTGCCAATGCTCACGCTGTATCTTAGTATCAGAAGCATTATTTATAATGTTTTGCATGTTACTCAAACATAGTCATAGAATAAGACAAGACAAAAATTTGAATGCTTTTTATTTGGATATAACCAACCAAAAATGGCTCATGGACACATTGCACCCGGAGTCATGGTTGTTACACAGGCTACAGCCCCAGATGGTGGCGTCATAATCGTGGATGGGGCCCCATCTCATGGGGGGGTGGGGCTGTGTTGGTGGATCGCCCTGGCCATGCAGACATCACTCGTCCTGCAAAGCAAAAGGCAAACTTGACGGGGGTTTCCGAGAGCGCCTGCGAGTACCAGCAACCGGCACAAAAGCTGTGACTTCACTTCACCTCCAGTGACATCCTGGGCACCACTAGAGCCTTAGTGGGCTTCACTGTGGCGGCAGGCTTGTGTAAGAGAAACGGGTAAGGCACTCCTCGCTTCAAACAGTGG
>JAABNX020000053.1:8829254-8839808 GCA_015163995.2 Mormyrus lacerda | reverse complement strand
GCCTCTTATAACTACTCGCTGCTTCCTATCTGTTAACCAGTTATCAATCCAGGTCGCTACAGTTCCTAAAATACCTGACGCTTTGAGTTTAAGTAGGAGCCTCTCGTGGGGGACAACATCAAAAGCCTTTTGGAAATCTAAGTAGATGACATCATAGGCCTTCTTATCATCAACTTCCTCAAAAAAACTCCAACAGATTTGTCAAACAGGATTTACCTCTCCTAAATCCATGCTAGCTATCCCTCAAAATGTTGAGTCCAGGTAATCTACCATTTTCTCTTTGATTATAGCCTCCATAACTTTACCAGTTACAGTATACAAGTTAGACTGATTGGCCTATAGTTAGACAGATTATTTCTATGTCCTTTTTTAAAAATGGGCGTTATGTTGGCATGCTTCCAATCAGAAGGTACCACACCTTCAGATAAGGATTTGGATCAATAGATCAACAGGTCTTAAAAGTAAGAAAAAACTAATATTGCATAAAAGTTTTTTACTAACTGGTATCAGTGTATAAGCATATGTCTCAGTTGCACAGTGTTACACCTTGGGTTCACAGTATTAACAGCCAGCAATAAAAGAAAAGTGTTTTTGTGAACAAATTTTTATTGAAAAACAATGGAAGAACATGAACAAGCATTAACACGGAACATTTAACATTTGACCCTGAGCATTTGTAAGTCTCATTAAAAGCTCAGAATACCAGTGGAAGTGCCGTTATTGAAAGCGCTGGCTTGATGCACTAGAGAAGGGTTAAAAAATATCATTAAACCAGAAAACTCTGATTACTCAAAAAAGACCAGCCAGTCCCGCTTGTGTTACATCTGCTGCACGACCGCAAGCCAGCCAGGAAGCGTTCTGTAGCTGCAGTTACTACTGGCTGCAGTGCATTGCGTTCTGTAGCTGCAGTTACTACTGGCTGCAGTGCATTTCACTTTAGGTATCATCTGGATTTCCTGCTTGCTGTTAATGGCTTGCATGTTACATTTCTCATAACTGCATAGCAGGTAGCTGTGGCAGCTGCTAGGTCTCCGCGCAGCCTTTTATTTGGTGTTTTCTACAAACTTTCACCCAAATTTGGAGTATAAATGAGCTCAGCTTTCACCTCAGACCAACATGACGGACTCCCCTAACCTCATAGTCACACTCACAGCAGGCTAAGGACATCTTCACGGTGGACCTTCCAACATGCATAAGAGTCAGTGTGCAAACGAACATTATAACTCTCAGACTGTGTCCCTCAGTAAAGTTGAGCACCTTTATATGTATAAGAAAACTATGCTGTACATCACTGAATCGAGAAAAAAACCATTCAGGCCATTATGACCCCAATTTGTAACTTTTTCATAGTACATTCTGAAGAATAAGCATTTCATAAATCTTTCAAATGTGTAACGAGTTGTGAGGCACATCCCAGAAATGCTGGAATGGGAACAACTGTCACCAGGTGGTGCTGGGGGGAGGGGCAGGTGCAGTTCCTTTCAGTGCCAGTAGTTGGCGATATCATCATAATCACTCCCACCGGGTGTGCTCCCATAGTGACCCTCAGAAAGCAAGCTGGACTCTCCTACAGGCAAAAACAGTGAGATAAATGCAAATGGAAGGGAAAAATACCCTTTATAAAATATGCAGAACTCATAGTGATGGTATAGAAGCAGAGTGCATAGAATTAATGTAAAGAATCACCAGCTATGCTGCCAGTCACTGCATAGCTTATACTGACAGCTACCGTTCACTGGATTCCCCATCAGGTTAAAACAGGCTGTGTTTGACGGCACATGGCAGCCCTACACACTGCCAGTTTAAAAGTCCTCATTTTTCACATCACTAGTTATTATTCAGTCGTCATGAGTCCAGCTGAATTGCCCTTGGACCATAAGATACAAGAAATGACAATTGTCTGGGAACAGTAAAAGTGTGAACTTTCTGCAGGTAGGGGGGTTTTCTCCAGAACAAAACATGAACTCAAAAGCAAAGTGTTATTTCCGTCCCAGATCTGCAGTGCAAACTGTCTGTGATCTTGTGCAACATTTGAACAATGTAGGTAAAATCCACTTTAAATGCAACGTCTATCCTGAGCAAAAACCTTTAAGAGACAAGCCTTTCGGCCCTTCATTTCACTTATAACTTTCTGTTTAAATAAAACTTTTTGCTAATTGATGTAGTATGTAGTTGCAATGGACACTGTCACAATAGTATGGTGAATCCCAGGAGAGCATATTTATGTAGCTGGAAGAGAAAGGTGTTACCTTTGAGCTCCAGGCTGCTGTAGCCATTCTGGCTAACTGCCCCCTGCTCCAGGACGGTTTCCACCAGCAGCGGACAGCTGGTGTTGTCTTTAGTAGAGATGAGGGAAGGTAACAAGCAGCATTACCAGCCACAAATCATGTTTCGATTCAGTAGATAAAGAAGCGAACAACAAAAGTATTGGTTGCCATGAACAACGGCCTTGTTTATATATTTGGAAGTGATATGAAATTCTTGGTTTCGCGGTAATTTTGTTTGGTGGGGTGAGCAGGTTTATGTTCCTACCCGTGTTCACATAGCATTCCCCGGAAGAAGTGCTGGATGAATCGAATGAGTCCTCTGCAAGAGAACAACACATGTCCCATCACATTTCTGGCACTTTCTTTTTGTCTGGCTAGCTGAAATAGCTGAGATATTGAAGAAGTCCCTCACCACCTGGGGTGACATTCTGTTCAGCAGCTTCGGGGTAGCTTTCTTCTGTCATTATTCCGTGCTGATCTACTGCTGCTTTGGGTTTGGGAGATTTTGAAAGAAAATATCATATTAAGCATTTAGATACATACTGAGTGAATAGCTATCAGATCCCTGCTGCAGATGAGATGCTTTATATTTGACTAAACATAGAGGTCTCCTGTCTTTTTTTATGTTTTTCCCATCCACTTCAAAAAAGGCAGCCTCACCTGTTTCTGGAAGACAGTACAGGGCATAGGAATTCATAGTGGGATTGCTGCTGTCTTCTCTATTGCGAAGGGAGTCTGATAGGCAGAAATTGAAGATGTGGTCTTTATACCATAGCTCCCTGTCAGACAGTCCACATTTTTGCTCCCTCCCAACTCTGTACCCACCCAGAGACGGTTCACATTTTTGCTCCCTCCCAACTTCCTGCCAAACAGTACATATATTTGCTCCCTACCAACTCTGTACCCGTTTTTGGAAAGTCTGCGGGTCCCTGAGAACTGGACTAGGAAACACTGCTGTAGTGCCACATATAGCATGATTAAGCAATGAGATGTAAGAAGTAGGACCAGATCCTACTCTGGAAGGTGGACAAGGTGGAGAGAACTGCCTGGCCGCCAGGGTCCTGGTACTCATAGTCCGGCTCTAGGGAGGAATCCACGCTGCTTTGGTGGAGCACAGTCCTGCAAACAGGTGGTTCTGAAAATGACAGTGGCAAATACACTTAAAGAGGATGGAGCAGTGTGTTCAGCTGTTCGCATGTTTTACTTGGTAGGGCTCATAGAGCCTTTGAGGTTGTAAGCTGTGGATGTAATGCAGGATGAGGGGCAGGCCACAGACCGTGATATTCTGAGGGGTCACTGGCTATCCTGAGGACGTCCAAGGTGTCCCTGTACTCATTGGGCTGAGCACTGGCATGTGCCTGGGGCTTGATGATCCCCTGCTGAACCGCGAAAGCTGTGGAGATGAAGGAAGGAGGACTTCTCACAATAAAGTTATGGCCAAGGTGCATGTTTAGGAAATTAAGCAAAAGAACCAGTAGATAACATCTTGGTTTTTCACACAGCACTTACTGTATCTCCACCGACACCAGCAGCACACCACCATGTTAATCAGGAGCACCAGCATCAGAACCAGCGACAGAGCCAAGCAGCCCCACAGTGGCGGAGACAGAGCGAGGAACAGCCCGCCTGGCTCCGGTGTCGACGTCGGACCTGGGGGGGGTTGAAACATAAAGAGGCGGCAGCTCAGAGAGTGTGGGGGTCAGGGTGATTATTATTAATGAGAACTAAAACAAATAAAACATTTAAGTAGAGTCAAAAATAAAAAACTACTAATTACATGAAAACTATAAATATTGCTTCAGAAACTGAAATAAAACAAAAGCAAACATCAAATGCTTTCCTTTTCCATCCTTTCAAATGCTGTTTTGTTAATGACAGCATTAGTACATGATGTGTAATCATGCAGGATTCTACAAAGATAAGACATAAAACGGCTCTACAGCTTTCAGTCTATCCATAAAAATAAAATGATCAAAAGTTAAACTGAAACTAAACAAAATGTTGAAATCTACACTTTAGCAGCGTTGGGGCAAACCTGTGCTCCAGGACAGAGGAGTGAAGATCGTCGTTGGTGATGCATTAGAGAAAAGGCCGAGGGATCCTGCAAGGCGAAGCACATCTCATCAGGTTAGGGTTAGGTTTAGGGTTAGGTTAAGGGTTACCATTATGTGGGGGTCAGATCAAACCGAATCAAACAGAAAAAGAAACAGGAGGAGGCCCTAGCGAGAGTATTTTGCGATGCAGTCCCTTACAATAATTTATTGAATTACAATCAGATATAGTTAATTAATGACTAGTTTATTAGATTGTGCTGCGATACATCAGGCAGTTACAAAGCCCGTCCCGTCACTGCTTGATTCATTATGGTAGTACTAATATGATGCAGTATATTCACCAAAGATGTTGGTAAGTAACTTACTTTTGTCAAAGTGACACTAAAGCCCAGCAGGAGATTAGGAATCTGAACAGATCATGTACTCAGAAAAGAAAGGGGACATTAAGAAGCAGATGGAGAAATAAATGGGGTTAAGACTCGCACCGTTACAGATGAGCATGGCCGCCTTTGAGTTCTGGCATAGGAAGGGGTTGTTGATGATCTCTCTGCACTGCCACAGATGCGTGTGGTGGCTTTTACAGAAGAAAAACCAGCGCATGTCGTTGCTGTGCGGGAGGAGGCGGTCGAATGCCGTGTGCTGAATGACCGGGCCGCAGCCCAGCATCGAGCACACCATTCCGGCCTCCTGCTTCGCCCAGCCGTTGTCGCATACCGTGCCCCAGCTGCCATTGCGGTGGATCTCCACCCTGCCGGAGCAGCGGTCCAGCCCGCCCGTGAGTCGCACTGCTCTCATCTCTGCAATTTACAGGGGAAACAAATTCCAGCGTGAACTTTTTCAAACATGATTATTATTTACTACTAAGCTGCACACATTTTCATCTGTACTCCCAGCAGTGTAGATATGGCGCAGTGAGACAGGAGCCTCTCCCAGCAGGGGTTCGAGGCAGAGATACTGGAGACACAATGCCAGTATCTCATTGGACAGACCCCAATCAGCTACACCAGCTGTGGTAAGAAACTGGGGCACCAGAATGAAACCCACACAAGCATCTCAGATATAATATCTTAGATGAAAAGAACTTTCATTTTCTTCAAAATGTTTTGTCTAAAATGGACGTAACAAAAGTGCTATCCGTAATGCATCGGTGCAAGGACATACCAGAGCACACCACCCCAGCGTCCTCCTTATGGCCACAGTCCTGGCTGCGGTGTGAGGCCAGGCACTTCCAAAGACTTCTCTCGGTGCCAGTGCAGTTGATGTCATCGAGGTGGATGGGCCCGCTTCCCGGCTTGAAGAGGCCATCCTGGCCCGTCACATTCAACGCGTAGCCACAGCCCAACTGGGCACACACCACATGCCCGGCCTGCAGGTCCCAGCCGTCGTCGCACACCGTGCCCCACTGCCCGGCGCTCCACAGCTCCACCCTCCCGGTACAGCGGTCCTTGCCACCCGCCAGCTGGACCAGCTGGTGCTCTGAGTGGTTAGAGTTCATCACATGACACTCCGGCTTGAAACCAGATTTGCATTATATTTGTTTTGCATAAAATTCCATCTCACCACAGATGATTTCTGTGGCCCCAGTGCTGTTTCCCCACTCGCCCAGGGTGCAGTTCCTCAGGCCGTCCTCTGAGTACGTGCAATTTGTCAGCAGGTTGTTGCCACGGGCCACTGCGCCTTCGCTCACGTTGATCATTCCTCCACAGCCCAGATCTAAGCAGATTTGCTCTGCTGCTGTCTCCCTGGACGCCAGGGGAAGTTCAACGACAAGATGTCGCTCACCGTGATAGGCTCCCAGAGTTCCAGAACATTCCCTGGACAACCAAGGGGAGTAAAGCGTGGCTGTGGAGGGGGTGGGACACAGAAGACGCGGAGAAGAAATTAAGGCATCGATCACAATTCTCTTTGATTCGTTGCATCTCGGGTACCAATGGGTGGGTTGATAAACAAAGCGGAATGAGGACATGGCTAAACAGCCGCTTGGGGTAGTGAGGGAGAGTCAGGGCAGCCGGGCAGTGAAGCTGGCACACTGGCGTACGGCTTATTGCCCCTGAAGCGCACGCAAGCATGCAGCTCAGCGGCGAGGGCGGTGGGGGCCTCGTCTCGCTGCTTTGACGCATTGCACAAGTCAGAGAAGAATAGCAGCAACAAATGGGCTGTAGCCACATCCTGTTTGACTTTCTCAGCAGAAATGTCTCTGTTATTGTCTGACAGGGGAGGCCTGAGACAAAGGCCAGGATTCATGATGCACCGCTACAGTATTTCCAGGCCTGGGCACACGTGTCGTGAGGAACAAGAGGAGTATAAGTTTGATAAGTTGATCCTGAGTTTCAACTGATAGCAGAGACCTCCCAGTGTTATTTAAACATACCTCACACCTTGGTGGTACAAATGAGCAGCTAATAGATAAAATAAATAAATGAAATAGACTAGAATGAAACCAATAATTTTCGTTACAGACAACAATTTTTTTCCTTCCACGGTGTAACTGACTGTTCACTTGTTCTTTCATTTTCATGTTAGTTGCTCTGCCTTGATGAGGTCTGTAAGGGCACCTTGCCAATGCCGTTCACATTTACTGCCTTTCACAGAGTTTGCTGGTCACTCTAGTAAGGAGCGAGGAAAAGTACCAACTCACTCTGATTGATATGGAGTTCCTGTTTCTGTTCAGGGAGGGAATCATTCTGCTGTCCGGAGGCGGACCCATTTCGAGAAGCTGAAACAAAAGAAATTAAACTTAATATCCGCTTTTTGAGAGTTTTTTTCCACTTAGTCAACCCCCGTTGTCAGGATGTCAGCTTTCAGCTTCAACTGCTGTTGAATAACAGCATCACAGAACTTTTTATTTGAAAATAAAAAAAAGAAATTATTAGGTTAATCGATATTATTGCTTTAGTCAGAAAGGCAGTTCTTGAATGTGATAATAATCTATGGTAAACTAGGATTCATTCTAAATGAAGCTTCATGTGAAAGAAGGATTTTGAAGCTGATAGAGTACTGAAGCTTTTACTAAATGGAGATGCCTGATAGTCCAATAAGATGATTGGCTAACAAGAATTTGGTAAGATAGCCAGTCACACACACGTTTGAATTCATATCATTGTGGGGACCATCCATGCATTTCTATGGACAAAACCCTAATCCTAGCACTGACAACCTTAACCCCCACCCAGTCCTAAACTCAACTATAAGTAACCAAACAGAAAAATTGCCCCCACAAGGTCAAAATAACAGGGCACTCACACACAAACACACACACATACTGTATATATACATGGAATACATTAAGAGACCATTCATTTTTTAAAAAATCTGTATTTTTAAATCCTGGTTTATTAGTCAAAAGTTACACTAAGCAACAGGTTTCTTCCAGGTTCAATATTTACAAGAGAGTAATACGCAACAATAAGGTGAAACGGCAGACTCTGGGAACGACCAGAAAGCAGCCAGGTAGTGGGCAGAAGCGACTTTATAATGCCAGACAGAATAATGACATCAGCCGACCTTCAAACGGAATGAGAAACATTAAGTACAGCTGTGAAGTGCACTGCTAGGACAGTTCATATCAGGCTGCTAGAGGCAGGAATGAAGACCCATAAAGCAAAGGAAGAAGCCCTTCATTAATGAGAAACAGGGAAGAACCAGACTGCAGTTTGCAAAAAACAAAAAAAAAAATATACTATATATTATTCAAAGACCCATAATTGAGAAATGTGCTGTGAGCTCTTAATTTTTACCGTGGCTGAGTATGTGTGTGTATAAAATGAGTTTGTTTTTGTGTAAGACTAATGACTTTATGTGTAAATTGTGACTAAAAATAATGACTTTTGTCATGAGAATATCTGTATACAAAGAAAAATATTAGGGTATAAGTCATGGAAAACAGAAGGGTGTTCATCTTTTTCTGCAAGGGAGTTACTGACCAGCAGTCTGTGTGAGATCCTTGTGATGTAGGTGCATGTGACTATTTCAAGACTTTTCATCATGTTTATTTGAAATATTTTTATAAATGAGCCTTACTGGAACAGTATTAGTCATGGAGGAAGCTTCTGTGTAAGGTCCTACCCACTCAGTCAGCCTCTACCTCAGCTTGTCTATAGGACTGTTGAAGATTGCTTAGGAAAAATTTATAATGCATACAGCATTGTGCAAAAGTCTTCGGCAAAGAAAAATATGTTTAAATGAAATTAGCGTAAAGCTAGGGTATCTGTTAAATTATTTTAACTTAGCCATTTCAAAACCTCTCCAAAATTCAGCTTTACAGTATTTACAGTACAAACAACTTGTTCATGAGACCAATAGCATAACATTTTTGATTAATTTAACAAATACGTGGAGTGGCTTGGTAACTCATCAACAGAGGTTTTAGAACCATAGTGGTTCTTCTAGACATCCAAATATTGGAACAGAAGAAATTCTTGGCTTTGCTGTTCATTTTCATACATTCTTATGTTAAATTGAAGAGCACATTTCCAAATCTCACTCAGTCCAAGATACGCTTTCAAAAAAAAATCTGGTGACTTGGTGAATTCTGGAAATGTAATAAATTTTCTTCATTGGAACTGAGTAAGTTTTGGTTCCCAATCTGTGACAAGCCTAACTTCCTCATTGCTGCTTTCATCTCAAACACAAAAGAAAATCGTTCTTTTGTTTAATTCTAATATTATATTATATTATATTATATTAAATTATATTATATTATATGAAATGCCCCCACAACCATGTTCAGGATATTATAATAAGAGCATATCTGCCTGTTTTATCTCGCCAGGTATATAACGTAATAATTACTGTATAATAATCAGCTAATTATCCTTTGTAACTTGATTTTTATGCTGATATTTTTTTTCTCTTCATACAAGTGCATATCATTTTAAATAATCTCCATCAACAAAAAAAACAGTAGTACTTTGCAGTTAATAAATAAATTCATGCATTGTACCGCATAAAATGCAGAATATAGAATTATTTTAAATGACTTTGCCATTATTAACCCTTTTCAAAGAGTATCGAATAACTATAGTCCAGAATGTGAACTGAGACACTATAAACATCATGAACGTCAAACTCATACATCTCCTCTGCGTGCGAGAGGTTTGGAGATCGGGGATGCAGAGTCTGTCCTTGTGACCGAGGACATGAACGCAGCAAGGGATTGGGGGGGCCCTGGCCCTCGCCAGACCCACAAGAATAAGGAAGTCAGCCACAAACTTTACCTTGACAGAGAACCAGCGTCTGGAGGAGTGAGAGAAGCGTGAGCAGATCCATGATGCTGGCGAGGAGCAGAAGCAGCAGCTGGTGACAGAGACGCCGCCTCTGTGCGCCTCATCGAAGCACTGCAGGCTCGTATGGCCTTTCTGTTCCTCTGGCTGCCTGCCAGCAGGAGTGTGGTTTCCCCTCGTGTTTGGCGGTTCACCCACCACACCTTATATTTTTTTCTTCATGACGTGATGACATGAGTCTTGTTTTTGGCTCGGCCTCCGAGTCTTAACAACAGCCATGAGAAAAGGGGATGAAGCCAGTAAACCTGCGGGTTTCCGTGACGGTGACCTACACACCTGCTCTTTTCCGCTAGTCATCGCTGCTCTGCTTTTGACAGGCTTTTAACGTGCTGGGTTGCACCTGTAAACAGACTACGGCAGCTGCCTTGACTGAACATGAGACTTTGTACCTCAGAACATTCAAGCGACAGAGTTGCATGTTGAATCCTGATTTGTAACATTATAAGTGCTATAAAACTGTGCCTTGACTAATACGCTGGGATTTGTAGGCTATGCTGAGGCCTTGCGCTACATGGGTGAGAATCTAATCATCACTTTTAATCATCACCTTTATTAAATTGTTTTTACGCCTTCCTCAACTTGCTCTTTGTAAGCAAGCTGTCTGGTGTCAAGCGTACTCTTACTCTCAGGTGACGGCACACATCCCTCAGAGATCCAGCCACACCTGCCACCTGGAGGCCCAGGTTGGAACTGCAGCTTACTCCAGGGTCGGCCAAAGCCGTGAGCCCCAGCTGAACGCACTGTGGTTCATGGCTGTAGGGATTAAAATGAAGATGGATTTTATATCAAGGGGGAACATTCTGGTGAATTCAGCAAGAACAAGAACATAATGCACAGATAAACGTAGGTATAATGCCAAAGAGACAAAGTGCAATCTGATTGTTGTGAGGTGTGCAGGGATATCAGTCCAGGTCAGGTGTGCAGGGATATCAGTCCAGGTCAGGTGTGCAG
>JAABNX020000053.1:8771179-8787362 GCA_015163995.2 Mormyrus lacerda | reverse complement strand
ACATAAACCTATACTGATCTACATAAATCTATACTGATCTACATAAACCTATACTGCGCTACATAAACCTATACTGAGCTACAAATCTTACAGGCATTAAGTTCAATTTGAATATGGGGAATTCAGTTGGAAAGCTATGGAAATATGCTGCATATCACCTCCAGGAAAACAAATCTGATGTTTCTAACTAATAACCGAAAGACTGAAAGAACAAATCTGGCTTCTTTGCAAGTTAAAAATGACCTTGGTCACAACGGTTATATGACCTTCTATGTTTCTTTTCATTTAATGGTCATAAAGCTGATGTCTTTTGGAAACCCCGTGATCTACTTATTAAATCCCTTATAGATTTACTTGGGCCGCAGGGCAAATTGATGGAGGAAGAACAAGGTGATTTGCTTTAAACTGTCAATACTATTATATACATTTAAATATATCTGCATATACAACTGTTGCTGAGAAATTGAGAAATAATACAAAACAGGGACACGTAGCAACAAAACACCAATATGCACTGCACGTGTTTTATACAAGGCAGCGCCTGAGAGTACAGTACACCCCATCCAGGGTGGCGGGGTCCTGTCTCTCATGTCACAGGTGAGGACAGCGGCCAGGAGTCATGCCTGGAACCTAAGTATCTGAGACGAAGTGTCTGGGGGGGCTGAAGGGCTGGGGGGAAGTGCTGTTTGCTTATGGCGCTCATCCATGGCACAGCGGACCAGCACAGCGGACCACCTGTGCAAAGGAATGAGCACTTTCATTTTTTCGCCCCGCCATGCAAGAAAACCCCTCCTTGGTGACTATTGTACACACTAAAAGGCGTATCGTTAGCTGCCATTCGACTCCCTGGCTGAAAGTGCCCTCTGACTTAAAAGCAGTTCATTAAAGGGTCAGACGGGAGCAAGGGCTGCCGTACAGAGGAAGCCCATTTTTGCGGGTGCGGCGTCAGTGGATGAGTAGGTATGAGAAGCAGAGTGAGCTAGCAGGTATTTAGCAGGTATTTAGCAGGTATCTCAGGGTGACACTCAGACTTGAACGCTTATCATTCACTCTGCTTTGCCTTGTTCCGCCGTCTGCGGAGGAAAACTGCAAGAGGCTCGTCCGAAGCCCTGGAATTCATCAGGAGCACATTTGGTAAACAGAGGAGCTAAAATCAGAGTAAGAACTGACTTGAAAGCTCATCAGTCACGTCAGTTAGTGACGCCTTACTAACTGTTTGCCAAACAGTTATTCCTGCTCCAGGACCCACTGCAGCAGATCATATGCTCAGAGCAAACAGCACGTGTGCGTGGGTGAGTGATTAGGAATATTTGAAATATTTAAGATATTGAAACCTGAGAAGAAAGGTGTTTACACAAGGCAGGGAGATGTTCTCATTTCCCAGACAGAATGCGCCGGTCTGTTAAACGAGATCCTGAAGTGGCTGGATGCATACAGGGGAATCGTGTTTTCTTGGTATCTCGGTCTAAATGAAGATCATGTGCATGAAGATCAGTGCACGATGTTCAAAGGAGACATGGGGCGAGTCTCCCAGCACACACAGAGAGGCGTCTCTGACAGCTTCAGCTGCAGCACCAATGAAATGCAGCAACTTCCCAAGAACGTGGACCCTGAGCTGTTTATGCTAAAAGATTCTTTCCAATCGTGGACTGGAGCTCAGCCTAAAAAGTAATGAAAAACACCTCAGATCTGTTCTGTGTGTGATGGCCTGCAAACTTCCGATGCTACAAGGCAGCTAACTGATGCGACATGTCAGAAATATTTTAACAAAGTATTTTTTAAATGTGAGCAATAAAATCACATGGCAGCGCTTATGGAAGGTTCACTGTTAATATAGCTGTGAGGGATATCTGATGGTATTAGATAGAACCATCTGCAATTTCTGACAGAAACAGCTGCTAGATGCAAGAACGGCCGTTTTTAAAGGCGGGGGGTGAATTTCCACATCAGTTGGTGCGGCTTAACTGTTAATTGAACAAATGTTTCCTTTATAGATCACTATTTTATAATAATAATAATTTTATAAGAAACCTTTATGTTAAGCAGCATTATAATATCTCAATGTGAAATACACACATGCACTTTTCCTAGAGGACAAATCCCTAACTCACTTCACCCAAGAAAAATTCAGTTTTCTTATAAATATGGCAGCAAAATAACATGAAAAGTACAGTCAGCCAATTTATTAGTATAGCAGTGATAATTATTCATTAGAAATATATAACAGAAAATATGTCTCTTTACACTTTAGATTAATGTACCTCAGAACTTTCAAGAGTTAATATATTTTTGAGGTAGACAAGGATAATTGAGTTTTGATCCCCGGTACAGAAGAACACAGGTTGTATACATTGTTAAAATAATCTTACATAAAATATATCATTACCTTTAACACCCTGTACAGATGAAATGAAATAAAATAAACACAGAAATATCCCAGCACACCTACAGGCAGGCAGACATATGCACACCGAGACACATTCATGAACTGTTGTTTACCAATGGCGAGCTCTACATTTTATATGTACAAATACTTACAGTTCAAATTATAAACCACAGTGCATAAAAATTATTGTGCATTTAGACCACCTCACTGTCTAACTCCATTTGTCTTTTTTTTTACAGTGAATTGAACACAAAGTGATTTTCTCTCTGCAATCAGACAGCTGCTTTGGACATGAATCTGTAACATCACATTGGTGCCACACATTGTCGCAATGTCCTCTGGCCTTGCCTTTTCAGACACAGCACAACATGTACATGGAAAAAGGGCCGGCTTTGGTTAACTCGAAGCTGTAACTAAGTCGATCAATCAATCGCAATTTCAAGCTAATATGTTTTTCTTCTCACCGAGTTCTTTGGCGACACTATGGATGCAAAGGAAGAAAACGCAGGTAAACGCTTAAAAAAAACTGGGTAATAGCCGAGCTGTTAAATTCTGAATCTGACTTATTTTTGATGGCTATTTTTGAATATATTTCAATATTTGTACCACAATATCCATTATTACAGCTTATGAAAGATCCTATGGAAATGTTACTGCAAGTATTAAGCCTGTGGTATTATTGCAGAGAACAATATTCAGCTTGGATCAGTGTTGTACAGGACAAGAAAAATATTTCTTTGGGCGGTAATAATCCAATGTAATTATCACAATTCATTTGTTGTGAAATATAACCAATTATTTGTTTATTGACCTTTTTAATTAGCACAAACATACCACTCCCGTGTTGTGTAACTATTACTAGACCTAACAATAAAATCATTAATAATATTTTAGATCAACATTCATAATAGCCTATCAGACTTTATTTAATTAAGAGATTGGTTGGAAAGCCATAAACAAAGGGGCACTTTGAGAACAGAGCTGTGAACCACAATTAGACTTTTATACTTTGGTGATAACATCCATCTTCTCAAATAGCCATAAAATTGGTTCATGGTGCTGATGAGACGTGATAAAGGGTTTAAATGATTTGAGTCTCCTTCACTTGGCTGGTTCCACTAACTATGGAATTTAGTTAAGTAAGTTTCCACCTGCACTGTACTGACCTCTTGGTGAAGGTACTTACTCTTGTGAATATCCTCTATACACATCTGACCACTAGAACCCAACAGAGCATCAGTGCGATATACTTTACTTTGCCCGGCAGCCAAAAGGACATTTTATTGATGAGTTTCATGAAAACCACCAGGTTGTGTGATGAATCTTCCAGATACGCATATGAACATGGTGCCTCCATTTATAAGCACAACTCAAAGCTGTAAGTCGTATTATCTGCTTTTGATAAGCTTCTGTAGATAAATTATATACCAGAACCTTAAAATCTGCAGAAAATCCACTATGTTAGCCCTTCCTTGTATCCATGGACCAACGGTCATGTGTCTGGATCTGCACCATAGTAACTGTCAGGAGAGGGGGGGCTACCTGCAACCACAAGACTCCACCACCATGTCCTCATACTGCTTGTACACAACGTTGTTCCCAGAGTCTATGTACAGTATGCTGATTGGGCTGAGCTTAGCTGGAACACAGCAACTGGGTGGGGTGTTGCTGGGGTCCATGGAGTTTATGAGGGTCTGGATGATGGCGTGGTTTGTGGGCTCGAGGTGTGACCTCAGGGGGAAGTCGCACAGCCCCTCACAGTGATAAGCCTCATAGTCAAGCGGTGCTATGATCCAGTCGTCCCAGCCAAGCTCTTTAAAATTGACGCGAAGAGGTTTCTTGCTGCACCTCGACTTGACTTTCTTACCATTTCTTTTTCCATGACGGGTTGCTAGGACCGTCCTTCTGATCCTCCTGGCCTTGGATCGGAGACCTCCCTTCTTTGTACTTTCTCTCCTGTCACTGAGTGGGTTCTCCATCTTCAGAGACCGTGTGAAAACGACCAAGATTGCCTTCTCCTGCTGGAGCCTATTGGCTCTGCTAAATCCAAGATACTGCAAGTTAAGTTCTCCTTCCGATTTATCAGAAGAGGCCAGAAGCTCCAAGCAAAGCTCGTCGCCCTGGGAAAGACTTAGTTGTTTTTTAAAAACCTCCCAGACATCCAAGACTTGCCATACCGGTGGACTATGATCTCGCACAACAACAGGCCTGGAATCCAGATTCTGTTTTGAGTGACAAGAATATATGTGAATGTTGAATATACCTGTATCTGACACGACAACATTTGTTTGCGCTTTTCGGAGTACCCTCAGTTCCGCACCCATCAGTTCATCTTTGTCGGAAAGGGTTGAAATATTGAAAATGTACTTTTGTCTATGCAACGGGACATGAGACACAGGGTCTGAAAAATAAAACAAGTGATCAGTAATTCATAGTTCATAGATTCATTCCGTAAGTCACTGCTTCATCTGACCAGCCAACACCACATTTTGCTTTACTATTATAAGAGTTTGTCATTATCATCAGCATTTTTACCATTATGATTAAAATAAACTGCCATAATGATCACACGTACATTTTAGATGAATGTATCACGATTGGTTAATTTTTACAACAAGCTCCAGAAATTTATAAATTGATTTGCTGGTTCGTTCAGTTATTTGTTTGTTTCTCAGTTATTCATCCATCTTGCAACAACTTATTCTATAGGACGCCAACAACTATGTGACACATTATATTTTAAAACACAGCTAATTATTCTGCAGAAAAGATTTAACGTGTGCAATTGAAACTGGATCGCAAAACTGTCCAAATTTTTGATTCATATAACGTTTTGTATAAACTACGTACAAATATTATAAATAATATTCCAGTAAATTAATTGATAAAAATGAACCGACTTTCAAGTCTACAGATAGAAAAGAACAGATTTTATTAATAGGCTAAAAGCGATTATTCTTTGGTATTTACACATGTTTCTTTTCACAAAAATGCACACGCAGCACCGAAATGATTACAGTCCTAACATTGAGGATATTTCATTCGTCTTTCATTTCCTTTAACTCGCCTTTCAAATGCCTTTCCGTGAGAATTAATTGATTATCATTTAACGGGCACAATATTATGGCCGGGATTCCCTTCTGGGAGATTAAAATGTGTTTTCAGTGCCCAGCCTATGCACAAAAACGACAATTTTGAAACCTTTAAATTAATTAGTAAAAATAAAAATCACATAATTCACAATATTGTTGTAAATTTTCATGGTATAAATATACGCACAAACTAATTTATGATTAGTACTGCAGTACGAAAAAGCTTTAGCGTCTTGCTTGATCCGCCCGTCACAGTAGTATGGGAGACTGGGACCTCATGTTTTTCAGCTGCCTGTTTTACATTATACATATACATTATACAAATGGAAGACAAAGTCACGAAAAAACCACTTGTGTACTCCCTGGTTCCATACTTGTTTCATACTTGGTTTATATTCCCACCTTTGTGTCGACAAAATCCCCACTTTCACAATTTATGCTGATGCGTATATTAATTGCAGTTACGCAACCTGCTTGTGATTTTATGCTGAAAATGTGAAATCAAATGATAACGTTTAAAATTAATTAACATTTTGGGCAATTTATTATTATTATTATTATTATTATTATTATTGCTGCTGTTAGTATTATTTTATTGATTTCATTATTGTTCTATTATTATTCAGAAATTACGTAGTCGCGTAAGTCAGAAAAGAGTAAGAATGAATTTTTTATGAACGATGGTGACATTCATGAATTCAGTCTTCGATAACCGTTATAAAACGGAATGTGGTCGGGGTAAAATTTGCATTAAAAGATGGGTTCTTTTTCAAAATGAAAGTACTTTCACTTGTAATAGTTGTTATTGGTAGTTTATGCGACATCTGAAACAAATTCCCCCGTGGACTGGAACAGAACTTGCTGTCAACGCAGTAACTGGGGACACTGAAAAAGTAGAGGAAAAATTTAATTAAAGTGGTGGCCACATGGGAAATTAATGGCAAATTAAGCTAGTTATCGCTTTTTATTCGTTTGCTTTCCTTTGCAGTGTGGTAATTGTTCTCTATAGACAACAATAATATATAGTATATGGTATTTGTTATAGCGTGCACACAGTTTAATAGTCATTTACATTTACCGCAATTTCTTTCATTTTTCAGGTGAATTTCTTCACCTTTTTTCATTTTAGGCCATATTCAGCTCTCATGTTACTTGTTTTTTAGTGACGTATCTCTTAAGTAATATGCTTGAATACATTTTTACGCCTAATTGAGAGTTCGTCGTCCTGAAATCAAGTGCCAGTGTTTAACCACTTGCACGCGACAACATAAAACGCACGTTCTGTATAAGAAACTCGCAAATACGCGTTTCTCTGCTTTAAATTTCCAGATTTTGTTTCTGTATTTATTGTCAGCACTGCACTCATGTGCACAAGGACATAAAATTGATTTATCCAGACGAAATATTTATTATACAATTTGAAGATGTCTGTCTATATTTTTCCAATGGATATTAAATAATTATTTTAGATAAATATCCTAGTGGATCAGATGAACAGCATCATGATATATAGGATGGTATAATGCTTTAAAATTAAATAAAATTAAAACAACAAAGAATACCACTCAGTATATTTAGCATTACATGTTAATGTCAATACGTGTTATACTTTTAAATATTTAATACTTCAAAGCGTTAAACTTTAAGACACACTAGGTAAAAAATGGGAGATATTTTTATCCTTTAGGGTGTTTTGGTTTTACTGACCTTGCCCTTTGTCCACAAAACTTGTAATGATGTTAGCTGATTTTGATGACTGAAACAAACTTGCATTTAGCCCCAGTTTTTCAGCGTTAGAGTAAGTCCTGTATATGGAAAGCATATACTCATGGGGCACAATGGTGTCCTCGAAGCCGCTCTGGCGATAGTGCTTGGTCAATGAGGGTGCAAAAATATCTTTTAAGAATCTGCTTGCCCGATGTCCATTATTGTGCATCCTAGTCGATTTGATGCTCCGTTGAATAGATGAAGAGTAAATAAAAGCCGACTGGAAGGTCGGTAAATCCCAAAGAAAGAAGAAAATCAGCCACATGGTGACTCTTCTGAGAATATCCATGGTAACAGGATGCAATAAACGGCAATCGTAAGCTTTAAGATTGGTTTTGATATGGAAATTGTTCGAAGCTTGAAGAATGACGACTGTAATAACTTAATTTAACAAAGAGAAGATTGGGCTCTCTTATGACTCGCAGTCTGAAAGTGTGCTGAAGCAGCTAAGAAACACGCCCACTTCAAAAGACTGTAGCATTTATTGGAAACCGTAGCCCTCTTATGTCAACCAGTATATTAAGAACCAGACCCCTCACACGGCTAGCAGACCGGCGAGGACTGGTGACCAGGTTGACCAAAACCAGAACAAATTCCGTACAGTCCCAATTATGTACGCGGGATAGATATAATAAATTATGTAAAGTTATATGGCAGGATTTATGCAAGCATTGCGTTTCTGATTATCTAATGAAAATATAAGAAATTTACATTTTGGGTGTTTATTTAAAATTTAAATTTACTGTAAGGTCAATTGTGAAAAACACAGTCGACGTTGATGTTATTATGGAAATGTCAGCGATAGTCATAGTTAAATGATATTTATAGTTACATGATTGTAAGAATTAGCTGTATTGGCATAAATCGGATTAAATCAAAATTATATACATCACAGATCTAGTTTATAGCAGCCAGTAAGGTTATGTAGGTTATATAATTGGATCATGCCGCTTAAAATGAAAATAGCATAATATTAACCGTGTAATATTACATAGGATTCTATAGAATGGAATGAGACAGCGCAGACAAAAAAGTGGATGTATGGTTAATATTATTTCAACAGAGAATCAGCCCTGATGTTATCACCGAAAACGACAAAAACACACAGAACCATTTGTCATATTTTCCCGACTTCTATTTTGCGTTAGTCTTTCCCCAGGGGAGAACTTCTCTGAATGGCCATAGCTAAGCTCCTGGCTGAAGTCTTGCTTAGATGTGTCTTTTTTCCCATCATTTATGGTGACATAGCCCCCAAAACAATAAAAACAACTAACAGCATTCATAAACACTCAGGACAATGGCGATATTATCCCTGGATAACTTCGATTTCATGGTTAACTAACCACGACGTAACTTGCCCGATATACTTAAAAAATGCTTATTTACCACGCTTGATTACATCGTGATTTCGGACCGATTTTTTTCATATTCTTAAATTTGATTCAAATTTGATCAACTGAAAGCTTATCCAGTTTTCAGGTTAACCGTTGCCCTTAACCCACAATAGCCGAAACATAGGCTACATGATTTCAACAAATTTAGCATTAAATAAATAAATGCAGTCCAATGTAAATAATCATAAGAAATACACGCAGCTCATATTCGCTGCTACACATACTTCGGTTATTACCACATGTCAAAAAATACTGACCTGACAAAAAAGATGAAAATCAAGAAGGGATTTTAAAGTAGAGCATGGATTATACTACCCCCTAGCGGAGTTCTCCTGGAAGTCACAAAAAACTAGTTTTCCAATCCAACCATTTTCAAACCACTTACCTTGGTCAGCTTTATCTTTGAGGAATGGATTCATTAGCAGACAATTATTTGAATGGCTGTCTTTAATGTTATTTAATGTTTCTACTAATATTTTTCGTTTAAGCAGCTGAGAATTAATTGAAACCCCCGTTGTTAATTGTGCTGTAATTAATGGACAATACCAGGCATTATTATTTTAGAGTTTATATTTCGTGGGCATCTTTCTTCCTCCGATACGGTTTTCCACTTACTGACAAGGGCCATGCAGTTCCTTCCCTCGACGTCCACTTTCTTCAGACGTCAGAGTAACTTGTCAGTAGGTAACTGATTTAAACCTTAAGTACCAGGTAAGATTACTTAAGGTTAAATTTCCAAATAGTGACTTCAGTAACAACCAAAATAAGGTTTAATAAAGCTACTATTGTTCAAGGGGAAGCTAATTACCATAATGAACAGTAAATATAGATATTCAAAAATTGTACGAATTGGGAGTGTTTGACTGTTAAACTTTCATTTCATCCATCTCATCCCTCTTTTCAACAGAGAGCGGGCTTTCAAAGGCTTTCAACGTCACATTCTCCGGAATCATATTTCCATTTATCACGACGAATGATAATTGAGTAGGCCTATGCAAACAAATTTCTTGCACAAGTGTTTCGGTCATTTAGGGAAATTCTGTAATTTACAGGTTCGGATTGATATTGAAATAAAACCGGAAATATCACACAAACGGTTAACTCTCAAGCAATCAATTGCAACTGACTTCAGCACCATGGACAGCCGACGTGCTAGGGGATCTTTCGCTCATACGTTTTAAATTATCTATCTATCTATCTATCTATCTATCTATCTATCTATCTATCTATCTATCTATCTATTATACAGCAAATAAAGAATGAAGTAATTTGGTACCACCAGGGCTGATCAATCCTATATGGTGCCAACTTCTGATGAAAACTGATTTTCAATTAAAAATAATGTGTAGAGGAACCAACTAGTATAAAATAATAGTAAAACCACCGACTGAGCTGTTGTTATATGAATTGGGCTACGTTTCCATGTCTTTTCAGTTTTCTTTGTATGATTAACGAACAAACATTACTAACATTTAAGGACAAAGTCGCGGTAATTACTGCATGCATTATGTACATGATACCCCTATAACTGTACATGAATAGACGGGGGTATAGTAATGTATGTATGTAGTAATGTGTGAATGTGCCTGATCGCACCCTTCCAGTCGTGATGAAAGCTCTTTTTTAGATAACTGTCCCGCTGTCTTAATCACATATTATTTTAATATTGGAGCCTTTGAGTAGCCTGCGTTATATTCTACTGATAATGGCTGCCAATAAAGTAATAATTTAGCCACACGGCTAAAATATCTAGCATAGCTTGGGAGAAAGGGCTTTGTTGTGTTTGTGGTCTTTCGCTCACGTTAGACCCAGTATAGGCCCGTTAGTGTATCTGTATATTTTATAGGCATGGATTTAATGACTGTTCCAATAATCAGGAATGTCAATGAATGAATGAATAAATGAATCAATAGATCGATCGATCGACCGATCGATCAATCAACAAGTCAATTGGACTTTATTTTTCCACACCGCTTCGTTTTCACGCAAACTATACTACGTAAACTATACTACTAATTATATTAGCGATAAATATGCCATTTGAAACCACCGCCGTCTTGGCAAGAACTATAACTCATTACGATTTTAGAAAACTTATTAGAAGCATGTAAATAGTTAACTGTATTATGTAACGTAACCCTTATGATGTTAGTCGAATTTCTGACGTCCAGTATCATGTAATTCAGACGGGAGCTGCCTTCTTACATGACTGCTCGTCTCAGCTTGAGTAATGCTATATTAGGCAGTCAGGATAACGCTTTAGGTCAGATCAGTCGGTATCCTCAGCAAAAAAAAAAACGTCGCTATTTCAGAAAAGCAGAAAATTGTGTGAATTGTTTAATAGGCGGATCCGCATCTTCTTTAGAAGACCATTGAATTATTTCTAAACGTTTCGTCATAAAAGGCAAGTACATTTCAATATATAACATAATGGAACCTGCCTTATTTAAATAGGTAGTAACGATTATACAGCAAATGCTTTACTAATTATGTTTGGGCTGGGATTTGTTATAAATGGATTTAACAAACAAGTAGGCTAGTATACAACTGGCAAAGAATGTTAGGTTTTCTCGGCATGTGTTGGGGGCAAAAAAGATGTATTTTATTTTTTAGCTTGGTGGCTTTCAATAAGACATTAACGCGATTTTCTTGTTGATACGCCCTTATACATTGTTCATGCAGGATCCAGAAACCACGAGGTATTTGATTGAGTTTTATAATAAATAATAGTATTTAAGTATTAAATACCAGGTTCGCGCCTTAATCCTGAATAAAATCTCAAAATTCACTATTGTTTTAAATCAAATTGTATTTTGTATTTGAGGGCTTTGAGAGAGCCTGGCTTAACAGTAGGTTACTATAGCAACATTATTAAGATCTTAACATGCTTAGATTTTAATGATGGTGCCTGGCAAGGGCGTAGGTTTGTTTTCAACACTGGTCCATTTTTCAAAACCACAAAACACCTTGATTAAATCGCAATCGGGTTGTTTTGAACGTGCTTTTGAATTACCGATAGACCTATATGCAGGTGCAAGGAGGTCAATCTGTAAAATGAAGATCAAACCAACGAAGAATACATCTTAAAGAAAAACTCCTTAACATGGGCGTCGTTAGCCCCGAGAATTTTAGCCCCAATGCAAGTTTTCCATCCAAAAAAAAAAAAAAAAGGCAAGCCCCGGGAGAATTTGACTTAGCCCCTGATCATTTCAAAAGCTTGACCCCCCCCCCCCTTGCAAATTAAACAACCGGCTGCTGCATCTTTACTTATGATAGTAAGGAATACGGACGAATTGATGAAGAATTTAAATAAGTGGTCTGACAAAGACTAACAGTTGTCCCCAATATATTTAGCATGACAATCAATGTAGAGATTGGGTTAATCCGAAACGCGATTCTCACATCCAAATACTGACAAAACCAACCTAAGTGCAGAGAAAAAATTCCCAAAATGCTCTGCGCGTTTGCTGCCTTTCTCAGTCGGCTACAGCGATTCAGGCAGCGAATTCGTTTCCTATCGTTGTGATGATGCCATGGGGCACTGGATGAGGGGAAGTGCCGCCACAGAGCTAAGCATCTGACAGGCTGTCAAAAATGTATGGTGTGGTGACTACGTAATCGCTGTTGCTAAGGCTGCAACGTAACAATAGGAAACTGGGGAACATTTTCCTCAATGGACTAATAAAATATGAATATGAAAGAGGAAACGCGGAACCATGTCCCCCCGCTTAGGTTAGATTGGTCAACTAGATTTTGTGCTTATGACGTCACACAGCGCCATATTTCTGAATTGCGGCTTTACTGCTTTACGACCATTAGCTGCGATAATGGGGATCTCCTCCACAGTGGAGGTCTGTTAGCAGTGTGGGACTCAAGTCTGAAAAAGCACAATGCTGCTGTTCTGTGCCCTTATTTCCAGGACCAAAATGAAGGGCACTGTCCTTCTAGCAATTTTCTTCTCCTGCTATTTGCGAGTTCTGGTGCCAGCTAGGGTGTAGTAGCTCTGCAAAGCGTCACCTAATTTTACTCGTAAGTGCAAATGCCTTCATGCCAATGTGGCAGCGTTCAGAATGCAATCAAGGAGAAGTGAAAGTTTCCTCAGAATGATACATTGTGGTATCTGCTGTGTGCTAATTATAAACAAGCCATAATGAGGGTTTGCTACAAAGCAAAAATAATATTATTGAACTGTTTTTAGCCATTATGTTATTTCTCTTTACTAAAATTTTCAAATTGTGCAAATGAATTAAGAGATTGTTGTCCTTTCAGAGAATACCGTGATATGTCTGACATGCAGTTCATTCCATGGCCAGAGTCTTTTCCAGTGCAAATTATAGATTTATAATGATTGTAGGTGAATATGAAAACAAACATTAATTTTTCACACCTTGATTCAGAGTACCAAGACAATTGAAGACATCGCTCTAATTGGGAATTGAACTAGCAAAGTTCAGGTCGCTTGTCTATTGCCTTAATTGTTATTGTATTTTATATAATAAGTAGGCTTACAATTGCGTCTTTATGCAGTTATTCAATTAGCACGTACATTTGGAGTGCTTCAAAATTGTACCCAGTTACTGTGTTTCAGTCATTTTCATCAGAATGTCTTCCACTGGTTTGCAGCGAAGGCAACAAAGCAGGGGGATGTTCCTGATGGGACCCCCGTCCATCACAGGGGAAACACATGCACACTCAGGGGCTTTAGGGATGCATGAGGACACCTGTGCAAGACCAGCAGAACCGGCGAGCTACACACATAGATCGTTCCGGCTTGTGTCCATGTCTACCTCCTGAGCCATTAAGACACCTGCTGTGACGTTCAGTCTATCGAGATCAGAAACTGCTTGCAAGCACTTAGTTCTGTAATTCTTGCTGATTTGTTAACAGTAGACAACTGTTCCTAGAATAAGGAGTAGTCATGTCTGTAAGCACAAAACCTTCCACACCTTTTCTTTATAAATATTGCGTATGTTTGAAGGTTGACATGCTGGCGCAGTGCATACCACTGTTACCTTATACACCACGGTCTCTGTTTCTGCTCTAGTTTCCCCCCATGGGCTGAGAACATACAAAGATGAACTGGAGTTTCTAAATAGCCTGTAGGTGCATGTGCCCTGTGATGGGCTGGTGCCCCATCCTGGGTTATTTCCTATGTATCTTGTGCCTATAACTTCCAGGATAGGCTCTGGTGACCCTAGGTAGGACAAGCAGGTACAGAAAATGAATGGACGTGCTTACACCTTCAGGTCATCATACTGGCCAGTCTCTGGGGAGGCGTGGACCACAGCAAGCCAACTTAATTGGGGATGCAGATGAGACCAACATGAACCATTTAAGGGAACTCATTAGATTAAGTTTACTTCCAGTATATGGGGGGGCGGGTATAATGGTACAAATAACTCAAGGTTCCGTACAAACCTCGGTTTTGGGTGCAATTTCAGCACAGCAGGGAAAACATCATTTTTTTAAAATTAGTTTTAATAATAAAATAATTAAAATTGCAAACACAAGCACAGTTTGGTCCAAAGGCAGTGCATTGGTCAGCATAGCTATATAACAAAACCTGAGATGCTTACTTGTACAATGTAAAAACACTTATGCAAAATTATTTTAAAAATATAGCTGCAAGCCGCAATAATGTGGCCAAGCACACAACCAAGGCATAGATGGCATGGACAGACATTCAGGGGCAACACAAGAACATAGGAACATACGGACATAGATCATACACCATATGCTAACACGCTGTAGGACTCAACGCCGGCAGATCAGGATCAGGTATGAGACGGGACACGCTGAACGATGAGATACGATTTTAAGTTTGGCACCGCAGGCTTTGTGCTAGCGAGTGCCGAGGTGTTGGAGCTAAAAAACCAAATGCCCAGACATCCACAGAAGACAAGAAAAGGCGATACCGCCCTAGGAGGCCTGTGCCTGCAGACCTGAGGGAAGGGCAGCTGTATAGGTGAGGAGCTCTGCAATATACTGGGGCCTTAAAAGTCAACAGAAAGAGTTTATCCTGCATACGGAAGGTGGCTAATGAAGTTCATAGAGGGGGGGCAGTGATACGTGAAGACATTTTATTGCTAGAGAGACCTCTAGCAGCTGCCTTTACAGGTCGATGGTTTTGAATAAACAATAATACTGTAGGAATGGAAGAAGGGCACGTTAGACATAGGTATTCAGAGAGAGGATCTCAGGACAGGATTCATTTTTTAACAGTATTCTGGTGGTTTTTGAAATTACAGAAGCTTTTCCAGTCCGTGCTCCACTCCATGAACAAACTGAGGATTAGCTCTTATATTAGTTAATTATTTAACCAAAGTTAAATAATGGTGCCATATCTGTGTATGGGGCCAGTCTTTTTCCTTTTTGACAGCTTAGTAGGTCAGATGTGAGAGATCAATACCACCTCACACATTCATCTCCTTTTCTTACTAGGAATTTAAATTGTAAATATATCAAATACCTTCCTGTTTCTATGTAGTTCCAGCATAAATCAATCCAACAACACAGAGTACAGCAAAAGCTGTTTTAAAAGCATACATTAGGCTCTATTCAGAGTAACACCGCACAATGTGCTATGGTGGGCAACACATCGACAGGCTAGGGGTTCATTTTAGCATGATTGAAATGACTGAGTGAATGTCATCAGTAAGGAGCCCTTGCACCGTTACCTTCCACTGACGACGCTGAAGCTTCTTTTTCCTGTAATGCCACGTGTCCTAATGGCGCAGTGCCGCATGAGTCTTAACTCGTTTTTCTTCCTTGGCAGATTTACAGCGCACAAACTGCCTTTTCCAGCGGAATGGGACCATTCCCGGAACACGAGGTGTCTGTTATGCTTTTCTTTTATCCCGGCCGGTGCTTTGCTTGTCTGCATGCATATTTTTTAACGACAGCAGATTCAGAAGTACTTTTGATTTTGCTGTGCCTATCTTTAATCATAAGATGCGGTCTCTTAACTGGAGTATTGTCGCAACGTGGGATATTAGCCTTGTTTTTTTTTTCTTCTTGCGGATTACCAGCATTGACTGTTTTTTTAATGGCCGCATGACTTTGCTGTTATTTGCATTTAAGACGTTCATTCATTTAAGCTGCAGTTAAAAATATGTATCCCAGATTTTTAGATGCGCATGCTGCGTATGATCTAGCGGAATTAAAGGAGGCATGATCCGTGAAAGACGTGCAGAGTTTCCCACAGAAAATGTACTGCATACATGTACTAATGTCTTAAACAGATTTTTCTCGGCCTCTTGGAATTACCACAAATAACTGTAGGGCTGGTCGTGTTGCTGGCAGGAGTACCGGGTGCAGGGAAAGGAGAGGCCACGCAGCCGCATCCCACGGTTGATCCTTCGTCCTCAGAGCCCCGATCGGGCAGAATCGTCACCATTTTCCGAAGAGGATAACAGAGACTGCGACCTCATCTCCGATCACTCCAAGGGAACAGTTAGCGCCAGCAGTTTCTGTTCAGGTACCTGCTTACTACTCGCAAACATTAGTGTAACAAAGTTTAAACCCGAGAACTTTATGTAATATTT
>JAABNX020000053.1:8690455-8702348 GCA_015163995.2 Mormyrus lacerda | reverse complement strand
CAACTCTGAGCTATTAAAGTTCTCCCCAAGCGAGCTTGATGGGCCGAATGGCCTCCTCTCGTTTGTATATTTCTTATTTCTTATGTTCTTATGTACCCCACTACAGCGTGTCATCAAACAGCGTCCCTGTACCCCACTACAGCGTGTCATCAAACAGCGTCCCTGTACCCCACTACAGCGTGTCATCAAACAGCGTCCCTCTACCCCACTACAGCGTATCATCAAACAGTGTCCCTGTACCCCACTACAGTGTGTCATCGAATGATGCCGTTTTCAAAGCCATTATGTTCTCTCGGCCTGGCACCTGAGCATTCCCAGTCTTATCCCAGAAAACCTTTAACCAGGAGAATGGTGCTGTTTCTGCCACCACTTAAACCACCCAACATTTTTGTGGGCTCCCCGAGGTGTGGGTCCCCCTGTTGGTCACAAACAGTAACTACACCAATGATTAGGAGATGTTAACTAGCTAGCCAGCTATGGTTTTCTGACTCTACTCGCTGGATCCGTATTTAGTTTTTGAAACATCTGGGGAGGGGGGGGGGGGACAGGAGTCTAAAAGTGACTTTTTGAGCCCCAGCCTGCAGAATATTGGCCAGGAGAAGCAGACGTCTCCCCACATGCTGTCCTTGGTTTTCTTCAGTAACAGGCCACCAAAGCAGGAAGAAAACAGCAGGTTGTAGGATCTTTTTCTCTTTCTATATCCTCAGTTCTCAATCAGAAGGTAGATACCACAAAAGCTGGGGTCTACACCCAGTAAGCAGCTTCATGAGGGCTTCTTTTAGGCAAGATGCTGTTTCATCACGCACATTTGACCTGCTCTGTTGGTAATAAACTGCCAGCCCCCCTTTACTATCGACTGCTACTGTGCACATCACTGCTCTGAGTTTTCAGAGCCAAAGCCCAAGCTGAAGTCCATTTAATGAGTGTGAAAACAGCACCCCCTAAAGGTAGCATTCTACAAAGGCAGGAGTCAGACAACACCATACACATGCTTCTGGCTTTATGATGGTTCAACCTCCCATGTTTCCACTTTACAATGGTACAATAGTGATGCGCATTCAGACGTCATCAAACTGAATTTTGATCTGTTCCTGGATTAGTGATATGCTATAAGTTTCTAAACACACCTGTTTAGTTTAGCTCATAGGGACACTGGTTCTAGCTCTAGCTAACTCCTCGCTCCCAGTCAGACCTATAGTGTGAGGTGCAGAGCTGGGTGGGAGTCGGTGCCATTGGCTTTGGATAAACTGACCTGTCAATCTGTCACTCTAGCTTCACCCCCTTTTGTGGAATTGGAGTGCTGACATTTCAGGGACCCCCCATGCCTGCGTTCCCACCTGCCTCTCCCTCCTACTTATGCTGCCACAGCCTTATCTGCTGGAGTTCACATACTGCACTCCCCTCACTGTTTGCACTGCCTCCTGGAGACCTCAAATTATCAAGATATTCTGCCTACTCTGCTGTCCGCGACGTGTCTATTATTTGTGGCATTTTTCCGGCCTGCTCGCCCTTCTGCCTGTGACATCTCTCCTGCAAGCCCACTACTGTTCATCCTGCCATCAGAAGTCAATAATATTGATGCCATTAATACTTGCCTGCCATCACCTGCCTGCCCTCCACTTTGAAACTCGAATATTAAAATCGGGACAGTGTGAACTGGGACTTTGCCATCTTGCTCATTTGACTTCCTCTGCTGCCCCCTGGTGGATGGGCTCCCTCTTTGATTCTGGTTCCTCCTAAAGTTTCTTCCTGTCTGGGAGTTTTTCCTTACCATTGTTGCCTCTGGCTTACTCTCTGGGGGCTTTGAGTTGGGATAATGTAAAGCACTTTGAGACAATGTAATGTTGTGAATACAAATAAAATTGAATTAAATTGAACTTGAAATTGAGTTTCCTTAAGATGTATTTGTAAAGTACAGCATGTTTGTGTCCACGCTCTTATCCTGATTTAGTTAGAATTAGTTTCTAGTTGATGTATTAGAAAATTGCATGGAAACCTGTTACCTTAAACAATGTAGGTTTTTACACAAGATGAAACTAAACAGGTCAAGTTCTGTATGCATAGAATCTTAATTGGGTGCAGTTGACAAATCTGGGTTAAAAAGCACACTGTCACTGGACTCTAGAGCAGTGGAGACTTGTTCTCTGGAGTTAAGAATCAAGCTACTATCTGGCAATCCATTGGACGAGTCTGGCTTTGGTAGTTGCCAGGAGAACGGTACTTGCCTGGCTGCATTGTGGCAAGTGTGAAGTTTGGTGGGGGGGGGGGGGGGATATGGTGTGGGGTTGTTTTTCAGGGGTTGAGTTTGGCCCCTTAGTTTCAGTGAAAGGAACTCTTAATGCTGCAGCATTCAAGGCCATTTTGTACAATTTCATGCTCCCAACTTTGTGGGAACAGTTTGGTGGCGGTTCCTTCCTGTTCCAACATGACTGCGCACCAGTGCACAAAGCAAGGACATGGATGTGTGAGTCTGGTGTGGAGGATCTTGACTGGGCTGCACAGAGCCCTGACCTCAACCTTTGGGATGAATTAGAGCAGAGACTGTGAGCCAGACCTTCTAGTCCAACATCAGTGCCTGACCTCACAAATGCTCTCCTGGAAGAATGGTCAAAAATTCCCACAAACACACTCCTAAACCTTGTGGACAGCCTTCCCAGAAGAGTTGAATCTGTTATAGCTGCAAAGGGAGGGCCAGCTCCATATTAAGACTGTGTATTGAGTGGTATGTATATATTTATCGAATTCAATTTATAGGCAGTAGTACATACAAGGGAGAGTATATAAATATGTGTACTAATCCAATTGAATAGATACATGATATGTGAATGAATATAGATATATTAAATACTTACATACAGAATAGATATATGTCAACTGGTGAAATGTACAGCAAGTTGTAGATATATGGAATGGTCAACTATTGTGTGCCAAGGGATGAGAATTCAGAATGATGATGGTGGTCAGGAAAGAAATTGTTCTGGAGCCTGCTGGCGTGGGACCTTTGGCTCCTGCTGGAGCTATAATGCCCGAACAGGCGTGTAAAAGCTTGTTAATCTGTTAATCTTAATCTATCTCACTAGAGATGTAAGGATTGTATGTGCATAACATGTGATGCTGGTATTAATAAAATTACCCTGCACCAGTAATTCTTTGGTAGAGAATAGTACACTTTAGTTGTATTTGGAGTTTCGTAACCTATTTGCAGCACAAATGCAGCTGAAAACCGACAGAAAACAACGAATGTCATTTGCAGTATGATAGCTTTTGCCGTATGTTAACTTCTTGTCACCAATGGGTCGCCAACTCTCACGCATCTGGCGTGACACTTACGCTTCCTGACTGTCTCGCTCACGCGGAAAATATATATAATTAGCTACATCAAAAGCGCGGGGTGGTTTACAAGACTATTTGCAAGGTAATAAAATTGTTACATGCACTGAATGTGCAGACTTGTCTCAAAATAAAAACGTCACACCAGCCAGCTGACCAAAGTAGACAAGCCTGACTCAGATAGGTCCTTTGGTAATCAATTTTCCCAAGAGGTTATCTACAAGTAGTTCAAGTACAAGTGAGAATACAGACTGAGACATGGACTAAATACACATGACAAGCTGAACTCAACGAGCAACAGGTGAGAACAATTGGGCATTAACACCAGGTAACGAGGTGGGCGTGACAGCCCACAGCTTTCCACAAATTTTCCAAATGAGTCATTCTGAAAAACTTAAATTAACTGTCATTCCGTAAAACTTAAGAGCTTAAATGTAATACGCTTTGAAGCTGAAATATTAGGTCTACATCAGAAATGACTGAATTCGTTGTGTCTTCCATAAAAAAATGGAGATGACTCTAACTTGTGGAGATCAGCTAATATCAACACAGCCCAAAACCTTTCACAGCCTTTTTCAAGTACTCAGTTGAAAAAGATTGATCTGAATCAAAGTGATAGACCCAGAATCTCTGTCTGAACAGACACTTTCAACATTTCAGTGTAGCTGCCTTCAAACGCCATATTTTCCAGAAATGTTAAAGTGACTTTACTCTCTCAATTTCATCAAATGCCTCTAATCATCTGCTTCCAAAAGACCACATTCTAGCCGCTGATTATAGTACAGGAGCCTTCCAGTTACTGCATGATGTGGAGCGTCTTCTGCTTGACACAACAAGCAAAGCGGACACTGCATCCTTGTAGCACAATGCTAGTTTGCTCATGACAGGCATCCTCTCTTGTGCTCCATGCCAAAAAACATCAAGGTTCACAGTCACACTCACAGCTGCTTGGAGTGCTGCTGGTCCAACTACTTGCTGAAGTAGTTGTTGATCTCTTCGGATGGTGCTGAAGAGAAGCCAGGGGTGGCAGTGTAGCTGTTGGGGCTACTCGGCATGAATGGGATGCAACTTGGTTGGAAGAGTCTCACCTGCTTCAGAAATTCAATGGCAGGTTTTCCGCTTGTCATGTATTTAGTCAGTTTTTCTTCAACAGCACTAAATGCTTCTGCTCTCGAGGCAACGGAAACTGAGGAAAATACTCAGCAAAAACACTTCATGAAGCTCTTTGTTCGCAGCCAGGTTCATCTGTCAGATGTCACAGGACATCTGGTGCAATCAGGGTGTTAAGCACACTGTCACGAACTCGCTAGGACCAACAGAGGGACATTTAAACAAAGTCTTTATTGTACCAAGCAGTAGCAAGGGAAACTTGGAGCGGGCAGAATCGTGGTCATACAGGCAGGATCGAAAACCAGGAGATCAGGATGGCCAGGGTCAGGATCTGGGGGTCACAGGCAAATAGGTCGAGAGCCAGGAGATTCGTACGGTGACACAGACGGTGCACGGGGAATTTATGAGGAGGTAAAGCGAGGGGAGGAAGGGCAGGAGGGAGGTCGGGACGAGTCACAGGAAGAGCCGGGCAGGGCAAGCAGGGTGAAACAGAGTTATACAAAAGACAGGGAGAGTAATGCTCAGTTTGTATCTTTTCATCTATAATACCTCGCACTGGGCTGCGGTGTTTTCAGGCTTATATTCAACATGGAGTCCTGGTATTGGTCGGGACTACCTCCTCCCATTGCCGGTTCACCGGTGGGGCGTGACAGAACCCCCCCCGACGGGCGCCTCCCGGAGGCCGAAAGACCCGCCGTGGACGGCCCCTGGGACGAGGGCATGGTTTGTCCGGGTGGTCACTGTGGAACCGGGCGAGCAGGTCAGGGTCCAATATGTCCGAGGCAGGGACCCAGGTCCGTTCTTCGGGGCCATAGCCCTCCCAATCGACCAGGTACTGAAGACCCCGCCCCCGACGACGAGAATCCAGGAGCGCCTGCACAGCATAAGCCTCCCCATCATCCAGGGAAATGGGAGGAGGTGGTTCGTCATGGCTAGGAGGAGGATGCGCCAGGCTGTAACACACCGGTTTCAAGAGGCACACATGAAACGAGGGTGTTATGCGATAAATCTTCGGCAATTGTAAGCGATAGGTTACAGGTCCTAACTGGCGGAGGATGAGGAAAGGGCCTATATACTTCGGATGCAACTTACGACCAGTGGGAAGGCGCAGATTCCGGGTGGACAACCAGACTCGGCCCCCTGGGCAGAAAACAGGGTTGGGCCGGCATTTTCAGTCGGCCTGGGTCTTACGGGTGATAGCCTGATCACAAAGTTGGAGAGATGCATGCCGCCAGACCTGCTTACTTTGTCGATACCAGTCTTCCACGGATGGGACCTTGGACGGTCGGGAGTCCCAGGGGAAAAGTGGAGGTTGGTATCCAAGGACACACTGAACGGGAGACAGGGAGGTGGCTTGCTGGACTAGAGAGTTCCGGTCATATTTAGCCCAGGGCAGATAACGGGACCATTCAGCAGGTTGAGCGGAGCACATCAAATGCAGCATTTTCCCTACTTCGAGGTTGGTTCTCTCGGCGAGCCCGTTTGACTGAGAATGGTAGGCTGAGGATAAACTCAGAGACATATTTAGACGTGCACACAATGCTCGGAACACTCGGGTCGTAAACTGAGGTCCTCGATCAGACATGTCCTCTGGAAGCCCACAGTAGCGGAAGACCCAGCAGAACAACAGGTTCGCTAATTCTGAAGCAGTGGGTAGCTTAGACAGCGGGATTAGTCAACACATTTTAGAGAAACGATCCACAAAGGTTAGAATGGTGGTATAACCCTGTGAGGGAGGTAACTCTGACACAAAGTCCATCACTATATGGGACCATGGACGTGAGGGTGTGGGAAGCGAATGAAGGAGGGTGGAGTGGATGGAGCTTTGTTCTGGGCACAGACTGGACAAGATTGAACATAGTGATGTACCTCCTGTCGCCATCCTGGCCACCAGTAGCAGCAAGCCTGAACCGAGAGATGTATGGACCCATTGGAGAATCTCGTTGCGGAGCTGTGAAGGAACGTATGTTCGATCCGGGGGACACTCAGCAGGAGGTGACTGCTGTTGCACCAGCTGTTCCAACTGTTCCTCCAGGTCCCAGGTAACTGGGCCGGCAAAACACGAGGGAGGTAGGATACTGACCGGCTGTTCTGGGACTTTGGGGCCATTGGACTAGCGAAATAGCGCGTCCGCCTTGAGTTTCTTGGATCCTGGAACATATCTGACCTGAAACTCAAAACAGGTAAAAAAACAGTGCCCACCGGGCTTGACGAGCATTTAGTCTTTTGGCTGTGTGGAGGTACTCCAGGTTGCGATGATCTGTGTGTACCTGAAATGGATGGAGAGCCCCCTCTAACCAATGTCTCCACTCTTCTAGGGCTAGTTTGATAGCCAAAAGCTCCCGGTTGCCGATATCATAGTTACTCTCAGCAGTGGAGAGTTTCCGGGAGAAGTAGGCACATGGATGGGTCTTACCTGAGTCCGGGTCCTGTTGGGACAAAATGGCTCCAACCCCCACCTCTGATGCATCGGTCCCAACTGGAAAGGGCAACGAAGGGTCAGGTTAGCACAGAATTGGGGCGGAGCAGAACAGGCATCTCAGTAGCTGAAACGTACAAACAGCAGAAGGTGTCCACCGCAACTTGGAGCCTTGAACCTTGAGAAGGTCTGTAAGGGGTGCAGCCACCAAGCTAAACCCCTTAATGAATTGGCGATAGAAGTTGGATAAGTCCAGGAAGCATTGGAGGTCTTTGACAGTGCGAGGCAGAGGCCAGTCCCGCACTGCTTTCACTTTGTCTTCATCCATTTCTACACCTCCGGGCCGTATTCTATAACCCAAGAATTTCATGGATATGCAATGAAACTCACATTTCTCTCCCTTGACATATAACTTATGGTCTTGAAGTCTCTGTAGAACCTGGTGGACATGGGACACGTGCCGTTCTAGATCCTCCGAATATATCAAAATGTCATCTATATAGGCAATGACGAAGTGGTTCAACATGTCCCCCAGAACTTCCCCAATGAAGGATTGAAAGATCAAAGGACTGTTATCTAGTCCATAGGGCATCACCAGATATTCATATTGACCTGTTGTGGTGATAAACGAGGTCTTCCACTCATCCCCTTCTCGGATCCTGATTAAATTATAAGCACTCCGCAGATCTAATTTCGTAAAGATCCGAGCTGACCGCAGTTGTTCTAAAGTGGAGGGGATGAGTGGGAGGGGTTCTCTGCATTTTTTGGTGATTGAATTCAATGCCCGGTAATCTATGCAGGGGCGGAGGCCCTCAACCTTCTTCTTGACAAAGAAAAACCTGGCAGAAAAGGGGGAGGTAGAAGGATAATTAATACCTTGGTGTAATGCCTCTCTGATGTAATTCTGCATGGCTTCCTCCTCGGGTCGTGCAAGAGGGTAAAGACGTCCTCTAGGCAGGACGGAACACTCCATCAGTTCGATGGAACAATCCGGCTGACGATGTGGCAGGAGCACAAAAGCCTGGGCTTTGTTAAAGACATCCTGGAAGTCCTTATACTGGGGAGGTATGATAGACATGTCATTGGGTTGTGGACTTTCAACAGAAGACACTTTACATAGCAGGGTTAGGTACTTGGAAACACATTCCTCCGACCAGGATTGTATCTCTCCTACCTTCCAGTTTATCTGGGGGTTATGTAGTTGAAGCCAAGGATGTCCAAGTATGACATGGTCATGCACGGAAAGTATTATCAAAAAGCTTAACACCTCGGCATGTAAAAGTCCTACCTGCATCCACAGGGGTGCGGTTTGATGGGTCACCTGACCCGAGGCTAAGGGGGATCCATCGACCCCTCTCACTGTTACTGGGGTTGGGAGAAGTTCCATGGGTACTTGATGTTTAGTGGCATATTGGATGTCCATAAAGTTGCCGGCGGCTCCTGAAGCGTGTCCAGTGGCCTGTAGATTTTCCCGACACAAAGAAAGAGGAACAGACATCTGAGTACGGGTTACCATCGGCGGAGCAAAAACCCTTACGTGTATAGGAGTCAGGGCTGTCTGGGCTGGTCGGGTCGGGCAGGTCCGTAGAATGTGCCCCGCCTCTCCGCAGTACAGGCAGAGCCGTTGTTGGAGACGACAGAGGTATTCGGCTTGCGCTAATGGAGTGCGTCCGATCTGCATGGGCCGTGGTGATGGAGCGGGGCGAGGTGTGGCAGATCTAGCAGCCGGGCAGCATCTCGTTATCCAGCGTTATAGAAAGCTGGACAAATTCCTCAAAGGAGCGGGCGGCTCCCCAGCAAGCGATCTCTGCCTGTAGTTCCGGGTTGAGCGCTCATCGGTATAAGACCTCAAGGCATTCCAGAGGCCAGCCAAGTCTGGCTGCGAGGGTGCGAAACTCCAGGGAAAAGTCGGTGGCTGTTTTATTTCCCTAGCGCAACTCGCAAAGCTGATCTCCACGACTTTGCCCCACTGCTGGATGATTGAACACCTCCGAAAACACGGTCTGGAATTCTCTGGAGCAGTGGGCTGCAATTAGTCCAGAGGGCGGTAGCCCAATCCAGTTCACGGCCGCTTAGCAGGGATACGACAAAGTGGACCCAGTCTTCGTCGTTCTGGAACTGCTCCTGATGATGATCGATATAGAGCCCGCATTGCATAAGGAAAGCCCTGCAGGATTCAGGATCACCGTCATAGCGGTTTGGCATGGCAACAGGCACTGGAGAAGTATGCCGTGGAGGACTAGTGGGAAGCGGGGCAGCAGTGGCCATCTCTTCTTGCATCTCCGTCACCAAGTCGGTAAGTTGAGCGATCTGGTGTAGGGCATCTTGGAGCTGGGCTTGTAGCTCCTGTGGGTCCATGTTGAGGGTGAGGTATTCTGTCACAAACTTGCTTGGACCAACAGAGGGACGTTTAAACAGAGTCTTTATTGTACCAAGTGGTAGCAAGGGAAACTTGGAGTGGGCAGAATCGTGGTCGTACGGGCAGGATCGAAAACCAGGAGATCAGGATGGCCAGGGTCAGGATACGGATTCGGTGTGGGGGTCACAGGCGAATGGGTCGAGAGCCAGGAGATTCGTCTGGTGACACAGACACGGTACGCGGGGAATTCACGAGGAGGAAGAGCGAGGGGAGGAAGGGCAGTAGGGAGGTCGGGACCGGTCGCAGGAAGAGCCGGGCAGGGCAAGCAGGGTGGAACGGAGCTATACAAAAGACAGAGAGAGTAATGCTCGGTTTGTATCTTTTCATCTACAATACCTCGCACTGGGCTGCGATGTTTTCAGGCTTATATTCAACGTGGAGTCCCGGTATTGGTCGGGACTGCCTCCTCCCACTGCCGGTTCACCGGTGGGGCGTCACACACACATCTGCCCTCAACATCTGGTGTCTCATCAAATATGACAGCCATTGCTTTCCCTGATATTTTCCCCTTCAATTCGCCCTTTTCCTTTAAGTAAAGATATCCTAGGTATTTCTCTTGGATCTGGTGAGACTTGGAAATGCTGCCACCATTTATGACCTTTTCTGAGAGAAACTCCCTCACAAGAGGGTGGTCAGTCTTTGAAAGAGGTACGTTGAGTGCAGTGCACATGTGGACCCAGTCTTTACATGTCTGCGAAAACACTTATTTGAATGACTTTACATTATTATGAGCAACCACCACCACACACCACATCAGATCTGCATCAAAATGATCTGCCCAGCAGCTATTCTTACAAGGTGACACATATCAACATGGAAATATTTAATTTACATCAATTACCAGTTTTTTTTCCACTTTAATACAGACATTTACTGATGAATTTAAAGTAAAGCGTAGTGGAAACAAAACAATTTACCCCATTTAATCGTGTCTAATTACTTTAATGCATTAATGTACTAATAAAATCAATAAAACATACAATACTACGTATTCAAAGTAATATATATAGCTTTACACCAACATGAAGGTGATTTAAACATAATTTAATAGTCTAAGACTTTTGCACAGTACTTTATTTCTCTGCGTGGTTCTACATGGTCAACTGCACTTCTAAGTATGCACGAGATTTTACCTATGGCTGTGTCTAGTGATGACCGAAACATGGCTTTGAAATCTGTATTCATTGATATTAAATTTAGTCAATTACTGACCCTCCATTTCTTTAGAAACACTCTTTCAAAGCATTTGCATGTCACACCAACTATGGCCCTCAGTAGCCATAAGTAAGTAAACCACATCCCCCAGTAACTATGTCAGGGGGGGCAACCTTATCCTTAAAAGGCCGGTGTGTATGCAGGTTTTTGGGATAACCTGTAGCTCAGCTGTCCAAACCCAGGCGTGAGGACTCTTCAGCCAATCCGTTCTCTAATTAGTAATCTAATGAGGGAGTTGCAGCGAAAACCCACATACACACCGGCCATTTGCGGATAAGATTGCCCACCCCTGAACTATATGGTGTTACTGCCCTCTGGTGGTGATCTGACATTACACATCTGCTATCTCGCAGTAGTAGGTATACAACGCTGTGTTCTTGTGGCTGTGGTCCGCAGTGAGAGGCTGATCCTAAATGTGCAGAGGTACATGCAAGCTCACATGAGCATGCTCAGAGCATTCCCTGTACTGCAGCACTTAATGTCACTATGTACTATGTTTCTGAGAAACGTACCTAATGAAGGAACTACACGGAAGCCCTCTCGACAGGACTGTGGGAGTCTAGACATGTCACAGAGCTGCTGTGGCAACCATTGCATAGCAATGAACTAATCTGTGTGCGAAACATTAGCAGCCATTTAACAGCTTACTGCCATGAAAATACCCAGAAGACAGACTTCCTGTGTTTCCCAGGTCACCTTCTTTTGACATTATATTCACTATATACTTACAATTAATTCAATATGATTGTTTAATTTTTACGTTTCCTCTTACCTTATGTTTAACTCTGACATACTGCACTTATTATTAATAACATAATCTTATTCAAATCTCTTTTCCATTGGCTGCATTAAATTTCATACACTTCATGCATGAGTAACTTAAACTTAAACCTAACTTAAAATGATGCCTGGCTCTTTGATTCTTCCTATACAAATTTCTGGTGTTTCTTAAGTCATTAAAGAAGAAAACCACAGAACTTTACAAATGTTGGTTGATTTCAAACCAAATTGCAACGAATAATGAAACCAAGCTGGGAAGAGACAATGACATTTTGTAAAATTTGATTTAGAATTTCAGTTGAGACACGTGGGCTTGCGATCACTACAAATAAGTCCTAAGCAGTGACACCATCTGACACTATAGGAAGATTAAGATGCCGAAGTCAGTGTTCCAGTCCTGCCTTAGCTGCTGGAGGCTGTCCAGCTTCTGCCCAGACTGGGAGATATCAGTTATGAATGAAATAACCTCGGAATTTATGCAGGAGACGGTGTCCTGGGGGTGGATGGCCCTGATAAGCTTCCTGCCACTGTTCTCGCAGAGTACCAGTTCCTCTTTTTGTCCTTGAGGTGGTGATGCTGCCCCCCCCTGCTCCACCCCCCCCCCCCCACTTTATGGGCCC
>JAABNX020000053.1:8641834-8669763 GCA_015163995.2 Mormyrus lacerda | reverse complement strand
TATGGAGACTCGTTACTTTGAATAGCCCTATAGATGAGATATAATGAATTCCAAATAACACCCATCTCTCAGTCAACACAGTATGCCAAACTCAAAGTCCAGTCATGTGTGATACACAGGAAAACAGCCATTCTCAAACCCCATATCAAACATGGTCCAAATTCATCCACGCCCAAGGTTTCTGTTAAAAGCTAATGCTGTGATAAATGTTACAGGGCCAGTAACAATGGCTAATAAGAGAGGATGAAGCACAGTGAGTCAGTACCTGGAAGCACGATGACAGTCATTAAGTCAATGTCCCTACAGGATGTAGAAGCCCAACAAACTCACCCTCTAACTTATGGATGTAGCAAAATGAAAATCATTTGCAATGACTTGTAGGGATCAGTATTAGTGATCCGCAGTAAGTATATTAAGTCGATGGACCCAAAGCTAATTGCTGCAATCACACTGACTAATTGTTGCTAACGCTAAGTGAACTTCCTGACCAGTGACCTGCCCTCCCATTGTTTTCTTTTGGTTTCAAATGACATGTTAGACAAAACAATGGCATTTTCAAAGAGAATCGGATCCTCCTTCCTACGGGTGTGTCTGCTCTGCTTTATGCCGTAATAGCCCCAGTTGGTGAATCCACTTGACATCGCATACCTCTATTCCAGAGTAGAACAAAACAGAAGGTGTGTCCTTCTCCTCTTTAAGGGTTGTTTCTTTCAGTTCATGAAACAAGTTGCTTTTTCTGTTTCACACTGCCTTAGTCCTTCTGCATCTCTGACTCTTAGTCCTTCATTGCATCTCCTCATCTCACCCTTTCCTATTCTGTGTTTTATATCGTACTGCGGCATTTTCAGCTTTTGTTGCTGTTAGCTCTTCGGGGTAAGACTTTCCAAGAATGAATGTGTTTGTACCATCTTTGCGGCAAAGGGCGTGAAGATCTGTCTAGTTTAACGGGTCTATCGTTCTTTTTTTCTTGCCATAGATAGCGCCTCAGTTGAACTGATGGTTTTTGCAACTCCAGGCTGAAGATTCTTAGTTACAAGCCATTCAAAGTAGCCCCTGCTATATGCTACTCTCCATGCCCTGGGTTTTCTTGAAGGCTGAAGCGGGTTTCCCTCCCATGTTTTTCTACAACTGTGCATTTTGGCATCTCTGTTCTGAAAGCCCCCTGAAGCAGATACTGTATGCTCCCCCCAAACTTCACATAAAAGATAAGCTTTCTTCAGATGGCATTAGCACCTTGGCAAAGAGAGTGCTTAATATTCAGTTTTGTCCATAGCATCTTCTCCCAATTGGCCCTAGAGTGTCACGCATGAAAAGGGGAGGCCTGGAAACATAAAATTAGCCTGGGAATTCGCCACTGCCTGGTGGGGGCGGGAGGGACCTACCCATTCGGTATATTTTACTGATCCACCAGTGAAATTAACCATTCGCCGTTAATCATCTCAAGCGACTGACCTGCAGATACACCAAGATCAACCAATGGGTTGGAAAACCCTATTTAAGATTATGCTGTGATTGGGAAGAAAGACTGGCTGTCACAAGACTGGCCCACCAGGAAAATCCCCAAACTTGCCGATGGCCCGTTCACACTGCACGTTTTAAGCATGGACAGTCTCCCACGCACTCCACACGTGGCTATTCGCCCGCGGTCAGAGCCTCTCCTATCTGCCACGGACAACCACCTTCTCCTTGGCTGACATATGGCTCTTGTTGCCCTCCCTCATAATTCCCCCTCTCACACTTACGTTTCAGGGGAGTCCCAGGCTGACTCACCATTCTCGGTTTATTATTTTATTGTTGCTTTTGATAGCTGTGCTTCAGGTGATCTGCAGTGTCTTTGCTTTAGTCGTCTCCCTGTTACCGCACTCAAGAGCCATATCTCACATTAGCTTTCAATATCCCTTTGTCACTAACAAACTACAGTATCACCCAAAGCCTGGCGTCTTTAATCTAAAATTATGTCAGTACCTGAACTTCACACAGGTGAACTCCATGTAAACAATTACGCAACTTTTGCAGATAGAAGGTCTTTTTGTCCCAAGGTTACAAATCGGATCCGGTCTCTTTATGTCTGTCTTTAAGTCGAATTTGTAGGTAAGTCAGAAAAATAATTAAAAAGTGCATCTTAAAAATAATCATTATTATTATTATCATTGTTTTTGTTGTTATTTTACAGTAATAATAGTAACCGTATATGGTACTGCACTGTATACTGTACCTCAAACTGACAAACCGTTATTATGAACCACTGTATTTAACCCGTGTTTTATTATATTATAGACTTTATGGTACTTTGTTCATAAGTACAAGTTGTCCGTAAGTCAGGCGTTCTTAACCTGGGGACTGTCTGTATAGGAAGATGGTTTAATACTTATCCTGTCAGTTCTGTTTCTGGTGTTGGGCTTGGTAGTTAGCGCTGTAGCCTCAGACCCCCATTGCCAGGGGGTTGAGCCCAAGCCCAGCATTGTGGGTGTGAGTGAGTATGGGGGGGGGGGGGGTTATAAGTTCTCTCTGTGGTATGCAGATTTCCTGCTTCCATTCAAAGACACGCCATTAAGTGACCCTAAATTGCCCATAGTTGTGTGCCAACCCTATGATGGACTGTCATCTGTCCTGTGCTACCTGGCAACGGCTTCAACTGTAACACTTTACTGAATAAATGGTTGGAAGATGGATCAGAGATCTGAGTGGGATAATCCTTGTGAATACCAGGTTGAAATGTAGAAATTCCAAGCCAGGTTTCTGTAGCCACTGCATTTTATATGTGCATGTGATACCATCGTGTCTATATCCACATAAACAGAATAGCTTATTAACTTTTGAGATATGTGGCAAATCAGAAAAAACTTTTATGTTTGCTTGTTTTCTGTCGTTCTATAATCATGCGCCACTTTAAACGACCTCTGTAGCTGTAGTCTTCAGGAATAAGTGCTGAATGTTAATGGGCAAATGTGTCCTTTCTGGGCGGCAAAGTGACCATTTTAACTGGGAGTCCCAGGGTTCCAGGGTGTGGCTGCCATCCTCATGCCACAGGGGTCCCCGTGTGATGGGTGAGGCCCCAGAGGCCCCGGATCCTGCTTCCAGTCATGTACCACCTTCTCTGCCTTTCCGTCCTGAATACCTGAGCATGTAGAGACACTGCCAGGTGACAGGGATCCTCGTGTATCCATTCCTGACGTCTTTCCACCATATTTCTCCCGCCTCTGTTAGTTATGGCCACATTCCTAAGGACGTCTTTCACAGCACGCTGAGCCATTTTGCTAGCACTGACCTTTGGCACAAACGGGATTTACCCTGCAAGATTTCCAAGGAAAGCAGGACGGTAATCAGAAGGAAACTACCAGTCAAGCTGTCCTTGTATCTCTCAGCAAAACAGTGATTTACTGGACAGCAAAATAATTCATAAACAGATATGTGTATTGAAAAGTAGCAAATGTGTATAGGCGGTGTGGGTGACTACAGGGTGAATTACTGGGGGACGATGACCCTGACACAAGGGCAGGATGGTGATTTCCCCCCACTGAGTGAAAGCAACTGGCCAGCTTTCTAACAAATGTTAGCTGACTTCCCAGGCTATATGCTAAATTGCTGTTTTATTTTATTACTTTTGGTGATTGAATAATTCGTATTTAATAACTGAGGTGTCTGTAGTCACCTATTCCGTGGCCAAAGACTATTGCAGGGAATGGAGGCATCAGGGTAAATGCCTGAGAAGGGTCCCCCTTTGGGCCGTGCACATGTCTGCAGGCTACGAGGGTGATGAGAAGGGTCCCCCTTTGGGCTGTGCACATGTCTGCAGGCTACGAGGGTGACACCTGCCTCACAGCTTGACATTGGTGTGGTGTCCAGTAGCTCTGATGGGCTGAGCTTCACTTTCATTTAAGTCAATTAACTTTTCAGTTATTCTGGAAGATTATAGTTTTCAGGTTCTATCTCCGGAATTATCCCTGGTACTTATTGGTGTCTGAGTACAGGAGCGGAAGGTCAGAGGTCAGGGCAGTGGTGCCACCTGCAAATCGAAAATTCAGAAATGTTACTTTATTCTTTATCTGCCTAATGACAGTCACATTCTATGACAATGAAATACTGATTTATCAGCCTATCAGCTTACCCTAATATTTTTTGAATGATGTGTTGTGTTGAATTCTAAACCGCTCAAATTGGTAGAGAAGACACTAGAGTTTTCTAGAGCTCAATAGTTTTATTTGATATTTGTCCTGCCTGTTTCAGTGGCATCTGCACGATCGGTCATTTCAAAGAAATGAAACAGAAAATTTCATTGACCAATGTGGCCAAAATAGAATGCATGCCTGACATGGATAAACATGGTAAAACAGATGGCATCTTATACTAAGCCTTGCACAGTAAATAAAAAGATTCTGTATATTTCAAATACTGAGCAAAAATACTTATACTCATCCTCTGTTTCAATAATGACAAAAAACATTCTCAGTCAAAAACCAAACAGAATCAAGCTGGAAGTCGTCTTTGTCTTGGGTGGTGATCCAACATTTTGTATTTCTTAGGACCATATAATGAGATCAGGTGATCTCTCTTGGTGTCAGACAGTCACTGTTCCTCTCCCCAGTACAGCAGAAGCGACAGAAAGCCAGCAGGAAGTCCAAGTCCGAGGCCAAAGACCAACATTCCCGAGGAACAGAAAAGTAAGGAGAGGTAGGCATGGTGTCTGTGCCACTGCTGCATGTTCCGGACTGGATGGCCTGTGTCTCCACCCCGCCGACCCTCCCAAGTTCAGTCCGGCTTTGCGGCCTTGCCGCCTCAGACTAACAGTATTTTTGTCTTCTGCATGGGAACAAGCGGACTTCTCATCTGACAGAAATAAGCGATGGCCAGCCTCGTGTTGGTAGAATTCTCTCCCCCAACTCAAAGGGGGCGCTCTGGGAGACCATGGTGCAGCAGCAGGCAGGGGACCATCGGTGAGCCCTGAGTCGCTGGTGGTCCGCATTGTCACTGACCCCTAGCAATAATCCTACAGAAGGCAGAGCAGAATGATGAAGACCAAAAAATTCCTTTTACACTTTTAAAAAGAAACTTCTTCAACATTAATCTGAAACAATCTTTTTCTATTGTTTGTTATTGGTTTTTCTAGAATATTCGTTCCTACCTTGTATTTCTCCTCCCTGGGTGCCATGATCTCCTAAATCTTTTGGAGTAGGACAGGTGCCTCTCAAATTTTATGGTAGACATACTCAAAGCAAGGGGCCCCCTATGCACGTTTCTGAAAACAAGCAACAAATACCTGGTGTTTTCACAAATGTACTGGTTCGGAAAAGTACATTTGACATATAACACACTGATACGTATGGACTTGTTTTCACAAGCCCGCCCAGTTAACTACTGGCTGTAGAAGATCCCACCTGCCCAGGGGCCTTTGTGATGCGAGGAAAGCACGCGGCGAAGACGCGACACACCATGAACCCTTATTTACGCCTGTGATCGTTATATACGACATACATTTACCATCATATCTCGTTTCTTTCAACGTAAAGCTTTCTTGATAATCCGGGAGAAATCCCCTTACCCTGAGTGGCTTTCCCTGTGGCAGAAAGTTGCGCACTTGCTGTCCTCTCTACTGGCGCACTTGCAGCGCGCATTCTCCGCCCTGCGCTGGTCCGAAGACGCGGCGGCTGAGCGCTTTTGCCTCGGAGCGCTTCCCAGTCCGTAAGACACGGTGCGCCTGGACAGAAAGCAACGTCAATACAGTCCATCGGCATGCTTAGATCTGTAATATTATTTTAGACAGTTTAATTCCATGAAAGCGTACTCTGGCGTGTTGACCCAGATGATGTCGAGATGACAGAAGTAGACGCACTCCTTGTCTAGGAAACTTGCGCAGGAGCATCGCTTCGTCCTGCTGTGGTGCTCCAGGCGTCTGGTGCTGCCTGCTGGCTCCTTAGTGAATGTAGCCGGCGCCACTGAGAGCACTGAAAAAGCATGACACCGATCTCAGTATCTACGCTTTAACACCCACGCCACCTTAACACGCTTACACTTAACATCTTAACGAGTAATGAAAGGGAAAAATATTTTTGCGCAACTGCCTTTTAAAGTTCAATATATTCCCGTATTTTATTAGCATTAATTAATAAACACTTTACAACATATTTTCTGACATCCTTTAGTTTCTAATAAGTTTTAAAATACTTTCAAAATATCCGTAACGTACCTGGGTGTAAAAATCCAAAAGACATCACCGACAATACTGAGAAAATTAGGTGCAATTCCATCTTGATGATATTTTTAATTAAGTTTCCTATGATTCAGAAACTGCCGACAAAACTGTTAAACTGAGTAAAATGTCCTTACAACACTCCGATATAAAGCGCATGTAACTTTTCCCATGTGCGCTTTTCGCTGATGCCTGGACTGCTTAGTCCTTATATAGTCTCTAGGAGCCCCCCCTCCTTCTCCCCGCTCAGACGCGTGTAAACACGCTTGTTCTCTGACTTATTAGTAGACAAAGCTTTTTTTCTAGAAGGTGCCGAAACGCGACTTGTAGATTGAGATAAGACATTTGCACTTGTACTTTCTGAGTGATGGAAGGTCTGAGGGCGGCGCGACAGGAGGCTTGGCAAATATCATGGTGTGAATGGAGGCAGTTTTGCTTTGTGCCCAGCAGATGGCGACACGACACCGCGAATATGTGGACTGCTACATACAGTTCAAAAGAATCGACTCATTATGATTAATACTGTCTAAACTTTTCATGATGCCAATATGAGAAGGTTTACGAAATTATTGTAATGCTTGATAAAAATGCATGGCTTCTTAGAGAGTCTTTATTAGATGCATTTTAGAGTTTGTATTAAATGGCTTCATTATATGATTAAAAAGAGTAATATAATCAGTTTGATGGATATTGACAGTAAGTTCTTGATCATATAATTGCATGCAAAGAGAATCACAAAAAATCTCACCTGCTCAGCTCACTTAACATGTGCTACACTGTACAGTTGTGTTGGGTAATTTTAAGCATGGACAGACTGTGATTCCACAGGATGGACCAAATGAAATGGCGTCTTCTGAAGAGCCTTTCAAGAAAATTATTCTGTTCCTCCCTGCAGTCCAAAGACACGCAGTTATGCAGACCACATCTCTAAACTCCCCAGTGTGTGTGAGTGTGTGTGTGTGCCCTGTGGTGCACTGGAATCCTACCCAGGATGTACCCCTGTCCTCTGCTTGTGATAAGCTCCAGCAGCCCCCCCCCTACTGGACAGGCATTTGAAGGATGGATGGATTCCAAATGATTGATTTGCTTACATTGTTCTTTAAGCGAACACTAGCTAATGCATGTTAACCAATGTGGGGGGTGCAGAGATTTTGTCAGTAATCAGTAGATTGTAGCAGATATGGGATGAAGCAGGATGGTGCAAAAGCATCACAACTGATGTTCCGAAAGACTTGAAGTACAAAACCGCGTTTGGGCTTCTGATGGGCCGTGGTGTGTATCGTTTTATTTAGGGACATGCAGTCATCACCACATCATAACACATAGCACAATGGTCCAATTATTAATTACAATTTCCCACAGTTGTTTGAGAAATTTGAATAACTGTTGAACAAACAACATCAAACGGGAGTGAGATCTGACAGTAAAGTAAGAATGACTGTCGATCCTCCTCAGGGAAACGTATCTTCATAATCTTCAGCAGGAACATGAAGTGACGTCCGTCATCCGGCTCCTTTGGGTCCATGTTATTCGGGCTGACACAACCCCTCCTGTTACGAACGCAGCATATGAGCGGAGGGCTTAGTGAGGTAGTGGCTTGGATTTTGCCCTGCTTGTTCAGAGCTGACTGTGGAGTCAGGGAAAGAGCCTGACCATGGTGCAGACCAAAGGAGTGCAGTCCCAGATGCGGGCACCGTTCCTGAACTGGTCTTCCATCTATAGAGTCCAGCTTCCATTCAAACAACGGGCTTACTTGCTTGTTTTGATGACTGTTTTTAGAGAAAAGAGTAATCTATTTGTAGCAGTCATTAAACGCACAGAAAAAGCAGCTGAAAGCAATTATTGAAACATGCGGAGTGACTCCCAGCATGCAAAGCAAAGACCAACTCTCTGGCCACCTTTAGAAAAGGGTCTTAATCACTGTCCCTGCTCATAAAACAAGCTCCTAAACCAAGCATGATTCATGAGTCTTTTGCCCCAACCCCCCCACAACACCACCACCACACCAAAAACAGTCACATTATCAGAATACTGCTTTGCAGGTCGTCAAACCATTTTGCTCTGTGGGCTTGGTTGCTTGGCAACACCCCAAATGTCCACTCCTTGCAACCAAGGTCGTTGCAGTAACAACCCGTCTCCTCCAGGGGGCCCCACTGGAGTGCAGAAGGGTTGGCATTCTTACGTTTTAACACTGCTAGGCACTCGCTGGACGGAGGAATGCAGGCTTTTATATTCCGCTGAATGGATACACATGGTCTCTGCTGGAAAGATGGTGTCTTTATCTTGCTGGAAGATAAACACACACACAGGACAGCAGAAGCTTTCTGAATGTGTGCCATTCTCAGCCTGCTGGTATCTGCCGCTAACTAGGATATGTCACCCGGTCTATGTCACACGGTCTATGTCACACTGTCTGCATGTTTGATTGACAGAACTTAAAGAAACACACACAGCACACAGACAGCTCTTACACGTTTGTAAACAAAGCTTTACTGATACAGATCATAAGATAGATACCGCAATGTGAAGCTACAGTTACACGGACCAGGGGGCCTGGAGGCCCTTGGTCAGCCGATGGAACACAATAAATAGATTCAACTCCACCATCTGCACTCAGAGACGCTGCCCCAAAGCCATAGAAATGGACATTCATCAGTGCAACATATAGAGTTTAGTTTTCCATAAATCTATTACATAAAACTTTTCAAAATATTTTTCCACTTCAATTTTATCCTGTTTTTTTTTTCTTTTTTACATCTAGGTTCTCTGAACAAACACGACTACTGGATTTGCAGTGGATTATATACAGGTCCATACACAAGGCACAACTGTCTATACAACATGTACAAAAAAGAAAAAGAGGTGACCAAAAAAAAGTACAGATAAAAGTAAAAAGATTGGTCATCATCATTTATGATTGCACAGACATGTCAAAAAATGTGCTTTAACAGAGGGACAAATTTCAGAGACTCTGACCCCTTAAGTGTTGTCAGTTGTACAAACTGACCAGCGTAAAAGGAAAAAAAAAGTGACTTAAGTTAACGGGGGCTTTCAGGTGGCTATGACGAGTCTGTCCTCGTCGTCGCTCGAGGCGTCGTTGTAGTCGACGGTCACCTGCTGCCTCAGAGTGTGCTCCTTGATGCCCCCCGTCAAAATGCCCTGTGCCACTTTTTCACAACCATTCATGGGCTGGCAAGAATTGGGCGGCGATGTGGCCCCTTCCTTTTGGGCAGCATCGCCAGCACTTGTGCTGGATCTGCCGGCTGGGGTCACTTCCTGTTGGAGCTGCATGGCAGGGGAGGTCACTGCTGTGGCACCACCAGACACTGGAAACTCTGCTTCCCTGTGGCTGGGGAGAGTGCTGACACTCTCGGTGGTCCCCGAAGGCTCCTGCGGGGGCGGAAGTGGGCTGAGGGAGGGGATGATGGCAGGCAGGGTGAAGTTGAGGATTTGCAAGCTGGGCAAGTGCGTCTGGGGGGTGGGACTCCCTTGGGGGGCAGGGCTGCCTTGGGGAATGGGGCTAGCAGCCAGGACCTGCAGGCCGACAGCATTGATCGCAAGGCTTGGTTGGGGTAACAGCTGTGCAGGGGAGCCACCAGTGTTTGCCAGACCCATCAACCCGAGGGCGTCGAGACCCAGGGGCTGCAATGCTTGGGGTGGCCCTAGAGTCTGCAGTCCAGCCACGCCCACTTGGCCTATGGGCAAGCAGGGTAAGACACCAGAGGGCTCCGGTGCAGCCTCAGCCTGCGACAGGCCATCCGGCCCTGAACCGGAAAGGGGGCCGCTGCCCCGGTGGATGACGCTCACAGCTGGGATGGTGAGCTGCACACGACCAGCCTGAACAGGCACAAAGGTAGAGTATGCAGCCAGGCCGGCTCGGACCAGCTGGATGCCACCCACAGGCACCATGCTGTAGGGGGAGCGAGCAGGCTGCTGGGAGTGCAGAGGCAGGTGGCTGAACAGGTGCGCTGTCCCACCCGCCCCACACTCAGGAATCTGGCTCTGGGGCAGGAAGTGAAGAGGGCCTTGTTGGGAATAGGTGGAGCAAGGAGGGAGGCTGGTCTGGGTGCCACGGTCGACTGGAACGCCTGCCTCCCCAGTCTGAGATGGGGTGTTCAGAACATCCTGAGAAAAGCAGAAGTGGGATTTACTCACTGCCACCCATTCTATGACTTAAATGCTTGACATGAGCAGAGGCAGAAATTCAGGTCCAGAATGTAAAAATCCAGACCAAGGTTTTGTTTCAACCAACCAGTTGAACAGTACTTTGTGACTGTGAGTCTTTATGCTCAACTGGTTGGCTGAAACAAAACCTTGGTCTGGATTTGTGCTTTTCTGGACCTTGATCGTTCTACCTCTGAACATGAGTGTGATGTGAAATGAAATCATTGGCCTCACCTGACTGGGCTTTGACGGGGGGCTGACTGGGACCTCTGAGTCTGGGTAATCGATGGACATTTGCCTGCAGGGAGAGATGGGGCTCATCATGGTCACAGACTCGGTGTCAGAGGTCTGGCAGTCAGTGGTCGGGGCTGCTGGAGGGGGTGGGCTGTTCGAGAGAGACATCTGGGCTAGCAGCGCGCTGGGCGGGACGCTGCCCGGGGCTGACGGCACATGCTGCGGGCTAGCAGAGACGGACGGCGTGGCCGAAAGGCTAGACTCTGCCTGGCTGTCTTCCTCGTCTTCCTCCTCTGCATCATTGTCTTCGTCATCCGGCCCGTCAGACTCATCCCCATCAGAGCCGGGCCTGTCTATTGCCACCATTCGGGTTCTGTCTCCTGAAAAAACACAGCTGAATGTGAGTTTTGAGTCAGTTGCCAAACAGCATTATGAGTCCTGCTCTTTGTAACGAGAAGCCTTTGCATGCCTCAGGCCACCGATGCAGCGGCTATGGGAGTTTAACATTAGCATTGCGATGCTATGTAGCAATATGCATATCAAAAAATGGTGTGGTCTTTTCTTTAAATAAGAAATTGAATGAAATGAATGTTTAATGTAATTTTATCCATAACATTTATGTAATGTTTTCATCAGAGCTCTGAAACCGACAGCAGGTAGCATAGCAGCATAGCTAGCTTAATTTCCAAAAGGTTACAGGCTCCCAGCGAGAGTCCTGCAATAATGACAGTGATTATTATGACAAAGTGATTAGATGAGATGGGGCTGTGGACACAGGAAGTGTCCCACACACGCCCACAGAAACAGCCTCGGGACAGGATGAAATAAACACTCCTCCAGCGACAGGGAGCCCGGAGCCCCCAGCATCTCTGCTAATATTAGAAGCTGCAATTTCCTCTTTCCACACGCTGTACATGCCGCCCACATGCACTCTGGGATAGGAAGAGAGAGCTGCATTCGGCACAGACAATTAGACTGTAGCGCAGGCATCGATTACCACAGCTGCACGGCAAAACAAACACAGTCCGTGTTAGCGCTTGTCGACGCAATTGTTATGAACACAAAGCAAGGTGCTCCTGTTGTCAGAATCCACAGGTCTTCAATCAGCGGTTGGCAAATTTGCATGCGGTTTTTACATGCGCTTGCTTTATTTATACAACGCATTAATATGCGATGCATTAATCTGCGATGCATTGTTCTGATACTGACATGTATCTGCCATTTCTAACAAGCCGTTTCTATAAAGGTACTTCTATTAGAAATAGTACCATATTTGTATACAGGCTCGAATTATGGTCCATTGAAAACAGGATTCTGATTGCTTAATACATGACAGAATCTGCAATGACCTCAGAGACCTTAAGGAATGGCTTAGTACACCATAAAGATCAGAACTACAAACTGGAACTTTACCTGAGTCCTCAGTATCTGCATCTTCAACCGGGCTCACTGACACCCCCATCTCCATGCATTTTTTACTATGGGCCTTGGACTTCATATGCTTAGTGAGATTTCCTATGGAGACAGAGAACTTGATCAGACTCTGTTTGAGGTTGTCCTGACCCGGTGAATGAGTCCAGGTCTACCTTGGCACGATCAGCAGAGATCGCTCTCTCTGCAGTGGGAGTTTTGCTTACGCATTTTTCTTAACTTTGGTGATCATCTGACATGAAAAACGTCAATCCCCCGAGTCTGTTCTTCCTCCGCCATCAACAAAATACGTCACATTGTCACAACCACTGTGGGTTCTGCTTCAGCACCTGCCAGTTATTCTCACATACCCTCCCCCACACAAACACAAACGCGCATATGTACATGTGGGGCTTGTATATGTAGATTGTGCCTCTGGCTCTGCCAGGCTGCGTCTATCATCCAACTCATGGAAGAGAAGTTCTGAAAGGCTGCAGGCCTCATTTGTCCTCTGATCACTTCCACAGTCGTGTGTGGGCAGACCAGTTAAGTTAGTGACTCACATTTGGCTCTTGCTGAAGTCGAGAAGCAATAATTCTTGGAAAAACAAAAAATGAGGAAATTTCTTTAAAATACACACTGTGTTAAACAAACTCCAAGGCCTCTGAAAATGTGGGTGAAAAAAGTGAAGGATTTAGACCAATGGTTGCTAGTTGCTCCACAAAAACATTGGAGACCCTTGATTTAAACCGAGCAAAAGTAATAAGCAAACAGAGTGGACTGGCCTGGTCCATCTGCTGCAACTAACCACATCTCAATCTGCTGGAATTCCCCAAAGCTGCTCAAAATTTGGCTCCAGGCCCTAGACTGAATCTCAGGATCTGGAAGCATTCATTACTGTTGGTGTGTCAGTGATCCTCTGGTATAACACAGAAGAGCTGATCAGAAGCAGCCCACCTTTGGTCTTGAAGGAGAAGTTGCAGTCTACGCAGTGGTAGGGCCGGACATCACTGTGAGTTCGAATGTGCTTCCTCAGCATGCTGGGCTTCTTGCAGCGGATGCCACACTCTTCGCAGATGTACTTCCCCCTCCCTCTTCCACGCACATACACATACTCTTCGTTGGACTTGTATCTACCACCGGAAAGGAAGGGGTCAATGTTTATGTTTAATACTAAACACTACAACCACTGCTTTAAGAGCCAATTTTGACATACCCGCCATCAAATATTTTGACTCGTCTTGGCTCAGTCTTGGAAGAAGAAGATTCTCTGTCTGACTCATTACTCTGTTGAGCATCTGACTTGACTTTACTGGTGCTCTCCTTAGACTTGGATGTTTGAGGGGCTAAGACCTATGAATAACAAGTACTGTAAGTAGATAGCAATGATACAATATATGATACAATGATACAAAATTATACAAAATATAAAGATACCAATATAAACTACTCGATACAGTTTTAAAGAAAGTGTTTACCTTAGGCAAGCTGTCTTTTAGCTTGCTGGAGTACGTCAAGATGTCAGATTTCAGGCTTGTGGTTATGGCTTGTGTGTAGTGCATTTTCTTAGCTGTCTGTTTGGAATCGAATAAAGACATAACCACTTTGGTAGGCAGACCCAGTGGGTTTGGGTTGTTTTTGCTGATGGCCCAGGTAGAGTATGCCGATATCCTCTGGTCAGTCTGGGGAATGTGGAGAGGCTTCCGCTTCATAAGGTAACACCAGGTGAAGGATGTTGTAGTTTTCAGACTGGGGAAGGACAGACGGTGGCTGTCTCTGGTGTTGACCACAGACACAGAAGAGACCAGTTTCACCTGTCCATGGAAGGTTGCTGGCCTCAAAGGAGATTTGCCAGGAGACTTCCTCTCCTCACTCTTACCTAGCGACTTCAGTGTAGCGTTAGCTGGCAGACTGGAAGACGCTTGGTGGCACGGACTTCGGAATGCGGGAGTGGACACCTGATATGTTGCATCTCTGGTAGTTTCAGTCTCATGTACGGATCTCGTTGTCTCAAGTACCTTGGAAGTGCTAGACTGTTGACAGCCTACAGACTGTGCTTTTTCTTCTTCTGGCTTCTCTTGATCCAGCTGAGGACTTTCAGAACTGATCGGGCTATCCACTGACTCAGTGGTACAGACTTGTCGAACTAGAATCAGTTTTCGCTGCCTAGTCACTTCCGCCATCTTGGAGTTCAGGTAACTGAATGATCTGCCATCAGTGAGGCAGGCAGCGCTGTGATCATCTTTCACCCGTTTCTGATGTTTCTCCATTGCAATGTCCAGGCTGTTAGCAGGAGAAAGCATACGTTTGCTAGAGGCTGTAGGCTCCTGTTGTGGACACAGGGCCACTTTGTGAGAGTACTGCAAGCCACCTGGTGTAGTTCCCTGTTGGATGTCACTTCCAATATTCTGGTTTTCTGGAACTGAGCCAGAATTTATCTGACTAGCAGAGACTGGAGGCCTGTCTATTTGAATGTGTGTTGAATTATCAACGTCACTGTCCATGGATTGAGGGGGTGGGTTATGACAAGCTGCTTTTGTGGAAGTGTTCAGCTGCTCATGGGTGACTAGAATTTGTGGCAGAGGAGTGGCGCCTGTCCTACTGAATGAGGACAGATTACCTTGAAGACAAATCGGCAAGACAATAGGTGCTGCTACCTTGTGATTCTGTGGAATCACACATACATTCTGAACTCCATCTGTTGGCTTAGACACACTAACAATCTCATTAGCCACAGGAAGGCTGCTGACAGGCGGGCTGATCTGCATGACCTGCGTGCTTGGGAGTGAATATGTTTGGCTTGTTTTTATGGCAGAATACTGCAACTGGTATTTGGGCACAAAGTGTTTATCCTGTGAGTTAGGAGAATTGTTCTGAAAATCCTTTGAACCTGATCCATCATGCACTGAAAGCTGTTGTACACTTTGGCACATTACCCTGGTGGATTGGTGCCAGGGATGTGGAAGGCCATGAACTGTAGGGTGTTGGGTCTGGCTTCCTAAGTTGATGCTCTGGACTGTGGGTCCAGTTGGCTGCTGAAGAGATTCTACTGGACTTACTTGGTGAGGAATAAGAGGCTGTGCAATAACAGGCCTTGTAGCAGGCCTATGTGGAGGAACAGGCACTGCATTTGCTGATGGATTTCTATGCAGAACCTGCTTCCCTGCCTGCTGCTGACTCTCTGGTCCAATTTTTAGTGACATCTGACGAACAAGAGGCCCCCTTCTCCTTTCAAGGAGAGGCACTTGGACCCCAGAAGGAGCCTGTGGACTCTTTGGCAAGACTTTCTCTAGAGGTGACAATGATCTGGTAGGTGATATTGTTCCACAATCAAAAGACTTACTGCGATAGTCTGTATCAATCTCCCCTGAGGGCTGAGTACAGCTAATCTGTTCTGATGCAGCTCGTCTCATTACTTTAGAGTCAGGAACACCCAAAGTATTGTTAACTAAAGACAACCCTTGAAATTCTGCAAGCTTGATAGCACACTCCACCCTCACTGGGCTCTCAGACCGGGGCAGGTCATCTCGATCAAATGATGCAGAAATACTGGAACCTCGAGACAAACTACTGTCTCTGCTAAGACTGCGGGACAACGTGGATTCAAAGCTGGATTCTCCAGAGGAGTGTTCCATTTGAGCTAGTCGTATCCTCTTCTTTTTAGGGGGAAGCTTCTCTGTGGGCAACTTAGAAAGGCTTTCACTTCTCTGGGGCCAGTTGAATGTTTCCAAATGTTTCTCTGGCTCGTGCCCCAGGCTTTCCTGTTCTCTGTCAGGTTCCTCTGTCACAAGAATTTCTGGCACCTGGATGTTGTTTTGGCGTACCAGACGGGACTGCTGCACTGGAACAGAGCTTTCAGGTGGCACTGATGCTACGTGGTCAACATGCTGGTCCACGGTAGGTCTTTCCGTGCTAGCACATTTCTGTAATGGTGCTGACTCTGGCTGACATTCCCGCACAGTACTTGATGAATTTCCAGTTAAGGTTTTAGTCATGCTCTGGGCTTCTCTGTCCAAAATATCAACAGGAGAGGATTTGTCAATGGACTCAGATGTTTCAAAAGAATTAGGCCTACTAAGAGAATTTGTGTGTCGAATGACAGATGTTCCACTACCTTGCCTCTGTACTTCTCTCTCCTTACTACAGATATTAATTTGAGTTTCCCTAATTGGAGATAATCTTGACTCTGAAGTTTCAGTGCTTCTTGCAATTAATTGCATGTGAGGGACCTGTGACAAATTGCTGGCGGATTGCAAATCCAGTAAGACAGAATGCTGAGAAAAGATTCCAGTCCGAACATCTTTGGACATTTGGCAGGAATCAAAACTTCCAGAACAAGGAGGGTTGGTGTCTGTTGGGGACTGGTCATCATCATCACCGACACTTTTCATTTTCCTTCTTTTTCTCACTGCTGAAACTTGTTCCATCAAACCAGGCATACCCACTGTCCCCTGAAACACCTGGGATTGCTGCACATTTCTGAGACACTGGTCTGGATCAGTCTCTCGAACAGGGACAGATTTATTTTTTGGTCCATGAAGCTCAGAGCAGTAAAACTTTTTGTGATTTTCAAAGTTTTCAAGTTTCCGGTATCGATTGCGACAAGTCTCACATTCGTACATTGTGCCTTTGTTTTGCTGGGGCTTTTTGTTTCTTTCAGGTGCAGGTCCATGTTCGAAGGACTTGCTTCGTTGCAGAACCTCATTGTATATATTAGGTCCACGGTAGCCCTCATCCATGGACCGGGCAGAAGAAAGGCTGTGTCCTTCAGTAGCAGAAGAATCTTCAATTGCAATCTGTCTTACAAGTGTGCGTGGATGCATTGCTGGATTAGGAGTAGGAGGGGCCGATATGAATACATCATCATTACTAGAACTAATTTTGTCATCGAATGACTGACAGACTCTCAATGGGTGGGGTTGAGGAGCAGCTTTAATGGGGATAGCTGAATATCCTGGTGTTGTAGGCATTGAATTGCTCCTTGTTATTGGCAAACAGTCCATTGATGGATACTGAGAAGGGACAGATAAGAGAAATACTTGCTTAGATTTGTCAGTGGGTGTAAATGGAGATTTGGGTATGTCAGAACTAGAGCTTGATCTTCTGCCCATTGGCTTGAGGTCAAACTGAAAAGAATCCTTGAATATGTATGACTTGGGGGAGTCTATGCTTCCACGTCTTGACAAAGAAGTCCTTCGAGGCTTTACGCTGTCCAGCTGTTTGTCATCCACGACTGCTTCGTTATCTGATATCAACTTTGAAATGTGTTCTTCAAGTGAGAGTGCTTTAGTCTCTAATGGAGGACGAATCTGTCGCTGTAAAGCAGGGGGCTTCTCCACACAGCTGGCCTGCATGACTGTTGCCACAACTGTAGCAGAACTAGGTAACATATTTTTGGACATATCCATGTCTGTTGGTGGTATAATCTTGACAAATGGGCTAGGGGGACTCATTGCTTGATCGGCACTTTCAGAACGTGAGAAGTATCCAGAGTCTGTGCTGCCCAAGCTGCGGGGGCTCAGCAAACATTTGCCTTGCTGTTGTTGAGAGAAGTCAGTTGCCTGCTGCCTTTGTAGCTGTGCATGTCCCCCCCCTGGAGGTGACTTGCAAACCTGGTCCTCAACTTCACTTATAGACTCTTGCGGGGGACTGGTGCAGTCCACCTCTTTCAAAGAAGACAAGACCTGAATGGTGGGACGCACACTCATTGTCTGAAACTCCCGTTGCCTTTGAGCTGTGGCTAGCTCTAGGGTGGAATCTCCAGCTCTCGGACTGTCTGCTCGCAAAGGGGAGACGTTGACAGGATGGACAACTACTTTTGGCAAAGTTGCTTTAGGCTCAGAGGGCTTCTGGTTGTTCACAGATTTCAGAGTCTCAAGGACAGCAGGCAGCTCAACCTCACCTTGTCTGTCTTGTGTGGCACAAGCGCTCTGCAAACTGCTCTCGGACAAAGCTCTGCTGCTGCTCTGTGAACAGTCTGGGTCCAAGTCAGCAACGCTTTCCTTGTCGCTTTCGGCACTCTCTTCCACATCAGAGTGTGTGCCGAGACCTTTGTCTGATTCTTGAGACAAGGCTCTGTTTCCAGAATCAGACCGCACCACCTTGCCCAGTTTTATAGCATGTGCATGGGATTTCTTATGCTTGTACAAGTTACTCTTTGTTTTGAACGAGAAATCACAGGTGACACAAGGATAGGGCCGTTCACCTGTATGGGATCGTTTGTGCTTAAGCAGGACACTAGGTTTAGCACATGCCCGGTTGCAGTATTCACATACATACTTCCCCTGCTTCTTTGGTTTTTGATCCTTGCCAGATATACTGGAAACTTGCTCCAGGCCTGGGTTAACAATTGTGGCCATTTGAACCTGGTTGTATCCAGGCGTGACTGGGACCTGAATTGTACTGGGTACACTGGCTGAAACAGACTGACAGGTGTAGACTACTGGCTGGCTCTGAGGCAGGGCCTTCTGACTAGGGGGAACCGGTGTGTGAGTCAGGGAGGCAGCAGGCACTGCACCATACAGCTGCTGAAGGTCATGCTTCTCTCGAGAGTGGTTAGCGGCTGCTGGCGAAAACCTCATGGCATTGCGCTGCGAGTTTGTCTGGTTGCTCTGCGTTAGTACCTCAAGCGGCTGGAATTGCAGGGGCGCGACTTGTCCGGCAGTATCGCCACTCGCCAGCACCACCTGAGGGTTAGGGTAGTAATGTGTCGGTATTGGCTGGGATGGGATGCCATAGTTGACAGCTGGTACAGCTGCAGAACCTTGTCCGGTGGGCTGTGCGGCAGGAACCGGGTCCACTTTCCCAATCGGAGCCCCAGAGAAGGAGCTCTTCTGTCTCGTTAGGGAACTAAGGTCTGGCTCCATAGCCTTGAGCAAGACCTCAAGGGGAGCACTAGAGTGCGAGGGCAACCCACTGTCAGCCTGGCTCATCCAGTCCTCCTTCAGTTGAGTACCTTCTGCATCCTTCCCTCCTGTAGACAGAGCACACAATGCTGGCTGGCTGTGGGTGACCTCAGTCTGCATTAACCTCTCGCAGGCAGCTGGGCTGGGTGTGGTCGCCCCCTTCAACCGCTCAGAAGTCTGTGGCCGCACCTGCAGAATGCTGTCTGTGTCTCCATTTTTGTTGGAAGAATCGGTTATATTTTGGGAAGAACGCCTGGAAAAGGAACAGGAGGCCGTTGGCTCCCTGGATTCCCGGAAGGCCCCTGCCTCTGAGGGCTTGGACTGTGGAGGCTTTTTCACAGGAGACTTTGGGACCTTCTTCAGCTGGTTCTCCCCAATTACTTTTTTCCTCTTCAAGCCCTTAACTTCTGCATGTCTCCGGCCACTTTCACCAAGACCTACAATTAATAAGAAAAAAAGGACATGACATAAAAGCTGCTAATCATTCATTTTTCCACCGCCAGTACTCTATATGCAGATCATCCATTTTGTACCATACCTTGTTTTAGTAAAATAAGTATGTTATCTGGGGTGCAGTTTGCATGTTGTCTCCATCATGTGGGCTTTCTCTCAGTATCTACCTTAGCATCTCTAAATTGCATATAGTATATAACTGTGTGTGTGCCCTGTGTACATATGTATGTGTGTGTGTGTGTGTGTGTGTGTGTGTGTGTGTATATATATATATATACACACCCTGTAGTGGACTAGCATCCAGCCTTGTAGTCCAGCCTTGTGCCTTGTATTGCTTGGGACAAACTCTAGGTCCCCTGCGAGCAGTTGGAAGATGTATGGATGGTCGCACTCAGCTTAGAACCAATTAACCAATTGGCTGTGTGATGGTAATTAAGGTTCACTAAGACTCTGATCTGGCAAAAGACCACTAACACATCTTTTCAATTTTAGGTGTTGACCATCTGCCTACCTGGAATTCCTTAAGCGTTATTATTTCTATACAGGCTGTATAAATTTATTAACTGCACGGCACAGTTAAAAGCTCAATTAAATAAACATGAATTAAGTCAACTAATTAAGAGTTAATCACAACAAATAGCAGCATACACAATGTGCCCCTGGCCCACGCCATCGGGATGCGGTGGAGCATGCAGCCGCATGTGCAATTTTTCCTCGTTCACGAAAACCCCCACACTGAGCCACAGGGCCTTCTGACAACCTTCCAGTCCTTAAAGCTGTTACAGCATCTTCGCATCGCCAGTGAAGATGCATCAGTAGCTAAAAGTGGCAAATGAGGTAATCCCTGTCCTGCTTCCCAGTGCAGCTCAAATCTGGCATCCACCTACCAGGTACCCACACAGCGTACCCAGGTCTTACGTCAATCTGCACCATTTCTAGTCTCCTCTGTCCAGCACACTCATGCTCTGGCAGACGCTGGGATGATGGCTTCTGTGACGCTCCCATCATTTGCAAGTCGTGCCGGGACAGCTGAAGGTATGTTACCATGACGAGGACGCCGTACGAGGGCAACACATGAGGCACTCTAATCAACCTTGGAAAGATACATCTGTCTGCTGGGGAGCTTTTACTGAGCTCACTCACATGTAGCTGACGAGGAGGAACCCGGCACGCGACTCAGCCACTTCTAACTAAAACCCTATTTTTTTCCGTAAAAAACAACAAATAAACGGTGGGAAAAGGCCCACTTCCGATACTGGGTTGTCTGGTTAGATTTTAGCCAGCGACCTTCCTGTGTCTCGAAGGTGTCAGTCATGCTGCATTCTGGCACATTCTGCTCCTGCCGAAGCAGCAAATCATGGAATTCTGTTCAGAAGCAGGATTACAGAAGCATTTTGCAAGACTTGATAAGATGTATCTCATGCCATCACCCATCACCCCCCACCCCTGCTCCTGAGTTCTTCTTTTTATAAAGCCATGCATCGGTGCTGGAGCCCCTAACCCAGGATATGTTTTCATTCGGTGGTCCCTGGTCTCAGTGAGGTTGGAGATCTCTGCCGAAAAGAACCACTAGAATGACGGAATCGAATGCATTCTCACCTTTCTGGGTAACGTTGGGCTCTTTCAGTTCTTTCTGTGCTTCTTCTATCTTATCTGTGGGAACAAGAGAAGCAGGTAAGTGGGCACTGTATGCACAAGCATCCCCACACTGCGAGGGCTGAGGAGCTCCCAGAGGAAGGCAAAACAGCGGCCATCGTCACAAACCATCCTCGTTCAGAAAAGTGATCATTTGTGATTAAAGGTAAAACATATATCTTTGTGAGTCTGAGTGAGAAAACCATGGAACTCGCAGCCTGCCTTGACTGTGGAGGAAACTGATCCCATCACCAACAGTGACCTACAAGCCGTCTCGCTGACCTACGGTCCAACACTTTACAGTATGTTCTGGTCAGGTATGGCATGGTAGCTGACATTGACCTCCTAAACCGTACCCTGTTATACCTAAATAGGCTCATCTTCATGATCACATGGTTACAGTCATTATCAACAGAAGCCAACCCCATCGGAGCTACATGCAAACGAACGTGATTTTTACACTTCAGACTGGAAAACATTATTCATATGGACTCAGAAAGCCGTTGCTGGTAGTAGGGTGACTGATTCACGCGTGAGTCACGCACCCGTGGGACTACGCCCACTGCTCGCTGTACGGCCCTCGGCAGCAGGGCGGGGGCACGTGGGCACTGAGTGGCTGGCAGGCTGTAGGTCACGGCAAAGCCTGAGATGAACAAACAGCTGAGCGGACCGAGGGCCCACACTGCGTGTCTTATGCTAGCAGCTGCTCTAGTCAGTGAGTACGCTTTCATAACGCCTAGTCTAACGTTGTAGCTATACTGCAGGTGCACCATAGGGCTTCTCCCAGAATTCCTCAGAAACGCGAGAGAGGGGGGGGCCACTTCCTGGATGCTTCGGGGAAGCGCCTGACTAACAACATACAGTGCAAAGATACATGATCTGATGGCTGTCATGGCTACAAATGTCCAAACTGAATGGAGGAAGGTTCCAGTGGCCGAACCCCCCGCCAATCTGATCAATACTGCCCGCACCTTCGGGTAAATATTATGCCCTCATCCGGGAAAACGCTTGACCCTGATTCATTTACAGTTCCCTGAGCCAATATAGAGAGGCCTGGTCCCATAAAGGAGCTTGAAAAGCACCCAGCAGTTTATGCACACTCTATAAAAGCACTTCCGCACCAAGACTGACCTTGTGACATGGAATCTCTCAGCGCGCCTCCATCATGCTATGGCTCAGTGTGGCGACGCTCAGAGCAGACAATCCATTGATATCCATTTCAGTTCAGACGCAGCCTGATCAGAGCCTAGCGAGGCAGCTGAGTCCTACCCGCTTGTACTGAACCACATTCCTGAAGATAAACCTGTCAGAGCTGCAGTCAAGCCACACCCTGCCACCTGGGCCCCCATGTGACTGAACAGCCTATCACTGGGGCCCGTCATTCTTCAAACCACCAATCAGGCGGGGAGTCCTCCTCCCCTAAGGTTGTCCCTAGATTCTTTGGTTTATTTCAGTTGGTCTACTGACACTAGCCCACTGCTTCCTGTCTCCTGAACCCTCCTCCTGGTTTCCACCTTGCTCTATTACGGACCGTGCAAGTGTACTGTATGCATTATGTATTGCATAAGAGCGCAGCATAGTACAGATACATATCCTGATGGGAGGAGCCATACAAGAATTGCACAAATTGTACAAGAGGAGCCAATCACAATAGAAGCAGGCTAATGCATTCAAACAGCAGGACCTAAATGTCCATGATGGGCAGTCGTGATTATTATCGTAATGCTAAGGGGTAAAACCCTAAGGGGAGTTTCCCACGGCAACACGCTTTGAAGAGGATAACCCCAGCTGAGCGCCATAATCCCAAACCCACCTGCTACATAAAGCCCCTATATATTTATGTCGTAAATTAGCATCTTACAAGGAGAGCTTTCCCGCCCATGCAGGAGAACACTTAGGTGCCGACCGATCACATGGCACCTCCCACTACATCAGGGAACGCTCGTCAAGCCAGCTAGTTAAAAAGATGGTGGCGCTCACAAAAACTAATTTTAACTGCTGCTACCTTCAGGTAATTGCATATCCTTCAAAGCCTACTTGTGGTTTTCTCTGAGTGCTACAATTACAGGTACATTTAATGGGCAGATCTACCTAAAAAATAAATACGTATCGTGGCATTATTTAATCTAACCATGGGGGCAGCAATTGCAGAAAAGCACACGGCCGATGCGGTTATCGACGGTGCCGGTGGGTCCCACAGAGTCATTCCAATAGACTGCAGTGCTTCACAAACACCTTTCTGACACCCAGAAGGCAAACTCAGAGGCAGCCTGCTAGAGGCCGGAGTAAAGGGGCCTGAAGTCGGCTGCCTGATGGAGGATGCCCCAAGTCTGCCCATCAACCCGGAGGGCACTGAGGTGCCGGTGCTGGCGAGACAGTCCCTGGCGGACTTCCAAGGCCCCGGGGAACATTGCTTGCTATAGCTAGCATGTTCTACCGAGTGTAAAACCACACACGGCAGTCCTGGGAGGCCGCATCTGCTATTCCTCTCTTCAGCCTCAGTGCCATCTTGCTTCACAGAGGGGGTCCCCCCCCCCCACCACACACACACACACACCACACACACAGACAGGGCTGCAGATTCATGCGCTTCACTCTGCCAGCCCACATGGCCACAGCTTTGCACTCGAGCAAGAGAGGGGACTCCCACAAGCGCCGAAAGTGCCAGAAATCACCACTAAGCAGAGGAAAGCAAGTGGGGGGTTATGGGGACTGGGGGGGGCATGGGGACTGGAGCCAAATGCAAACCCAGCTAGACCCCCCCTCAGCAACAGCAAGGCCACACCAAACATAGAGCTACAAGCGACACAGACCCATACCTGCCACAGAAAGCAGAAAGAGCAAAGAAGCTCTGCTGTTACCACAAGCCTCCGAAAAAAATACAGACAAATAACTTCCTCTCGTCTGAATAGCTGCTGCTGTTGTTGATGATGATGATGCAGCTGCTCGAAACGCAACTTCCCCAAACTGCATCTCCTGGCGTGTCCGGACCAAACAGAAGTTGCCAATAACCTACAAACTGGCGACGCACTTATCAAGAAAATTCACTTTGGTGTACGTAGCAGGATGAAGGGGGGTAAAAGAACATATTAAAATATATAACAAGCGTGACTGCACACAACAGGGTGAAAAGTCTGAGAGACACTCAGCCAGAGGCAGAGCAGTGTGGCAGCGATCATTCAGATTAGCTCCGACACACGGCTGTACGCACATGCACGCAGAAGAGACAGACTCGCTAAAAGGCATCGCTGCGACAGACCAATTACACTCGCTGGCCTGTCCGCTATGCAAATGAGCTGTGCTCTGGTTGGGTGGCCGGAGAGGACGGGAGGCGGACCCCAACGGCCTGCTATTATGTAACAGGGAGACTCGTCACGCTGCCCGGTGACCCCAGTTAGCACGACGCATTTGGGTGGGGTCGTGAACCCTTACTACACTCTGAGCAACAGGTCTAAATTGGGACTAGATCCATCTTTAGAAGAGGGGAACAAACAAACACACACTCTGCGTTTGACTGACCACCCTGGAGGTAAACAGGTACATGCTACAGAAAAGCACACACACACACACACACACACACACACACTTAGCCTGGTGAAGAAAGCGAGGAGGTGAGGAGACAGTGCCCCCAAGCTGGTGCTCCATCCACAGACTCGGGACGTACAGCTCTCAACGCCAACTGGCGTTAATGTGAAGGGAGAGACCGCCAAAGCCAAGCAGGCGGGAATGCCTTCGCCACCGTCCCGCTAAATCCCAACGCGATTTGCACGCGCGCTGCACACCTCGCACACTCACAGGCGCACGCCAGCCTACCTGCTGTCCCTTCAGCTCTGCCGCCGTCCTTCCCGAGACCCCTGGAGGAGAGGAAGGGGGGTTGGGGGGGGGCGTCCCTCTCGCTAGATCGGCTCACTGCTAGGAGCTTAATGAAGAGGCAGCCAGAGTGTCAACATAGGCTTAGCTGCTAACCCAGCCTCCCCGCCCCCGAGCCGCTGCGCACACGCACACACTGTGAGCGCGCCGACTGCATTTGCCTCTGCCTGCGCAGCTGCTACTGTGGTTTCTGAGGTGCGACACAACAGCAAAGTAACAAATTTATAGAAGAAAACACACACAGCGAGCTCACACGGAGCAGCCAGCGCTTTGACACACACAGGGTGAAGCAGAGAGATCCACGGCGAGAGCCACTCATCCGCATGCGGGGTTGGGCTGGGGGGGGGGGGTCAGCTAGGGGCCACGCGCACGCAGGACAGGCCCGTCACAGCCTGCCAGTCCACAAGCTCAGCCCCAGAATCCACCCCCGCCACGTCTCCATGGCAACAGTAGCTGGAGGAAAAGACGGCCCACGTTATGCAAGCGCATGAGACGCCGCCAGTGGGACGGCCCGCCTCGCTCGCCCTCTTGTGTGTGCATGTGTGCATGTGTGCACACCACTTTCAAACAGGAAATCAGGGCGACGTGCTGCATGAAGCGAATGCAGAACCGGCCATGGGCATCCCCCCTCCCCCCGGCAGGCGGCCGCCAGAAAGCCAGACATTCCGACTCGACAGGATTCCTCATTACCAAAGTCCTCAGCCCAGGTGGGGGGGGGGGGGCATGGGGGGCGCTCCTGGGTGTGCCCCACCCTCATGTGTTTGTGTTTGTGTTCGCGTGCGGGTGTGTATGTTTGGCTGTGGCTTCCTTCCGGTCTGGCTTGGCGAGGAACCTCCATTTTCTGCTGTCCCCCCCTGCCCCCCCCCCTTATAGGAGGAGACTCCAGTAGCAGGACGCAGAGAACAACTGCACCTGCACACAAACCTCATGCTGCTCCGTCTCCCTGGCAACCGCTACAGTACATCGAGTTCCACTTATACAAGCGTAACTCCAGCATCCGCCTTCCCACAGGCGCACGCACTCACGTCTGATCGGGGGGCCCTTTCCGCCGACGTCCCGGGGGGGGCTCCGCATCTCAGCGAGGGGGGGCATGCAAAGGGACCCCCCCCCCTCAGGAGGCACGGGTCACAGGAAGCGCCATGTCAGGTGATGCGTCGGCCCCAAACACGCGCGTGTGCACGCCGCCCCGCGTGGAAACGCGGCACGTCGCTGTAGCTTCATGCGCTGGTGCTCCCGCACGTGGACCGCAGCGTCGTCAACAGAAAGCCTGACGACAAACAAAACGTGTCCCTAAACAGACAGACAGCGCATGCGATGCGGCCGCTGCTCTGTATTGTTTCTGGATCTCAGAGGAGGTTAAAAATAAAAAAGGCCGCGTCCTCCTGGCCCTTCAGTCCTTTTGTTGCTAAAGTGAAAGTTTCATTGAGGCTACCAGCACGTTAGCCAGATGTTCCAGGACTGGTTTCAGTTGCTCTGTTGTAGTTACTGTTGCTAAAACCCTAAGCTTTCATGGCACAGGGAGAGAGGTTCCCTAGGTACCCATCACGCTGGCTATGTAAACTCTAATTTGAGGCACAGTAAGGAAATACCGGTTTGGCTTCATTAGTCAGAAACGCGTAAAGTCCCTCTGGTAGCCTGTTAACCCCAACACTGCCCCCCACTCCACTCGCAGAAGGGAGCGGATTTATCCTGAACCCTCTGAGGAATGTTCATAATACAAAGGGGGAGCAGGGGGGATTCCGGCTGGAACGACTGACAGTGCCGGTAATTATTCCGATGACATCGCGTTTGTTTATTTACTACTGAGAAAACAGAAACAGGACTCTGAGCGACTCCCTCACCGCCTCTGAAAGAAGCGATGGCCTGCGTCACTGGGAGTTAACATCTCTGTCAGGATTCGGGCCCGAGTACTGGGCTGTGGTGGGGTCAGGGGTCGGGGGTCAGGGGTCGGGGGTCAGGCCGAAAGCAGAAGGACTGAGGTAAACAGGAGCAGCCACATTTCATGTTTGGGTGGAACCATCTAACTTCCTGTCTGGGCCCCGTATGGAGTCATACTGTCACAGATAGAGTCCATCCTACAGCTGACATCACAGGCATGACTGGCCACGCCCCCCCCCCACACTGAAATCACCAAAAATCCCTCTGATCTGTCTTTTAAGGATTTTAAAATACGAAAAAATACAATTGAATGAAAATATTGACCCCTGATATAAAAAATAACCAAGGAGTTTGAATTGGGACAAAAGTGACTAGAAGTGAGAGAGAGAGAGAGAGAGAGAGAGAGAGAGAGAGAGAGAGAGAGAGAATTCCCTGTGAGAAACACTGCACTTGGTGACCAAACAGGAAGCGAGCAAAGCCGTCATTCACAAACATGTGTTGACAAGTAGCACATTTCCTGTCTGACCTGAATTACCCTGAAGTCAGGTGAAGCAGTGAGTCTCCACTGTCTTCACTGCATCTTGTTTTTACAAGTACAATAACACACCAAGCTGACTCCCTGGCAGGGGCACATAAATGCTGCCTGATATAACCCCCCACCCCCCAACCCAATCCACAGTGGAAATTTTCTGGAAAATGCTTCGAGAAAAAGAAAAAATAAAAACTTTCCAAAACGTGAAATGCTAAATGAAATCCCCTGCAGTCCCTTATAAGGGCGTCAGCGAGACAAACCAGAAAGACAGAGAAACAACAACTAAAGCAACAAAGCGCAATTTTTAACTGGCAAAGAAATCAGTGCTTTGGAAATAAATGTAAAGGAACAAACACTTAATTACACAGTAGCACAACAACAAAATGAACAGGCGCACAGCCTCACTGCGCCACCCAGACAAAAATAGGGGTGGGGGGGGGGTTCGGGGAAACATTATTACGCTGTAGATGGACAACAAGCAGTTATTAAACTAAATTATTTATGCCGTTTTGACAAGTTAAACCAAAGCTGCTGGTTTGTTATTCGTTCCACATAAACAAACAGGAAGAGAGCTGTTTGGGCAGTACACACTGACAGGAGTATTCCTGCACACAGCTCACAAACACACCCTGTAACACTTTACACACTGACAGGAGTATTC
>JAABNX020000053.1:8620802-8641734 GCA_015163995.2 Mormyrus lacerda | reverse complement strand
TACACACTGACAGGAGTATTCCTGCACACAGCTCACAAACACACCCTGTAACACTTTACACACTGACAGGAGTATTCATGCACACAGCTCACAAACACACCCTGTAACACTTTACACACTGACAGGAGTATTCATGCGCACAGCTCACAAACACACTCTGTAACACTTTACACGCTTCTCTCATATGTTTAATCCAAAGAGGTCAGTCAGTATCCGTACACCAGCAGGAGTGTTACACTGCCGCACACAAGATTTGAACCAATAAACACCTGGATACTGATCACTAAGCTGAGCTCACAGCTCTGCGTCACATGACAACACAGCACGGTGCGGACGACCCGAATTGAAGCCAAGCACTCAGGTCTCATCAAATGTCTGACACCGGCCCTGATGAGGTAAAATGAACCCAGTGGGTCAAAGGGGCTTTAAGCTGCCCCAAACTGCAAGCCACCTGAGCCCAGATAGTAGGTAAAGAGGCGGAATCTCACCTTTCAGGTTTTTCGGATGGTTCTGCTTCGTGCGTGGCATCTTTTCCCACTGCTCATAGGCTCATGGCTGAATGCGACTCTGGGGATCGGTGTCCTGGGGGCAGGGGGCACGCTGCGATGCCAGGGAACGTCGTCCGCTCATCTGCAGCGGGAAAACCGGACAGCAGAACCAGGAGTCAGAGCGACAGTGCCTGGCGAGGATGATGTCGTTTTGCCCCCGTCCTAAAATCAAAAAAGGGAACCTAATTTTCACCGAGAGGCCATTTAAAAATGCTCCAAGAAGCGAGGGTCTTTGTGAGTCACAGAAGCAGCTGAGGGATGTTCAGAAACATCTGCAGCCAGGGCTTGTGTCAGTGGAGAAGCCAACTCTTCGCACACAACGGCTTGACTTACACGTAACGTTTCATAAACAGCCCTGGCGCCTCTGGCTTGACAAAACCAGGGCGAAGCCACAGGGGAGGGCGACAATGAGAAGGGTAAGTCAGAGGTTAAAGGTGGCTCTGCTAACGTCCGAATAAATGGCGCCACACGGTTCATCGGCAAGGACACCAGACAGTTCTGACCGTAGCGTCTAACAAACAGCTTTTTTTGGGAGATTCAACGCAGGCGATCGCTGGTTTCTTCACCCACTCACAGTTTCACCTAACTGAAGCTTCCCATTAACATGCGATGTATGAAGCAGGCATCGCTAGACTTAAAGCCTACAATAATACCTGCAGTAACGCTGAGGTTTGACTGTTGGCAACAAATAAACAAACAGAAATATTTAAATGAATAAATGGATGCAGATTAGAGCGTGAAGGTGTATGCGTCTGCCACGATCAACAACACAACAGCGACGTATAAACACGTAACCTGTCAAACTTCAAAATGATTATTTTTCCCCCCTTATTGCCGACAACATTATGTCATCGCCCACCTCTCAGGCAGCTCGTACTAGCACTATAGGATTTGTCTCCCTTGCGGTGGTACATGTGCGCCTTATGGCAATGACATCACCGCATTGTGGACTGGCACCAATAGAGAAGCGCATGAATCACGGCTCAAGGGGACAATGACAAACAGTCTGCGATCGATACACGGGCTTGTCCGAAATAACAACGTTTCACCCCACAAAGGCACACGTGTTAACATGCATCCTCTGTTTCATGCTTTCCGGTTAATGTCCGGTTAATGCAAGAACCGCCCGAAAATAATTTGCTTGGGACGAGCTAAAAAAAAAAAAAAAAAAAAAAAAAAAAAAGACCGCATGCTTAATAAGGCATCTAATGCCAGCTAGCTATGGAAAAGAATACCTGTATGAATCCATATATTACAGTCTCTCGCTTAACCAGCTGCAGTTACAAAAAATCGTGCATTTACAACGCAACAACAATAGGATGAAGACAGCCCAAGACCCAAAAGCATGCCCTGTCGACAAATATGCTTACATTACAACAGGGACATGAGGATGTACAATGTATTCCGGAATTGCATGCCATACTTCTCTATAGCCCCGAGCCTTCAAGCGTCTACGACAGCCAAAAGGTTTTTTTAATCGCTCGTTGAAATATGTCGTTAATTGAAAAGAGGACGAAAAGGAGATCAACAAGAGGGTGCGAGGTGCGCGCTGATGATATTTTGCATGTGTAATCACATGAAGCGCGGCTACGAGAGGGAGGAGCCAGGGAAAACCCCCTTTGCAGGACGACGCGAAAGAGGCACTTCCCATCTGGGTGAATCATGCAACAACTTCCATCAATTAAACGCACCTCGGTTTTACCGATTGTGGTATTACACCAATGTCCTCCGGCAGCAGCTATTAAACTGCTGCGCTCGGGCACGTCCGAAGCGACAATATTGTGCACGCCGCTTTTAAAATACCAAACTTAACCTGAGAAACACCATTACTGCAGGCGTCAAAAAAACCGAAACGATGTTCTCTGAATTAATAGGACGGATGACTGTTTAGCTAGCCGGGGCAGCGGTCCCTTAACGATTTCTCCGCGTTTTGTTTTTCCTCCGTACCAAGAATCCCCGAAACGTTACGCAACGAACCAAATAACACGCTTAGTTACAGGCAATGGAAGCAACTTTTCGCCCGATCGCAGCAAGATAAAAGGGAGCACTGTGAGGCATGTAGCTACTTAGCGAGCTAAAACACCACACACACTCATGCACCCGATGATGGCCGTAACTTTTGCACAATTCAAACGTTTAGAAACCTTAAATATATATACTTACAGGTGTACTCGCAACTGTTGTATGATTTTTTCTATTATGACAGACCTTTACAGTCAATGGGGAAGAGTGTTTTTTCTCTTTACCCTCTCTCACTTTCTATTGCAGGAAACAGGCAGGCCCACTGACGTCAACGGGGGTCCCGTCCCGCCCCTCAACCGCTTGAAAAGGAATGTAAGGAGGTTCGCGACGGCCGACAAGTAAGATGTCAAATCAGTGTAACAATTACGACGCTTAGACTTATAAATTCATCATGTTTTCTGGTGCCTATAAATATGATCATTTTAGAAAACGCGATAATAAATGGCGTTTTAAAAGTTAGTTTCGTTCTTCCACAAACTCTCGTCCGTCGTGGTTCTACTTAGTAACCTCCCCATTGCACATAGTTTAGGACTGACGGTGTTCCCGGAGGTTCCTTGTTGTCAGGTCACGTTGTGCCCCTTCACTACCGCCTGGGCTTTCCCTTGCAGATATTCCCAAGCTTTAATCCCTTCCAGTGCGCAGTTACGGCCGTGTTCAGCACTTGTCCATGCGATTTCGTCTGTAGTGACAGAACACTGGCTTCGAGGAAAGCGCTGAACGGAGATAAATTCCTCCAGAAACGGAACTAAAATCTTAATCGAGCTGCAGACTTGATCTGTGGTACTGTGGTGTTTCAAAAATCTAGCTGGTCAAAGGACGTCAGCAATTTTTTTTCTTTAAAAATTGCATTGGCTGTGTCTTGGCCAGGTCTGTGGTTTCGCTTGATAATTAGTCAGCAACAAGTTGCGCACTAATATCTTAGATAAATAATACGGTCCTAAATAACAAGTTTAATTTAAACTAAATAACAAATTTAATTTTTAAAATATAAAAATTGCATATTTCTAGAAATGTATTGTTTTTCTCCACATACTAGCTAATTTGTAGTATTAGTAGAGACATTCCATTTAAAATAATGTAAGAAAATAATTGTAGGCTAATCATATTTAAAGTAGTAATAATAATAATACGCGCACAGTGTTGTTTGTTGTTATTCCGTACTCGCAATGAATCATTTGCATTTCACGCAAGAATCCGTTAATGGAAGTCTAACTCATAACATTAATATGTAGTCCAGCATGAGCTCTTGGCGCAGTTTTAGAAACGCAAAGACGTGATACTGTTTTTTTTTCCTTTGCACACTTGTAATGATGGTATAGTAATGGAATGTTTCTCTCTAGCACTGCAAAGCAAGTGTGTTGTATAAAGGCCGCGTGACATGTTCCTGTGTTCCGTACCTCGCCGTACAGCTCACCGTAAGACGGACAACACTGTAAGTTACAGAATGGCAACCTGCTCATTCCAGTTTTCGTTATGTGTTTCATGCCACACTTGAGTCATCAGCTGCTTTGCGTCACTGGACTGTAAACATCCTGCGAGTCCCTTCGGGTTTCCAAGCAGAGTATTTAACACGACCTATTGTGCCTATTGTCTCTTCGTGGAGGGCGGGCTGGAGACACTCCAGAAAGCTATTGTTTAAAATCTTTCTTTTAAGAAAGAGTTGAAATATGTACCTCTCAACAATATGTTACCGACGTGAATTCCATAAGCAGCATGTTTTTAGGCGGAATAGCTGAATGACACTGAATTCTTGAGATGAACAAGTACCCTGAACTGGCCTCTTTAGAGCTGCGAGATGTGCAGTGCTGCTGCTTATAGTTTCTTGTCCTTTCTGTATCACTGCTGTTCAACCCTCAAACATCATCTGTTTATAAAAAGACAGCTATTTCAGTTACTCAGAACTACACCATTTGCTTGTGTGCCTCTAATGACTCAGAATGATCTGTGCATAAGGGTCACTCAGACACATATTCATATATAAACACAAGCTTGATACAGATAACAAACAGAAGCACTGGGCATGTATCCACCAATCACTCATCTACTACAGGGTCACTGTTAGCCTGGAGTCTTTCCCAGATAGCAAAGGGCACAAGACTGGGGATGCGGCTCCATGGTAGGGGCACACACTTACACACTCACACACGCTTACACACTCACACACACTCACTATGGGCAATTAGAGCCTCACTTTCACCCAAATCAGGTGTTTCTGGAGGAAAGTGGAGATCAAATATTGGGAGCTTATGCAAACCCACGCAGCCTGAACTGGGGGGGCTGGAATCAAACCATAACCCTTGAGGTGAGAGGCCATAGTACTACTTACTGCACAACAGGCAGGGAATTAGAGTTTAATAGGGCCAGTTTTGATTGATGTGTTTGTGATTGGATGTTTTAGGTCACATGGGTTCAAGGTAGCCAATTAACATTGACATCGAAGTATCATTCGGTGACTTGGCTGTCCTCAAGCAAAAATATTTCTTCCCAAAAAGTGGCAAAAAGAAACTGCTGTTCAAGAGGTTAGATACTCACTAATTGTGATGTGCTGTTTGTCAAGGTTTTGTCTTAGTTGGAGATGTTCAGTAGGCTGTTCGGAGGGTTGCAGCGCCATGATCGGCAGGGTGGAAAGCAAGCAGTGACCCTGACCTTCAGTGTTTCAGTGCAGTGCACAGCGCGGAAAGCCCCCCTCCCTCATAACCTGTCAATGCACATGCAATTTAATGCATTAGCAAGCCTGGTGTTTCACAGAAGGCTGATGACCACTTTGGAAGCCCCTTCACTGCTAACTCAGCCCTAGATTTTAGAGTATGCTATCCAGTGTGTGCAAAATAATGCCATGTCCTTCCTCGGAACCCTACGTGTCTCTGAGCAGTTAAGCTTTGACTACAATGTGTGTGGATCCGCAGGATGGCTGGCAAACTGATGCCCCGGCTGAGCTCTTGAGTACGGCTCCTAATCCCAGATTACTCCAGGGGCTGTCTGACCTGCGCTCTGACCCTCATTTGTACGTTGCATTAGAGGTATCCTCTAAACAAATAAATGTAACCTAAAACTTTATTGATTTTCCGAGTCTATCAGTCTGTGTTTTTGTCATAAATTTAATCTAGAAATATCCAAAGTTCGCATTCAGATGCATTTTCGATATGGTAACTAAGGTCTAACACTCTTTGATGGAGCAGTGTTCAAGGTGAGAGTCACCCGTGCGGATCGACGTAGCGTGTGAAATGGCCCCCACATTCTTTGAGTGACATTTCCGGGGTCTTTTGCCCCATGAGGTCACGCCACACCGCAGAACACAGCCACCACCTGGGAGTAAGAATGGAGATCATTGGTGCCAGTCTTCGGGGATGAGAGAGAGACTGGGTGAAGGAGAAGCACCTACACAGATCCCATTGGCTGCTGCTGGCTTATTTGGAGCACGGCAGCCTCAGCGAGACGCGTCAGACGTGCTGTCTGTGTGTTACATAAAGCTGCAGCTTCTCTGCCTTCCCTCCCACAGACCTGCGTGCGCCACACGGCTGCGACAGAGGCGTCGGCCGCCTTACCTGGCCCGCCTCAAACGCTCCAACGCTGGGGCCTGAACGCGGGAGCTGTGGGCGGCTTCTCACGTATGAATCAGACCACCGCTCTCTTGCTGTAAAAATAGGGATCTGTCACAGTCTTCCATCGCTTCGGAACTCATCTAATTATGCCATCTACATTTGGGAATGTTTTTTGTCCATTCTGTGAAGGATGTCACGCTCTATGTACCCTTGTACACTCCCCTCACAGGTTAGCAGCTGTTACACAGTGCCAGGGGTCCAGAGGGAGGGACAGGTGGCGTTTGGGAGGCAAGAATAGACTTCCTGTCTCTGTAATCTCCCTGGCATTGATCAGACTGGCAGGAGTCTCTTGACCCACTCATGGGAAACTTCTGCTGCCATTATAGTTCTGATTCTGTTTCCATGGCATCAGCCTCGTTCTCATCAGAGTATCCCGCCTTCGGTCACAAAGTCTGACAGCGGTGACAGATCCATATTTCTGGGCTTATTCAAATGAATAATGCGCGGGTCCCAGAATGGCCATGGTGCTGGGATTCCGGTGAACATTTCACACTCTCTTGCACGGAAATAGATGGGGGCACATTTGAGCAGGCTGCTGAGTGCTGACATTGGAGCCAGTCGTCAAACGTGGACCAGCAGCGGGTCCGGGGCATTCTGCCAACGTGGCTTTTCAAGGGACGGACACACGGCCATCGCCACAGGCCCACATCCAGGATCCTTCCCCCCCGGACGATTTTGGATGGTATGCGGCCTGTGGGAACGGCTCGGGGGGGGCGGGGTTGTTCCTGTGGCGTTCCCAGGTGGGCCATCCGTTCACAGGACGTTCAGCGATTTACAAGTTTCAGTTTTACTGAAAGCTGGGGCAAGTCACCTCCTCGGCCAGATCGGGGGCGGGTCCTCTTGGGGTCCCCAGAATCTCCGGTCACACAGCTTGGCTACAACTGTGGCTTGCCATAGCTAGGGAGGTCCTCTCCAATAGCAGAGCAGCTTTTAATAACCATGCACCACCCACACAACTGCCCCCAGGCCCCACAAACAACAACCTGTTACATAAACGTGCCAGAAAGCTGGGGAGGCTCTTTCTGTGCAGCTTGTCTTCGCGTATGGAGGAGTTTATCTCACTGCCGATGATGTAACATTTTACAAGCACATCTCATTCTCTTTTTTGTGTTCCCTCTCTATTTCAAGATCATGACAACACATTCAGATATTGCCCTATTTCATTTTGCGTTAAATACCAACCCCAGTGCCTCCGTGCCTCAGAAAAGAAGCATCACGAAGGAACAAAAATCGCCGAACAAACAGACAAAAGTGATCGTGCTTCAGCAAAGGCACAACAAACGCATTTTCAGAGGCCGTATGGATGGGGGGGAGAGTGTGAACGGCCTGAAGTCCGTGAGGCCTGTTTACGATCGGCGAAGCATCCACGCTTTATTTCTCACCTTGCTTATGTGTCAGGTGAGCCTTGCGTTTCATTCAGGCCCATCGGCAAGATGATGAATTATCTATTATGGGATTAAGAAAGGGTGAGACAGAGATCTGAAACAGGACAATTAGTTGGCAGGCTCTCTGCAATATAAAATTCAGGAGGGGTCCCTCAGATGTTCTGTTAATTAAATGCAGCTTTGACACTGACCACAGTGGCCCCAGAACACAACAGTGCTGATGCTGTAATATCCTGGCAGCACAGCCTCATCGACTGACTCACCTGGTCTGTCCGAGAAGCTCACGTGTATGATAACTGTCATCCGCTATAAGTGTCTCCTGAGTGCCCTCTGATGAACTGGCATCCCGTCCGGGGCCGTCTCCTTCCCTTGTGCCCTGCATTGTGGAGCGATAAGCTCCAGACTCTCCTGAAATAATGCTTGGAAGACAGGTGGATGAATGCACCAATCAGACGGCTATAACAGGGAAACATTTGTACATATTAATGATGAAAAAATTCAATGCAGGCAGGTACTGTACTCTGACGGTGTGGTTCCTGAAGCATTTTGCATTTGATATCTTGCTATGGGTCAGGTATAAAATGTTACTTGGGTCGGGGTGTCTATTGTTTTAGCTGAGATGGGCTACGGGAGTCTGAGTGTCAGGGAATGTTTGGAAAAAGCTGGTGCCACTCGCAGTCTCGAGTTACATTTACTGCTAATGTTTTTATATCATGTCCATCAACTGCTTTTGTCACAAACAATCAGCCACAGAGAAGGAATTTAGGGTGAGATTCAATTCAATTTCAATTCAAATCATTCTATTTGTCCCCAAGGGCAATTAAAAAGGCACGTGGAGTAGCACAACAGCCATTTACACATAACAATTAAAAAGGCACGTGGAGTAGCACAACAGCCATTTACACATAACAATTAAAAAGGCACGTGGAGTAGCACAACTGCCATTTACACATAACAATTAATGTAAATAAAACAACATGCACACATAAGAGACAAAGTGCATTGCTGTTAGGCAAAGCTTAATACTGTGCTGCAGGGTTTGGGCCCTTTAAAGGAGCTAAACACATACAGCAATTGACCAAACAGTGGAAAATAAGTCACATGACGCAGTGAGTCACCCTTTACCCTGTTGCTGGCGAGCAGACGTGTACGTGTGGGGCGCTCGACAGAGAGAGCCTACAGCCTCCAATGCTGGCATTTACCCGTAAGGGTCCTGTGCCACACGTCTCCGCCAAGCTTCAGATCCACAGCGCAAAGTGTATGTTGCTAAATATAAAACGATCACATTGATCCTGTTTTGTCCTCGTGCGAGCGCCGCCACGCACACACTAAACAGCTCGATGAGTATGAAAGCCACGTGACCATCCTAGCCGCCAGATTGGAACCACAATAACACCTTATGGGAGACTCTGGAACAGCACCTGAGACAGCATTTTCCACCAGGGTCAACAAAACAGTGTATGGGGGAATTTTTCATGGAAAAAAATGGTAAATTGCAATGCTTCCCACCAGCAGTTCCAGGCATATGCAGAGTCTATGCCAAGGCCTACTGAAGCTGATCTGTTTGGTCTAAATGTGGGTGTAGTTACCTGTACTTCTCAACAGAGTTTGGTAATTCAGGTCCTGAGAGTAAAAGTCCAGACTGGGATTTTGTTTCAACCAACCAGTTGAGTGACTCTGTGACTCTTTATGCTCAACTGGATAGTTGAAACAAAATCCCGGTGTGGATTTTTACTCTCTTAACCTGAATTACCCAGCACTGCTTCTCAGCAATATATTTCTTCAACCTTCTTACATTGTGAAGTGAAATTTGTTTTTTTTGATAGATGTTCTACCCAGGAATATAACCCAAACAAGTTACACGAATCAAATAAATTAACAATTAACAGCTGAAAAGTACTGGTACTGGTAAAGTCTTCTCAGAAATAAATGGGATTTGGTGCCAAAGGCAAACTCTGCCAACAGAGTCCTTTCACTTTTGTCTGTGGATCGTCCCATTATGTCTGGGCCGGGGGGCATCTGCGTTCCTGTAAGTCTTCCTAAGGATGTCAGTAAGACGTGTGTTGTTTCATCTGGGGGGCCACAGCCCGGTGTTTTTAGCGCAGAGAGAATCCAGGGTTCGCATACAGCGTGGGTCTGTTTACAGGGCTGCCTGTGAGGTTACATAACCAAGACTGTAACTGCTGCTTCATCCAGACTCTGCCCACGTCGTGCAGGCACAGCGCTGGGTGTGGTAAGCATGCAGGCTGATTTTAGAGCCCGCAGATGTGTTTGCTGCGTACTGCAGCTTCCAGTCAACTGGCTGTTTTAATCGGAGCAGGCAATGATGAAAGTTCGCCTGCAGCCAGCTCTGGTGCCTCCCATAGTCTCACTTCGGCTCCCACTGAGATGGTGAGTTATTAGTTTTACAGACCTATCTAGCATCACTGTGTAGAGCCAATGAAGACTTTCCGTTATAATTCAGCGGCTGCCTATACAGCTGCTGTATGTACTCCTAGGCATGGAAAATTTGAGAAACATTAAATAAAGAGGCCTTGTGAAAACAGGGGCAGTCAGCCACAACATTTCTGTGCGGCAACAGCCAAAAAGCCACATTTATATATTTGTTGGGTGTTTGAATTAATGCTAAGTCTGAAAAATAATATCACTTAAATGTAAACTTCAGACAGCAAACTGGCCGGCCTTGTAGCTCTCAGGCAGCTTAATAACGGATGATGAGATAGATCATGAGAAATGGGAAACGATTCGGAAGAGTCATTATTGGAGATGAATCCAAAGAGATGATGAATGAAGGTCAAGGGCTTTTAATATAATTTATCAATAGAAAAATTCATTCCAGGAATTCTGTCTTATGTTATTGCAAAGACTCGTGTTATTTCTACAATAGAATTTTATATATAAATCTGTATTTAGCGTGTATATATATATATATATATACACACACACAGGTTTGTCATTATAACTCTCCATTAATTTCTATGGGGAATCTTTAATCCCTACATGACGTCCTTAACCCCACCCAGCCCTAACCCTAATGATAAGAACTAAATATGAGACTTCTGGCATTTTTAGTTTTTGATTGTATTCACAGATCTTTGTGGGGACCTGAAAACTGGTCCCCACAATGTCAAAATAACTGGTTTTCATCCCATTGTGGGGGACATGTAATATAAACCTAATTCCCACATGCACACACACACACACATATGATATAGAACATAAAGCTCTTTTTAAGCTCTTCCATGATTTAAATGCCCAAAAGTATTCAAAGATCTGATAGGCTGCTGATCAGCCAATGAAATGTTTTCCAAAAACTGGGTGCTTTGCATGGTATCACACATTACAGCACCATGGCCTGACGATGAACTAGACTGAAAAAAGTGCAGAGAGCAGATGCCTTCACGCTGACATCTCACTCTGCCGTGACACAAGCCGGCTTTCGTCCATAGGGTGTGGCAGTAACTCAGCACTGGTCCTCAGTGACGTCACCTCTGGCTCTGATAGGTCCCATTTGCTTGCAGGGTCCCCACCCTTACAGCCCCAGTGTCACCATGAGACTTGTGTTCAAGTGTCGCATTACAAACAATTTGTTTCCTGTCAATCGTTGTCAGAGATTATTTTATTTTCTTGAAGCATATTTTTAAAGTGAACCTCTTAATTCAAGAGCATGTGATTTGTGATAAATCGGCTTAATTCCAATGCAAGGACCATATGCAAAATTTTTGAAAATTTGTTCACAGTCATTAGTTGAAATAATATATGAACTAATATCTAAAAAATATGGAAAATGTTACTCACCACATGGCAGTAGTGCGTTACTTGGGCACGTTTTGTACTTTTAATTTAGAAATTGAGTATAGTGTGATCATCGCGATTAGCATCCTTCCAGGTTAGGTTCAGTCTACACTGTTCTTTGCTAGACAGTGGCCCACACTGCCTCGCAGTGACCGACACTATCCTGCAGTGACCCACACTGCCCCGCTGTTCTTTGAGCTTGGGCACTCTTCTCACACCCTGACCACCCCGCAATGACCCACACTGTCCTGCAGTGACCCACACTGCTCCACTGTTCTGTGAGCTTGGACACTCCTCTCACACCCGGATTATCCCGCAGTGAATCACACTGTCCTGCAGTGACCCACACTGCCCCACTGTTCTGTGAGCTTGGGCACTCTTCTCACAGCTTGACCACACCGCAATGACCCACAATGTCCTGCAGTGACCCACACTGCCCCACTGTTCTGTGAGTCTGGGCACTCCTCTCACACCCGGATTATCCCGCAGTGAATCACACTGTCCTGCTGTGACCCACACTGCCCTGCTGTGCTGTGAGCTTGGGTACTCCTCTCACACCCTGACCACCCCGCAGTGACCATGTCTCTATCGTCCTGGGGACGCTGAAACCCCACAGCGTTTTCACTGTGGCTGACTGCAAAGGAGGCATTTGCTTCTCGCGCTAAATAGCAGGAATGAGAAACATAACTTCGCCCTCTTACAGATCACTTTACTCTGCGACTTTCAGGATGATTCCCAGAACAGATGAAAGACACAAACCCCCCCAGCCAGTCCATGAAACTATCCAGTGGCTGTATCCTAACCCTCAGCTCTTTCTGTGAAGAGCAGCCCCCATTCAGGCTGAGGTATAATCACTGAAAAAAGAGAGGAGCTGACATTCTGAGTGCTCAGCCGAGGTTTGGGTGGTGCCGGTCTCTTCCGGCGAGACGCAGAGGCCATTGAAATTACAGCAGGTGTTCATTTCGTGCTTTCAGTCCATTCTGACCTGACATTTCTGTCATAAAGGCCCCTTTTGCAGGGGCCTGTTCAGAGGGTACAGGAAGACACGGCAGGTAGGTGAGTGGTTCGGCGAGCGAAGCCTCTGTGCCTGTGATTGGAAGATTGCCAGTTTGATCCCTGACCTCAGCAGAACTGCCATGTCTGTGGGCCCTTGAGCAGGACCCCTAACCCCCAGCTGCAGGGGGCTGCGCCCCCACACAAAAAAAATCTATGGAGAGCAAGATGAGGTAGACAAAGAGAAGAGTTCCAATGTACCTGTAATCATGCAGATGGCAAATAAAGGATTTATCATTTATCAGATGCAATCGAAACTAAACCTGTGCCTATGAATCTCATCCTCTTCCGGCCTTGCCGGGGCCTGCTTCTGCTCCATTAAACCCACGGCTTCTTCAAGGTCCTCCCCAAACATGGCGACTGTGAACTACATCGCGTCGGCTCATACAGAATCAGCCGCACAGCCCTGACTAGGTCGGATCTGTGCTCCAGGGGCAGTTGGGTGTCTGTGCCCAAAGAAGGGGCACAGAGCATTTAAAGAGCCCCCTGACACTGTCCGGAGGTGCTGGTGATGCAGTTAGTGACCAGACTCCAGGTCTGTATGAAACACTGGGGACCCCGAGCTCTTGAGGAAATCATGACGGAAGTAAAGGATCAGAGATCAGAACCCATGAATCAGAGCTGAAGCTCATAAGGAGCATCAGGAGGCCACATTGTCCTGCTTCTATGATTTATCCCTCCATTAATGTTCAGTATGAACATCGCACTTTGGTGAGATGCTAATTTAAAGGAAAATGCAACCACCTGGTGGGAGCTGGCTGCCAGCTTTAGTAAATGAGGATCGACTAGCCACCGCCCCCCCCGACCCGCTCTGTATGGTGAGACTGAACCGTGTCCCACAGCCGGGCCAATCTGCAGAATCCTGAAAAAGGAAACGAAAGGACGCATTTCTGTAATATCGCTTCCTCCGGAGCCGCAGCTGATGGTATGCACTAATCGTGTTGAAGGAGAACCTCGAGGCCACTGGGATTTCACGCACGATCCATCAGCATGATCGGCTGAAGAAGATAATTATTGTGCCAAAATACCACTTATTTAAAAGCTACAGACGCGTTCCTGAACAGAACAGATACCAGAGTAATCAGGTGAAAGCCTTCTGACACGACAGCCATCTATTATGTGTGTGAAGGCTGTGATAATGAGTGAAGTCTAAGCCATTACTGCAAAGGCAGAGCATCCTGATGAGAAGCAGACCTGCATGTAGAATCACTGAGCCAGTGTAAAAGCGCTGTTAAACCCAAGATCAGCCAATTACCCTGCAATGAGGGCCATGTACGTCCTACCTGCTCCACCTGCCACTCCTGATGAATGGAGCGACTGTGCCGCGTGCGGTAAACGGAGTATTTTAAGCTGTGTTTACAGAGCATATGTCATGATTCTAAAACCAGCAAGAATATAGTGTTGCCATGGAAACAGTCGGTCAGTATGCCCTCTGGTGGCCGTTCCCTGCATACAAATCGGAGCAAAAGCGCAGACTGTACTGGACTCGCTTGGTAGCTGCTGTGGAAAGTGATTAGTCTGCTTTTGCTGTCATAGCAAATGTTCACCTGCCTGTATGTGAGACTGTATAAAAATGGTCATGTGTGCAGTCGTGTATGGACATGTACGCTGATAAGATCAATAGCTAGGTTATATCACAGAAAGATAAAAATGTTTTGGAAATGTCACTCTTTTACAGTTTAAACAGGCACAGCAGTTCAGGCTATGCATCTCCTGCCAGAAATCATGTGGACAGCAGATGATCCCCATTGGTTCACAAGCTGTGGCAAAAGCGAGCTGTTAGTTCATTGATAAAAACTGGGAATTGCAAGGAATAAACAGAACACGGTCTGCTGTGAAATCCCCCAGGCGGCGTTGTCAGCTCTCTAGTGCCCCCTGTGGCCGACGAGAAGAACACACCTTCTCTATGGCAGCAAATGTGGTAAAAGCTCGTTGTAACACTTCAACAATTGTGACATTAGATGACAAATCACTGTCTTTTAAGGCATTTGACAATACAGCATATCAGAAGCATTTTACCAGACTTTCCTTATTCCGAGTAATTTTCCTTTTTTGTCTATAAATAATAATTTTGGGCATTCCGTTTTTGAAATAGACCACGGCTGTACTGTAGTCCACAATGAACAACAGACAAAGAGTCATTACAGACCCTTGGCCGGACGGAGCCTCAGTGAAGTGGACTGTAGCCTCACGCTCGAATACTGCCACTGCTTCATACTGGGGTGGGATTTTACATGTTTCCCATGTGTCAGACAGATTTCCTTCTGCACTGCACAGTGTATGATTTTGCTTGTGCACAGCAATGAGCTGGCATCCCGTAGTGCAGGGATCTTCGAATCTGGCCCTCGATTCCAAATCCTGGCCTTGTTTTCAGTTCTCCCAGGTAGTTAGTTTAATAATGAATGATTCTGATTGGCTACAGACACTTTATACCTGGCTCACAGATGAAGGAAGGCTGGAAAATCAGCAGGGCTCGGACCTTGAGGACCGTGATTCGAATAGCCCTGCCGTAGTGGGTACACCCTCCGCCATGTCCTCTGTACTGCCTGGCCATTCCCTGCGTGGATTACAGACCACATCCCCTACCCTGCCATGGGTCAGGGTTATGCCACAGAATGCCTTCCAGTTCATTGAAATGTTGTTACAGAAACAGTCTGTCTGATCCAAAGATGATATCACAATCAGGAGCGAAAAAACTGTGGAAATCAAACATAAAAAGACACGATCTCCATGGCTGATGGGGTAGGTCTGCTGCCCTCTGTATGTAGACATGTGCTATTACAACATCATTTTGCTGTTCCACCGAAACTGGTCTCTGGCTTTGGCTCTCTGGTTTCACTGCCTATTTCAGCCTTAGGGGGGGCGCTGTTCAATTTCACATTTTAAGCTACAGGTTATTATAGCAGTCAATTTGAAACTTGTAATTGAAATCGATCTTTCTTTTCTTCCCTTTGCTGTGAGATTAAATTGTAGTAAGTTAAAGACATTAGAACATTTGTTTACTTTGTGATACATTGTGCCAAAGACTGGAATCATTTTCATTACAGACAATTGTTTGTCTACAAACAGCATAACAGACTGACCATGTCATATGAATAGTTTGCTGAAAAGTGAACTAGCAGTAAAAAATATCTTTATATAGCACCTTTGACAACACAGGAGCCCCAAAGCACTTAACAAGCTTGTGCGGTTAAATACACAATACAGTATATAGACACAAGAAAAATGAAGGAGAAAAAATCCCAGAAAACAACGGACACAGGGTAAACATGGAGTAAACATGTAGTATGATTACTATTTAGCACACAAACAAATTGTGTGATAACAGGCCAAATGAGCACAGACACACAGACGGACACAGACAAACTCACTCACTGTGCCGCACTCACTGGCCGATTGACAGAGCCGGGCGGGCACCAGCAGGCCTTCAGCCTCTGGAGGGCGATGCTGAGTTCCCTGGGGGGGAGCTTTGGTCGCTGTGTGAGTATGGCAGCCACAGCTAACAGGGCTGCCAAACGGCACAGGCGGAGGATACCATTATTCTCACCTATAAATAGAGTCCTGACCAGCAGCGTGTGGGTGATCAGTTACTTCAGCATGAAGGGGGAACCTCAGACCTCACACACCTGGCAACTTCAAATGCTACAGTAGCCTGTCTTCAGTGTGCAAAACAGGCTTATTGAACAGCATTCGCTTGTAAGCAAAGAAAGGTCAGACGTAGGTTTGGTTAGTTTAATACAACACATACACATATTTCTGTGGGCAAGACCATCAACTGCCACAACATCAACAGGTCAGTGGTAGACAGGGAACAGGAATTCCTACACAGAAATCAAGAAGAGACAGCACTCTATCAGGCCATCTAGCGTGTCCATTTTGCATGTCAATAAGGATGGACGACACAGATTAGATTTGTTTATTTTTCGATTACAGTTAGTGGGAACCTGCATACTGACTGCTGGATGGATGGTGATATAGTGACTGTCACAGGATCAGCTTGACGAAAGGAATCAAACGCTGTAGCGGAAACTGCAATAAGTTTAGAAAAGTCAAAAAGAATCTTACACAAGCAACAGTGATATTTTAAAATATTATTAGTTAAATGTCACTTAATCTAACATAATTTACACGCTGAACAGTCTTTATACTATGATTGCTATAATAATAATAATAATGCCTAGAATGTCAGGCAGTTTCATATCATGCTCTCTTCTAAAATTGAAACATTTTATTATATGTCAAGCAGTCAAACTGGCCTTTCTGACTGTGAAGGCCTGAGTTCGCAGTAATATAGTGTTTATTACTTTATACCAGGGCTCACCAACCTTTCTGAAACTGAGAGCTACTTCACGCCCTCCTAAGCTTCTATAAATATGTATAATGAACATACTTTAAATGCTTTTTTATTGCCATTTTCAAATCTATATAAATGCAAATGTGATTAAAGAAGAATAGCAACAGGATAAAATTAAATTTTAGACACTGCTCACTGGTGAGTTGTGCTATTTTTAGAACAGGTCCGCGGGCGACTCATGTGGTCCTTGGGGGCGTCCTGATGCTCGTGGGCACCATGTTGGTGACCCCTGGTTTATACCAACACCCCACCTGCTGAACAATTACGTGAAAATGACACAGCACCATTACCATGAGGTGGGGGTGCAGATTCAGTTTTAAATGTCAATTAGAAGGTCAGAGGTCATTTCTTCAGCACTCTTTGGACTGGCTCACGTGGAGGACATATAATGACAGTCACATACAGCGGAGCTGCTGTTAAAAAAACGTTGTTTATTTCAAATCACTACGGTTTCTTTGCAGGACAGCATTGGTACATAAATGGGCGAGTCATAAACAGCTGCTGTTGGCTGGTACAAAACTAAAAAATGTATGATACACTTTTTACAGCTAGGACAGCAGTCCTGCAGGTTTACAGTAATCTTACATCCAGTGGCCCAAAAAACAGATCTCCACCATGTACTGTACTGTCTATAAGCAGTGACCACAATTAAACAGTCCTTGATCAAACTGACCAAAAAAAATCTCCCACAAACAACTCAAAGGATACGAGATGAGTCTGTCTGTCATTTGATGTATCTCAATGGAAAAATTGACTGTACAGGCGGTGTCTGTATGGACTCCCCAAAAACAACCAGCAGATATGCGGATTACTGTGATTCACCTACAACAGCTTTAAATACACTGACCAATGAGCAGTGGGCATATTGTTCATGTGCAGTCAGCAAGCACCAATAGTTCTTCTTCTTACAGAAATATTGTGGTAAAATACTATGGATACATGAGTGTGCATAAATCACAACTCTTTCATTTACATATTACTATACTACCTTTATTTTACATTATATTGTATTTTGTCTGTGTAAAATGAGTCTGATGTAATGAGAATAGATGTAAAGAATTTGGTCATTTATATATTTCTAGTGAATATCTTGTTTTTTTTTTATTTTACAGCATAGTGGCAAGTATTACTTTATATAAACATAAAGCAATAATAAAAATTTCCCAAATAAATAGACAAACTAACAAATAAAAGATAAGGCAGTAATTATATACCTACTCTTGGCTGGGGTAATTAGCAGGACTGACCAGAGATCGTCAAGGTTAGAAATTCACTGCTTCAAATGTTAGAGTTATATAAACACACTAATACAAGGTGTTTTTATTCAGTGGTTAAGTTTCACTGCGATAGGTGCCCCCACCCCCCTAGGTGTGATTCACACTGTGCCATTCCGAGTACATCAATACCCAGGGTCCACAGCAAGTGCTGATACTGAGTGTTACTCGTAGTCTTGTGTTGGGTCTCTACCCCAGTCCAGAATCATCAGAAAGGAGGAATGCTCACCAACACCACTCTCACATTTAGTGAACTTTAATGCCCCCATGTGGACAGTTCTGGTACTGATGAATAGTAAACCTGCCCTAGTGTTAGTAAAACGATTCAAATGCCCCCCCCAGCCCCATCTATAATGGTTTGCAACCTAGCCCATTCTGTTCTGGGGGAGGGTCACAGCCCCACACTCACATGACTAAGGAACCACTTATTTACTATGCAATGGAAATACTGTTTCTGAACAGTAAACGATTACACAAATAAAGTACATACATCATGTTTCTCACAAAACATACGATGAAAACTTTGGCTTCAGAACCCTCTGCTGTAGCAAGTGTGCTGAATGATTACCATGGTTCGTTCTTAAAACACAGGATAGCCTTTTTGTTCTGGAATACAGTCAGCACAAGGATGGTCATTAGGGGGCAGCACTCACACAAACTTCCGGTGAGGACTCCATGTAAAACAAGATAGGCAGGCCAATAAAGGCAGGTCAGTGCAATCTGTAGTCACATTTAAAGAATTATGACAATTACAAAAAAAAAATACAAATAAAAACACCATAATTTACACAGACTGGCGTGCAGACTGCTGAGGTTGGACTCATGTGCATATCAAACAGAGAGAAAAAAAGAGAGTGTCCGGGAGATGTGCTGCACTTCACAGATACCTGAACAGCCACCATTTCTGGATAGCCATCTTAATACAGCACGATAACAACTCCAACACAGGTCCTCGCACTTCTCAGACACAGGAGAGCGACGGCAGGACCAGGCGTGGAAAATCCCTCACCCTCTAATATCTCAGCCGTCTTTCATCTCTCTTCTGCAAAGCACATTAGAAAAGACCATCTAGAACAGCTGTGGTTTACAACGCAGCTCTGGAAGTCTTCCCCCACACTGGATATAATCTATGTAAAAATGTCTTTCCTCATGTTAAGTACCTCTGTTGATAAAGATCTAGAATACTCTTCCCAGACTCACCATTAAATAATGAAGCCGAATTAAAGAATCAGCTTTTTAAGTAGCTTTTTAAGAGTTGAAGCGTGATGTTTCCCATAATGAAACTGTGACCCCCTCCAGTGTTGGCATGAACTTTTCCTTTGGCAGCTGGGCACCCTGACACACTGGGCCCCCTCAGGCACACTGGACTCAGATATATTTCCACCTTTGTCAGCGCCCACCTGGGCATTGCTCTGTGGTCAGTCACTGGTCATGCTCTAAGTGTCAGGATCAAGGTGCTTGCCCTTGGGGTGCCGCAGGTCACCCATTCAACCAGCAGAGGGCACCTCTAAAACAAGACGGCAATCCGGAGCCATCGTTCCAGCAAACCTTGGCGAATGCCATCGCAGCCAGTGAGTGGGGCTGCTGTCCATCGCAGCCAGTGAGCGAGGCTGCTGTCCATCCGTGTAAGTGCTCCTTTCTCGCGATTGGATCGGCTTCTCCGTGGCATTTTGCGCCCCCCTTCTCCGCGCCCATCTGTCAGTCCTCAGAGTGTGGCGAGGATTCGCGAGAGGGAGATGATGACTGTGAGGGCTGTCTGTCCCATGCCGAACAGCAGGGCCTCCAAGGGGGCCATGTCCTTCCCTGCCACGCGATACACCCCCGCCACTGCGGCACCTGCAGCACGCTCACGCACACACACACACGCAGACACGCAAATGCAAACATACACATGTGAGAACACAGAACCGACAACAGCTGAATGACAATAACTGACCGTTCTGCCCAAACTGGGATACGAATTTCCCATAATTCACAGTATTTTTATTGCCAACAGATATGTCAGGAACCTCTCAGCGACAAACCCTTTCAGTAGAGAAGAAAAAATCCAATTTAAGAACACTTTCTACTTCCAAAGGCTCTCTTGTTCCGTTAAGAGCACTGACTAAGGAAACAAATGCCTTTAAATGTTAAAAACCCATGAGCAATTTGAGCAATTTCCTCCGGGATCAATAAAGTTTTTCTGATTCTGATTCTAATTTAAAGCACACAAACACACACATCATAGATACATGGTGGTAATGGCATACGAGACGACTGGCATTCATGCAAAGGCAGCTGGGCGATCTAAGCCGGCCTCAAATGACACACTGAAAACAGGCCTTCCAGGACTCATTCTACGTGGATTATTTTAAAACAACAGGATGCTGACTTTTTCAAGAAAGCATACATGCTGGTTTCTGTAGCCTAATTTATTTGCGTCTGGCAGCCAAAAAGACAGAGGCAGGAAAACAAACAGACAGGCCAGACTGAGAACTAGAGGGATGGGAGGCTGGATAGCCAGATAAAAAACAGACAGACTAGCAGCTGGCCGGTCAGACTAAGTTACTGACAGACAGACTGCTGGCCAGACAGGGGGAGAAAGAGACAGAAATGTGGCAGGCCAACCAGACTGGGAAACAGATAGACAGGCAGCTGGCCTGATTGAGAAACACACAAACAAGCGACTGGGCAGACAGCTGGCAACAGGCTAGACAGAGAAACAGACAGACAGGTAGCTGGCCAGACAGATGGAGGACCAGACAGACAGGTGGCGAACCAGACAAAGAAACAGACAGACTAGCAACAGGCTAGACAGAGAAACAGACAGACAGGTAGCTGGCCAGACAGATGGAGGACCAGACAGACAGGTGGCGAACCAGACAAAGAAACAGACAGACTAGCAACAGGCTAGACAGAG
>JAABNX020000053.1:8593381-8609417 GCA_015163995.2 Mormyrus lacerda | reverse complement strand
GCTCAGACTGTCCTCCCTGACATGGATTACCTGGTCACCCTAATCATGGGGTTTCCTCTGGGTCTGGGTACCTTGGATTCCACCCCTAACAGTCTAAAAACATGAGGAGATAAATTGGAGTTACCTTTAGGTGTGAATCTTGTGTGTGCCCTGCAATGGGTTGGTGCCCCACTCTTGTTCCCTGCCTGGTGTCTGTTGGCTCTAGACCCTGGGTACTGTGGGGATGGATGAATGGATATTTTTTGTTGTATTTTTATATATTTTATCTCCACCAGGTTAGATGCTGACTACATTCCATTGACTCTGTACCTGCACGCAGCACAATGACAATAAAGTTGAATCCCATCTAATCCAAATAGAATAAATAATGCAGAACTGTTTCGAACATTGTTTTTGTGCAGTTCTAACTAAGCTATAGCATGTTATGGATGGGGGGGGGGGGGCACAGGTGGTTTCTTTTGAAGAACACAGGCCCCGTCTGTCGTGCTGTGTACGACTCCCCTCCCACCTACAAGAGGACGAAACTCAAAAGTATATCAGTTGTGTCTTTGCGCAGCATTCTCCGTCTGATGGCTTTACCATGCGTGCTGCAGCTCTGTCTATGCTGTTCCCTGCAGGTTTCACAGTTGGGAGAACCTGCTGGAAAACTCAGGGTGATTGTGGGGGCAGCGACTCGAGCAGGAGGGAAGAAAAAGCACAGGATAAGGAAAGTGGTCCTCATCCCCGCTGAAGGGACACTGCCGTGCGACGTTTATACAGCACATGACAGTAAATAAACACCAGGTCACGGTGTATAAACAACACAGTGCAGTGAATAAGCATCATGTCGCACCACCTTGCAGCAACAAACGCTGCATCAATGTGGTGTCAAATTACACTTCTTTAGATATTCATATATATGCTTTTTATAGAGTAAAAATGCAACTGTCAGAGCCCCATCTGAGAGCAAAATCACATCTTCTGGCATCGTTCTAGGCCGAGGACTGTGAATATTGACAAACACGGCATTGTGAGGTAGATATCTATGGTACCCTGGTAACATAGACCACTCTTGGTTCAAACGCCCCTCTTTCGTTTACAGAATGACTATGAAAGCACCGCTAACTCCCATTGTTTTTGTCACTGGAGCATGACAGATCCCTGGCTGGGCCTTTGTGTCTGGTTTGGGTACTCCCCCACGTGTGGAAAAAGTGAGGTTCGTTTGTGGTGAGAACCTTGCTGATAAAGAGCCCCGAGGCTGACATCAAGAACTGGCGACTGGCAACACAAGAAGACTTTGACTCTCAGACAAGTGTGAATGTGAAAATAAGCAGGAAGTCAGCACAGGCTGCTACTGTTCTAACATCATTAACAGAAAACAACCAAACTCTGTCCAGTTCAACTCTGTATTTTCTTTTTCTGTGAGGAAAACGGAAATCCCAAACTCATTTTAACATAGAACATGACTCTCAAGGATGTTAGGCTACTCAGTGCAAACAAATTATTTCTGTCTAGACCTCCTCATACAATATTTGTATTACTTTTCTGCAAATTAGCCACCTAGTCGCTTTGTACTGTTCTCTGGTTATTGCAGTGAACTGAAATAGCCAAGGAGAGTATTGTCAAAGGACATTTTCCAAGGACAATGGTCAGTTCAGCAAAAAACTAGGAAAGTAGAGAACTGTAGACCACCTCCGTGTCTCACCATAGATGTTATGCAGACTGGTGCTGGCTAGATTCACAGACTTGCATCGATGCAGTGGGATACAAGTTCACGATGCGATTGCCCCCCTTGAAGAAGTGCATACTGGATACAATTTGGGATAAACTCAATATGCATTTTTTCCAACATCTTTGCATCTGTTAAATCAAATTTTTTTTATATATATAATTATTAGTAGAGGCCATATGCCTTAATTTAGAAAGGTGACCAATAATTTTTATAATTAGATTGATTTCCCCTCTCTAACTGTAATGTTTTATATTCCATTTTATCACAACAAATCACATTGCATTACAACAGGGTTAAATTCGAGGGTATAGAATCGCATTAGTAGTTACTTCATATGTATTTTAATGTATTAGATCATCAGCAATGCATTGAGATGTGTATGGCATCATCCTCAGTGACGAAGATGCACGTTGCTAGTACAATCTGAATGCTGTATCAGGAAGCGCTGATTGAATAATTAGCATCTCCCGGAATACATAATATGCTAATTCTTTCAGACCGGTTTGCTATTGTGATGGAACCAGACAAAATAGCAGAGAAAATGTGCTATTGATGTAGTAAAAGCAGGAAAACCAGCCGTCTGCACATTTCATTCGTTTAGCAGATGCTTTTATCCATAGTCACATTCATTTTTGAGAGAAATCAGGGTAAGGTGCTCCCTAGAGAAGTGGGGGTTAAGGCTCTCGCTCTCAGGGGCCCAATCACTCTATGTGAGGGGGTGTGGCAGGCTAATTGTGGGTGGAGCTATCTAAGTCTCATCTCATATTCCTTTGTTTCCATAGTGTACCACCAGACCACGGCATTCCTGGGGTGACTGAGGTTACAATAAGAAAGTAGGATTATTAAAGTATTATTGCAGTAGATGGTACAGGTTGGTGCTACACTGTGTTCCAGCAGTATAGTCTGTATATCCAGCAGTATAGTCTGTATGTGGTATGCTATATACCCAAGAATGATCAAGAGGACTCATACATAGACTTCAGCTCAGTATTCAATACCATCATCCCCCAGAAACTCATAGGGAAGCTGAGCCTGCTAAGTGTCAACACTTCCCTGTGCAACTGTATCCGGGACTTCCTGAAAGAGAGAGCGAGAGAGAGAGAGAGTTAGCGAGAGAGAGACCCAAGACCATCTGCATCAGCAGCAGGTCTCCAGAACCATCACACTGAGCACCGGCGTTCCCCAGGGCTGTGTGCTCAGTCCACTTCTGTTCACCTTGCTGACTCATGACTGCATGGCCACACGCAGCACCAGCATCACCATCAACTTTGCTGATGACACAACAATGATGGGTCTCATCAGTGACGGTGATAATTCGGCACCCAGAATCGAGATACGACAACTGGCGGACTGTACAAGTGCAACAATCTGTCTGTTAATGTGGACGAAACGAAAGAGATGATTGTTGGCTTCAGGAAGGCACATGCTGTCCATCTTCTACTGCACATTGACGACTCTGCGATGGAGCTGGTCAGTAGCACCAAATTCCTTGGAGTACATCTGACAGCTGACCTCTCCTGGACCCTCAACACCACCTCTGTAGCCAAGAAGGTACAGCAGCGCCTCCATTTCGTTCAACGGCTGAGGAGAGTAAGTGTACCTCCCCCCATCCTGACCATGTTGTACAGGGGAACCACCAAGAGTATCCTGACCAGCTGCATCACTGCCTGGTTTGGGAACTGCAACGTCTCTGACATCAAGACCCAACAACAAATAGTGAACACAACAGGAAAAATTACCAGGTCCCTTCTACCCTCCATTCAGGACATTTTCCTTGAGGACTGCATCTGCAAGGCCTCCAGCACTGTGGAGGACCCCTCCCATCTGGCAGATGGTACAGGAGCATCCAAGCTCTTCTTCCAGGTTCTGCAACAGCTTCTCCCTTAAAGCTCTTAGAACTTAGAACTCTTTACTGGCTCCGTTATAAAACAGATTTACCACCAGCACTAGCCACTGTATCCAGTGGACAGTGTCCAACACTGCACCTTTCCTACATCTCTGTTGTATTATTATATCTGTTGTATTTATTATTTCTACAGTTGCCACCATATTTGTGACATTGTGCGAGTACCCTTAGTTCCCCTTTGTGTCAGTGAATGTATATAATTTATTTTTATTTATTATAATTCATTATTATTTATTCTCCTTATTCCCTCTCCATCGTGTCTTGCACTTGTCTTGTTTACAGTCTCTGCACTTCATGCATATATGCCGGGGAATGTTATTTCGTGCCTTGGTAGGCTGTGGATTGTATATAGATGGTATGACAACGGAAACCCACTTGATCACTTGATTTAACTAAGCCAATGTGCCAAAAAGCTTCAAAAAGCCAAATGAAGTCTTTACATGCAACATTCATATGACACACAATTAATGTTAACATGACAGAGCCGTCCATACTCACTTGGTTAGTGGAGGTGAAATGGCATAAAAATTCAATCTGCTTCCTCCTTCAAACTCCTTTAAGCTCTATTAGCTCTTCATCCGAGGTCCTTCCAGTCAACCAGCCTGACGATAAATATTCTGGGGTGGTTTTAATGACCATGTGACCTTTCTTCCACGGTCTTTACCTTCCATTGTAAAAGACAGTTGAAACAGGAATTCAAGGTAAGCTGCCTCTTGGTGGACTTACAGAAAGTGCTGCAGGACCAAGAATGTTATTGTGAAACATCGAGAAGTGGAACATTTGACCTCCCCCCCCCACATTGTCTGGTTACCTCACGTCTTTATGCAGATAATGTGAGACCTGAACTCCTCTTCACTTCCTTCTGCTTTCTTCCTGACAGTTAAGCCTCATGAAGACGCGTTAACACAGTCAGTGAACATAACAACATAAGAAATTTACAAACGAGAGGAGGCCATTCGGCCCATCAAGCTCGTTTGGGGAAAACTTTAACAGCTCAGAGTTGTTAAAATCTTATCTAGCTCTGATTTAAAGGATTCTGGGTTTTAGCTTGCGCTACACTAGCAGGAAGACTATTCCATTCTCTTACTACACGCTGTGTAAAGAAGTTTCCTCAAATCCATTTAAAAATGTTCTCCAGCTAATTTTCACCCCTGGTGTAAACATGAATTACTGAACAGCAATGCAAAAAACATTTAAACACAGAACATGCAAAACTCATTCATTCAAGTATTAATTTTTCTCTTTATATACCATCTTTGTACTTGTTCCACAACCATACACAACATACATAAATAGTTTTTTTCTTGTTGTTCCTGCCAGCATTCTTAACACACAGCTGGCATTAAGTAACTTTATTTTATCATTGGGCCGAATTGCTTGGTCTCCTGCCATGGTGATAAGTGCAGACTCAGCCCTGCCCGTCAATAAAGGCTCGTCCTGTCCTCTGTCCTCAGCGCAGCAGGAACATTCTGGATTTTTTGCTGTTAGTAGAGAATCAGCACTTGTTAATTCTGCCCAGTCGCCCAGCTAGAAGGAGAATAGTTGCTCCTGTTGTTATTTCCCTCATAAACTAGGACACTTTAATTTTTTTTTCTTGTCAGAACAAGGCTAAAGCGGCCTGTGTTTTTCTCATTAGCACAGACCCTGTGGGGAGTGCGGCCAGGCTGCTGCAGACCGTGAACAGTATACAGTTAAATTGCTGCCTCACCAGTCAAGACAACAGCCCCATGCCCTGCTACTCATTATTTAAAAGAGAGTGAAGCAGTAATGCCATCAAAATTATGTTAGCAAAAGGAAGAACATTAAGGCAATTAAATGTTACGGAGTGCAGCGTCTGATTACATCTTTAGTTTCTGTTTTGTTGTCATCTGCGTTAAGTAAAAGAGTTTAACACCAACAAAGGGAAATGACTGGGCTATATCTGGGCCATCTGTTTGTTTAAAAACAAACCCAGTGTTCAAACTATAACGGGCAGCTCTCGAAATTCACAAAATCAGAAGCTCTTACATGGGTGGGGCAGAGGAAGAGGCACAGCAGAGTACACGGCTACCAGACCCTGGGCGTGACCACATTCGCCCACATCACCATGCCAACCAGTTTCAGAGGCAACTGATAGAAACAACATTGTAGTTGGCACAGTTCCTACTCTGGGATCTCTTACAGTGTTTGGTTCCAATCTGTTTACCAGTAATAATTCATATCGTTCTTATCTCCATAATCATACTTATTTGAGTAGTTCAGGTACAAAATCTGTATGGCTGTTTGTTTCTGATGTACTGTAGGGTCACTCGCAGTGCCGTGTCTTGCTGTGTTAACCTTCATCAAGGAAGCAGTTATGTTGTAAATGCAAGGAACTTCCCTACAACATCAGATAATTTGCTGAAGGTGGGGCAGGACCTCACAGTTTGCAGAAGTACATCATGTTGTGCAGGAATGTTACCTCAGAGGATACGATTTATTAATGAGGAGCCTCTTGCACGTTTGCCTATGGATTCAATTTGAAGTCCACACACACACAGACACACACACACAGACGGCACACACACACAGACACACAAACACACACACACATACACACACACACATACACACACACACGGCACACACACACAGACGGCACACACAGACACACACACACACAGACACACACACGCACACATACACACACACACACACGGCACACAGACACACACACACAGACGGCACACACATACACACACACAGACACACACACACGCACACATACACACACACACACACGGCACACACACACACACACACACACAGACACACACACAGACACACACACACACAGATATACACACATACACACACACACAGACGGCACACACATACACACACACACAGACACACACACACACACGGCACACACACACACACAGACGGCACACACATACACACACACAGACACACACACGCACACATACACACACACGGCACACACACACACACACACACACAGACACACACACATACACACACACGGCACACACACACACACACACACACACACACAAACACACACACCTGCACACGTGTGTATGCCTGCAACGCATTTCCGCAATAAAGCTGTTCCATCAAGCCCTCTTTTCACATCCTGCTCACTCAATCTAACCCTCAGTCCCAAGTGAAGCTGAAGCAGATCCTGGACCTCAACCCACTGACTACAGGAATAATTCTGACTCTGGTGGTTTTCAGAGCGGGATGAATGGATCATCAAAGTGTAACAAAGTCAGCACAATAATTATAATTATGACATATTCCCTTTATTTCAATCGAAACTAAGGTATTTCAAATTGAAATACTCCACAATAAATAAACACAGATAAACCCCAAGAAGAGCTTTTAGGTACTTCAGAAAGAGAATGTTTTGCCAAATATAAACATGAGTATAGAGCATCCAATAAATCGTGCATAAAGCACATGGCGCAGTAAAACTGTCTCTTTTTTAACGTTCAAGTCTATAATTAACATTTTTACTTCTGACATGACACAGTTCATGAAAAGAAAACTTTGTCCGTCAGCGTGGTGGCGTCACGGGCAGGAGGCGGGTTCTAGAAGTGCTCCGACCAATCGCGAAACGGACATGTAAATGACCTGAAGTGTACGCATTCCTTTACAGCGAGAACAAGAATTAGTGCAGCGTTCTGGGATCGTGACTTTGGGATCGCTTTTGCTGGAAGAAGCGTCTCCACGCACGGCACGATAAGGGGCTGAACTTTCCAGCTCAGTTTTAGTGACACATCACGTCACCTTCAGATGCTTTCTCAGAAACGAGCGGATATCGGTTTTAGACTCGCTGACAACATCAAACGCAGGCGCTCAAAATGAAGTATGAAGTAAGTCTCCTGTGGAACTCTGGCTTTTAATCGTTTTTTTTATGCGTGATGTGGCGTCCAAGCTTTAATGGGGCTTTGTGCTCTACGCGATCAAACTGCACCATAGTAACTGCTGCTTTCTGGTGTTCCAGTGTAAACGAGGTCACTATGGTGGTGAAGAAACAGGTTAAGTGTCTCGTGTGCGTGACGTGCAGATCGCAGAAAGTGATGTGGATTAACCTTAACAATATGTAACTCGGTTTAGTTGGGAAGGGTTATTGTCGATTACTAACGGGTGGAAGTCGAAGCTTGACCTGCCAGCAATGCCTGCTTGGAAGGATGCTCTAACTTGTGTAAACAAACCGTTAAACGGTCCTTCTGGGTCCAATTTGTTGATCACTGCGAAAGCTCATTATTCAGACCATATATACACGAGAACGGAAACAGATTTTTGTCGTGACGACAAACATTGAATTGGTTGATTGAATTTAATAAGCGAAAGGGATTTAGTATGGGGGAAACATTGCAGTCGTCCTGCTTCGTGACACTCAGCTTCATTAATCCTTAATGAATAAGCACTTAGCAACAAACAGTGCGCTTTTTCGCACTTAATGGCATAGTTACACATTCGCAAAATCGACTGCCTGCATTAAGCAGTAATGGATAGTAATACAACTTCATGTATTTTGCACCGATGATCTAAAATGTCTGTGTTTTGTTCACTGTGCAGTGAAATTGCCTCCCAATAAGGGCAATGTTAGTGGCCTCGAGGGAAACCAGTAATACGTTGCGTCGTCATTATTATACCGATGCATAAAATTAAATTGCGATTGCCTTCCTACTATGGCAGGAGGCTGAATGCCTTTATCTGTCTGTGCGCTATCTGAAGAATTGGGGGCAACTGACACCAAATCCTGGGGTGTCTTAACCTCTCTGGGCCGGGATCGCACCCTGCGTGTGATTGGGTCGCTCTGGGGCTTTTAAATCATCCTCAAAAGGTCGCTGCGTAGCAGAATCCGGGCCTGTGAGCCGGTGTCAGCCAGACATGCTTAGATTATGAGGCTTTTTAATGCCTTTGTTCTAAAAGTTCATGGAATGTTTATTATAGGTAAATCTATAACCCATGTTTTTGGGGTTAAAGGACAGCTTCTGCATAATAATCTTATTTGTAAATTATTTCTGCCTCATACTGCCTCTGATTATTTTCTTTTTAAGAGGCCTTACTTTTCTTTGATTAAATTTTGTACATCTGTGATCTGTTGGGATACAAAAATGGATGGTCCAGGGTCTGCTTGGGATAAAAGGAATGTAACACTTGCCAGATAATAGAGCTATGTGTGACTGGCTGTCTTTTTCTGACTATTTGTGGCTGTATGTGCCACCGTTTTCTTACTAGGTGAAACCAGCAATTGTTAGGCATTCACATATAGCACTGTGTAATGGCACAGGTGGCAGACATCCCTAAATGACCATTTATGAAAGAAGTACTTGTAGTTTCGGATACATGTAGATGTACTTGTCTGCACACCATTGATTTACACTGTGTAGGTCGAAAATGACCGACTACTTGTCTTCTATCATGCAGCCTTCATTATTTAAGGATCAATTTTTCTGAAGGTCACACTGTATGATTAACATGGCACTGCATTGTGAAATTCACACTATCATAGGTGAAGTTCACCTTGTCTGAAGGTCACACTGCACAGTGAACATGGCACTGCATGACAAAAGTTGCATTGTATCATGAAATTCAAATTGAGTGAAGTTCGTGCTGTCTGAAGGTCACACTGCATCATGAATGTGGCACTGCATGGGGAAGACCACACTGCATCATGAACATGGCACTGCATGGGGAAGGCCACACTGCATCATGAACATGGCACTGCATGGGGAAGTCCACCCTGCATCATGAAGATCATTCTGCATAATACTCTTGCTGCTTGAAGGTGCTTGCTGGCTCTAGCAGTGGCTGAGCTAAGCACAGCCTCCTCAGCAGGTCTCCCTTCAGACCCAGTTGCTACATGACACACGTCCCCTCTTGCAGCACAGTTAATCCCACCATTCTCCTGCTGGATGTCAGGTTTCTTATGATGATGAGTAGACTTGATTAAAGACGTAACTTTTCCTACCCCTCTGTGGGGTTCAGTTTATACATTATGACATTAGCATATTGCAACCAGGGACCTGTTTAAAGGGCCAGTCAGTTATTTTTATGTATGCCATCATGTGTGGACTGTTTTCCAAATGGGACCAGTAAATTTGCCTGTATATATTTTTCTTTTCACTGGGACCAGTATACTGGAAAGTCTGGGACAAGCTGGGCCATTTTTAACATACTGGAAAGCATTTCTGGGTTTGTCTTAAGCAGAGGTTGTGATTCGGTCGCTTAAGATTTTTTTTGTTGTTTTGACGTGGCTTTTTTACTTTGTAAAAAATGGTTCTGCTCCAGCTCATGCCTCAGTGGAAGGAAAATATGGCCTTTTTGCACAGAGATGCTGAGTCATGATTGCCAACCAGGACAGCGGGAGACTGTGGGGAGGGGACAGGAAATAAGCACCTGAGTGTAATGTACGCTTACGGACGGACGAGAGGCAGGCCCTGCTTAGTATGTGAGAGCCGCGGGGAAGGAGGGATGCTAGAGGCTTTGCTTCCAGGAAGCCTTACTGTGGCTTTAGGGTGTTTGGGCACAGAGACTGTTGTGCAGAATCAGACGTACATTTTCTGTGAAATCCCTCTCGCCGCACATTGAGTCAGTCATCACGATGACTCGCCTCTAGGTGTGTCTGTCCCTAAGTGTGTAGGTGGGCACATACAGTCATAGATTTAGGGCTTTTTTTAATACGCTCTGCTCACCCCTCATTGTGCTGGCTGTCTTTGCGTGCTTTGGTCAGTCATACAGATTCAAAGGCAATTTCCTTTTTTTGACAGCAGGATGATGAGGTCTCTGCAAGGTCTTTGCTAGATTTCTGCAAACTCCATAGCTTCATCTTCCTTATATGCTGTTATCAGTTTGCAACTTTGAGACACAAATTCTGTGGAAAATAGGTTTAAAAATCACCCAGGAAACGGATGCTGCTGCAGTAACGTTTAGGGTTGTGAATGATTCTGGTTTTGACAGGCTGCTCACTGCACCCCCAATAGAAATGCAGATGCCTTTTATGCAGCTCTATACAGAATTCCCCAGCCATAGCTGCAGTCAACAGCATTACTATGGTGTGTATACAGTCCACTTTAAATATGCACAAACAGAGCATTGGTTCACCAAAGAGCACCATGGTGCTTAAGCTTCCTAGCAAAGTGGGAGGCGCAGTGTTTACATTTGTGTCAGCAGAAGATAAAGTGTCAGCCAGCGTTTTGCTGTCTAATCAGGCGGTGCGATCTGATTGCCGGAGACGGTCACAAGCGCTACTGCAGATGGCGAATGTCGTTTGCCTGGTGACACACAGCACCTCACTAAGGTGTGTGTTCACTAGCATGTTGACATTTTGGCCTTATTTGGGCCTTGATGTGTGACTGTGAGGTGCGACAGAGTGTATCTCTTCGCTCAGGCCATGGAGGAGTATGTTGGGGTAGAACGTTTCATCCATGTTTGAGTGGGTAGTGCAAAGGGAAGCAAGCAGGGGTGTCAGAATTAACAGAAAAATTTCCAGATGTTTGCAACCCTAGTTCCTGCCCATATATGAAAGCCTCTACCCAGTCCTGGGGGGTCGGAGCCCTGCACATTTTTGTGTTTCCCCTCGTTTAACACACCTGATTCAACTCCTTGTGCTAATTACCACACAGCTCTTGAGCTGAATCAATTATGCTGGAACAGGGAAAGAACTAAGCTACACAGGGCTCCGGCCCCCAGGACTGGGTAGAGGCTTTCATATATGGGCAGGAACTAGGGTTGCAAACATCTGGAAATTTTTCTGTTAATTCCCATATATTCTTAATAATTCCCATGGAAACTTTTCAATTTGGAATATTTCCAAAATGCCCCAGCTGAGCTTCCATTGGAATGGAAAATTTCTGGAAAGTTTCCAGAAATCCCCCCCCCGTTTTCGACCCTAGCAAGAACACAGAGATAAGAGGGGCTGATGTAACCAAAGGCATCATAAATCCTGTCTTTCATCAGAGCAGCCTTCTGCTCAGACCCTGTTGGGCAAAGACTGTATGTGGACACTCACCTCTGACAACATGCTTCTGTCCTGCTCCTCCTCAGGGCCTCATGGCCAGAGCCCTTTACGACAATGTCCCTGAGTCCCCCGAGGAGCTGGCCTTCCGCAAGGGTGACATCCTCACGGTCCTGGAGCAGAACACGGGCGGCGTGGAGGGCTGGTGGTTGTGCTCGCTGCACGGTCGACAGGGCATCGCGCCCGGCAACCGGCTCAAGCTGCTGGTGGGACCCACACTGGGGATGGCGCATTCGGACCCGACCAGCCAGCCGAAGGGCCCGGTGACGCAGGAAGGGCTGTACCAGGTGCCTCTAGGGCAGGATGTGTACCAGGTACCCCAGTGCGGCGGACGGGCTGCCGAGGGATTACGTGGGAAGGTAAGATGCGCCGGGGGGCTGCCATTGAGAGTTTGTGTGTGCAGGTCCCAGCTTTCCAGGGAATTTTGGGGTTCATCTGTGGTTACACCATTAGGCTCAAAGTGATTTTTAAAAAAAATGTTGTTATCCGTATTGATCTGGTAATGATAGTAGGCAGACAGAACCAAACTTTCACGAGGAGCAGCACAGCACAGTCAGCTAGAGTCTGCTGGCACTAGCACAGGGGCGAGAGGCACACAGAGGGCAGTATGGGTGTCAGCTTTGACAGTGATGTCGCTGCCCTTCCGTAACCATGGTAATTGGCTGTTGACTTTAGCGGCATACTGAGGGATTCTCAGTTTGCTGATACTCCGCTATAAAGGCTCCCTATTCAGCAGCATGGCGTTATTCATCCGTGGCAGACGAGTCTCATGGTCCCCTGGGAGTGGTACTCAGAACCTCCTCTCCGGTCCAGGATTCAGACCTCAGGCCCGCTTTCCCTGCGGCCCAGTTTAAGCCGATTTTCTCTGCATTTGGGCTCAGGTATGAACATGATCACAGGATCCTACAATCCTGGAGCACATGTTTGGACTGTGAAGGTGTCAGTGAGAAGAGATGGGCAGGACCGCAGGGGTCTTTGAATAATGCTTCTCTGATATCAGAGACCTTCTAGTGAGATCTAAACTTTAGGGCCGTGTTCAAGATATCCAAACACATCAAAGACCACACAGGAAATGCTTGTTTGTCTGCTTTTCCTTTGCAAATACAATGGGTGTTGTCTCTAAGTCAGAGTCCTTGAGTTTATGATTAACTCAGTTTTCTCAAGAACAGTCAAGAAACTGTTCTTGCTTTCAGTTTAGCAAAGTTGTGATTGCCGAGCTGAACCTGTTCACACTGCACAGTAAGTTCTTTAATCCGGACTCTAGTGTGTTGCAGCTGACCTGCAAAGCCTTGGGCTGTCTCAAAGCAGAACAGCCACACTGATAATGTAACTTTACGCTCCTGCCAGATTTGTATTACTAAGCTGGAGACGTAAGATCATCTCCATGTAACTAATCAGCCACAAAGCATGAAGACACTAGGAACTGACTTGTATGAGCTGGGAACTCACTGCCACACTGTTTCCCCCTTCTTCCTCTGGCCCATAATACCCTCACCGCTGCCCTGATCTACAACCTCAACATTTGTTTCAGTGAACTTCTACCTTTCGGGTGACATTAACGATGGTGATGTTGACGATGCTGATATTGCCGATGAAGATGTCGACAGTGATGATGATGGTGAATTATGTCGCACAGAGGCACAGTATTGCCCCTGGAGACCTCACTAATCTTGTTGGCTCACACACATTACGTCAGCTCAATGAACCGTCCCAGGGTAACCTAAGATATTTGGCGGCAGAAGTTTAAGTCATGGGCTCTTAGCTTCATCGTTCACTGTGAGATGATGTCCTCAGGCAGAAGGTTACAAAGGGCTGCTTAGATTTACTTATCTGGCGATAAGGACAGTCTAGTTCAAGTGACATGAGAGAGAAATACAAGAAGAACAGGGGTGAACATCACAGTTCTGTACTCATGTGACCTCTTTATAGTGACACCATATTATCCTTCCTAAATGGTTTTTGACCACAGGCTGATCTTGTTTTAAAGAAACAGAAAATGAGAAGCCTACAATGGCTAAGACAGGCAATGTCTGTGTGATGCTGCCTGATTTAACACTAGGAAGCACCTGGGAACTTGATGTGAACATCTTAATGACCACATGTTACCTAAACCCAGCCTAACCTACTGCGACTTTCAAAGCTCTTTAACCCTGAAAGTGCCAAGAGAGCATTAGACATGGAGGACAGTTGTATACCCTAGATGGGGAATGAATATGGTTTTGGGACCGCTCTGCCGCTATTGCTGCCATCACCACAGACACTCGAACTTGTGAGCGTGTTATCCATCAAATACGCTTTTTTTTCCCCAGACTTTGCAAACATATCGTATGGGTAAAGATCTGGAAACTCTTTCACGTATAATTTTTAGACAAATTTCACTAAAAATGTAGCACCGTGGTATAGTGGTAGCACATCAACCACAGATATCGATCTGGTGAACCTGGAGAGGTGGGGAGAATGTGTAAGGGGGCTAGAAACAGAGGCTGGGGGTATGGGAGAAGTATGGATTAGGTGGAGGAGAGCTTCTGGAGAATATATTGTCAGGATAAGGAGGATAAGGTGAATGTTCCAGGTCTCAGCATCTCCACATGTGCTGAAGCTCTGCTTGTTCTCTTTTCTGTGGTGCGAGCAGGTTGTGACGCCGCAGCGGATTGGCCAGTCTTACGCCTACCAGCCATCTCCGCAAGTGCAGAAGGACTTCTACGATGTGCCGCCCGTCCGAGCCCAGGGGGTGAGTGTCTCAGCTGAGCAGATCAGCCTTGTGAAGTTCCTGGATCTCTGTACCTGCATCTCACACGCATAGAAGATAATTGGGTGACGTTCTATGGCGTCTCTGAAATTCTGCTTGCTGTTCACAGGTATATGACATTCCCCCAGGGAAGCACATAGGACCCACTTACCCCGGACAACACAGGGAGCCTCAACCACAAGGACTGTATGACATTCCTCCAACGATGCAAGGGGTATGTGATCCTAGGGCAATCGTCAAGCATGGTAAATGTCACAAGCGTTCCACCCCGTGACAAGGCCATCGTGTAAAAACAGATGACTGTCCCTGTGGTTTTGGTGAAGAAGTGGTGACTCCAGATGCGCCTGTTCCCAACACAACCTGGTCACCATCATCCAGTTTGAGAAAAGCCTGAAGAATGTGTGGCGCTGTTAACACTGCTGTACGTCAGTCACACTGCCTCGCTATGAGGATAGGTGTCTCGGGGGTGGGGGGCACAGCACTGTAAATAGTGTGACTGGGAGGGGGGCTGATGTGAAAGGCAGTGTTTCAGGTCGGCCAGCTGTAAGATCTCGCAGAGGACCCCGCAAGGGAAGCTCATCTCGCTTTGGTAGGGGGGGGAAGGGGGTGGGTTGTCAAGGCCATGCTGAAACCGCTGTTACTGTTTTCATTTTTATGGCGCACGGCGGGCACGTCACGTCAGAAGCCTTATTATAGGTTTGAAATCCGTGCCCACCAAACGAGTTTATGGCATAACTCGCATGTTTGGACAGAAAGTCCATCCAGTGCTGAGTGGAAATCCATCACACCACAAACTGAGGCCTGCAAACGAGTCAAGTAAGGTAGCATTAGACCTTATGTAACAGGGGGGACAGTGTGTAACAGCATCTCTCCTCAGCAGGTATACTCTATACCACCATGCAAGAACAACCCCGTCGCTCAAGAGGGCAGTTATGACTTTCCCCAACCGCACAAGCAGAAGCATGAGGATGTATATGACGTTCCACCTACAGGAGCACAACCCTTTGCGTCAAACTACCCTGATCTTGCCCCCATGGGGAACAGCATCTATGACATACCCCCTACGCATCAGCAGTTCGCCGGCAGCCAAAAGGACGTATATGACATTCCGCGAGGGGCGCCACCTTCTCGCTCGTGGGATGTGACAGATGGCCTGCAGTGTCTTTCTCTGTCCAGCAGAGGGCACTGTCACAGTGCAACACAGGGCAGGGTGGACAACCAGTTGGTCAAAGAGGGTCATAGCCTCAACACTGTGAACCATGCCCATGCCCCCAGTCTGGACCTGGACTCGACCCGGCCGTTCCCTGTATCTTTGGCCCTAGAACAGGAGAATGATGAGCTTGGCGCTACCCAGGAACACTGTGTGAAGAGCTGGATGGAAGATTATGACTATGTCCACCTTCAGGTGGGGAGTATTCAACTACTGCCATACATGTTATATTATATACCCTATTAGTAAGCCTGATAGAGTGTGTGTGTGTGTGTGTGTGTGTGTGTGTGTAATCAGCATTATATCGATGTAAATTCTCTTTTTAAATCAGATTTTTGTACAATATTCCTGTTTTAGTCAAATTTGAAGCACACACACACACACACACACACACACACACACACACACACACACACACATATATATATATATATATATATATATAT
>JAABNX020000053.1:8581369-8593281 GCA_015163995.2 Mormyrus lacerda | reverse complement strand
TTTAAATCATATTTTTGTACAATATTCCTGTTTTAGTCAAATTTGAATCACACACACACACACACACACACACACACACACACACACACATATATATATATATATATATATATATATGAGAGATAGATATTTTGTGTATCTCACCATTTACTAAAAATCTCCAAGCAGCAGAAGTACATAAGTATATGAGAATAGCTAACTGTAAGAATCATATTGAGCTATGAATATATTCTGTCTCAGTAGGTTTGAATTCTTATAAAGTATATGAGAGTGCTGTAGCTAAATGCTAATTATCCACAAGGTGGACAGTTAACCCTGAAAGCCTTGCTTAACCGTTCTCCACTGACAGGGCAAAGAGGAGTTTGAACAGCAGCAACAGGCGCTGCTGCAGAAGGAGAGCATCATGAAGCTGGGGAGGCTCCAGCTGGAGAAGGAGCAGGTAGGCCGGCTTTGGATTTAAACACCCACAATGCACTGTGCTTGTATGTCAAAACCGATGGCTTGATGTACAGAGGAGCCGCCAGTGAGACTGCAGCGATCTGCCAACGTGCAATACCAAAGTCAGCCAATAGGTGGGGTTTTATACCCTGTGTATAGCCTCAAAGGATCAGTCTAGCAGTTTAAAACACCGTATGACGAAGGTTCCACTTTCTTGTCCTCACAGCTGAAGCAGTTCAAGAAGTTGGAACAAGAGGTGATCAAACCAGTGGAGGTGACCAAACCAGTGGAGAATGATACTGGCCAGCTGGCAGCTTCACACAGCTCTGTGGCTGACCCCACCTCCATGGGGGGCGGGGCCCCAATCTGTGGGCGGGACCGGCAGCTCCTGCGCTTCTATTCGGAGCAGTGCGGGACACACTTTGACACGCTCCTCAGCGTGGTGGACGCGTTCTTCGCCTGCGTGCGTGAGGGTCAGCCTCCGCGGGTCTTTGTGGCACACAGCAAGCTGGTGATCCTCAGCGCCCACAAGCTGGTCTTCATCGGGGACACGCTGTCGCGGCAGGCGGCCACGCCGGAGGTGGCTCAGCGTGCTCTGGATAGCAGCGACTCGCTCTGCCAGATGCTGAAGGCAGTGGTGGGGGCCACTAAGATGGCTGCCCTCCGCTACCCCAACACGGCGCCCCTTCAGGAGATGGTGGACCGCGTCGCTGTCCTGTCACACCTCGCCCAGCAGTTCCAGGCACAGCTGCTCCGCATGGCTGAATCGTGAAGCGCGTCACCTGGCTTTTCCCACGTATCACTTGTCAACATGCTTTTGTACATGGCTCAGATTTGTAAATGGGACTTTTTTAGTAATCAGCTTTACATAGATGTAAATTCTCTTTTTAAGGCAGCTTTTTGTACAATATTCCTGGTTTAGTCAAATTTTAAACGCCTTATAAGACCCCTTTCCCAGTTTGTCTGTCCATCCATCTTGTAGCCGCTTATGCTGGTCTGGCTTGTGGGCCAGTGCAAATAATTGCTCTCCCACTAGTAATTACAAGAGTAAAGGACTGATTTAACCTTAAGTGTATTTATTTTGTTACACGGGGCTGCACACATAATGGGTCAGGGTACTGAAGCCTGGACAGCAGCATAAACAGCTGGATGCTGAAGCAGTATCATGGATTATCACAGTGCGCTTTCTGGCCCAGTGGAAGCATGTGTATCATATAAATGTGGAGGGCAGGTAGCATGAGCCGCACCTGCTTGTGGAGATGGCCCTGCAGGGCCGCTCTAAGGTCCTGCCTGAAGCAAGGCTAATGCTGCAGGGACTTGCTATTAAAAGAGCCTTAAAAGTAGCAACGAAATGATGTCATTTCCTTGGCTTACCACAGCTATTTCCTGTCAGGCACAAGTGGGTTCTGAAGTTCCATTTTCAGTTCTGCAGAAGGCTTCTAACTCGCCGTCCTCACAGCTGCAGGCTTTGTAAGTGCCACAGCCTCCCACACACACACAGGCACCCGCTTACCTCTGCTTAAACCAGCCCGGACCGACTTTGCCAGCACTTTGGCATGTAAGATGCACCGTGCAGTAACGTACAGAACCATGTGGCTGACACAGTGAAGTGCTGAATGACCTTATGAAGATCCAGTGACCACGGTTCTGGCTGGTATGTGTAGTGTGACAACACTGCCACCACCTGGTAAGTCGCTAATACAGCACCACATATTAATGCAAAACCTTAGGAGGAGCTACATTATGAAATAGGCCTTTTGATACTTGTTCCTGCGGTGTGTGGTCACGTTATCATCCACAACACTCACGTATTCCTTCCAGGATTTCTAAGAAGCTGCGAGAACAGCATAAATTTCCACGTTTAATCCAAACTGATGTCTGTTCTGAAGAGGACATTTGAAAATATCCCCAGGATGTAATTTCCTTTAGGTATATAAGACATTTGGATGAAAATTATTTTTCAGTAGCTTTGTTTATTGGGCATTTGATGTCATCAACATTTATGAAATAATTGCACTTGTAATAATATGAATTGGATGAGAAAAATTAATTGTAGCAAGTCAGTGTGGACAGGGCCCCCATGTTTGTGTAAATAAAAATGATACCATTTGTAACAAATATTTATTATGATGGCCAGTTAAAACTACACTGAAAATAAAATAAAGCACCCAACCACATGTGAAGTCAGCTGTTTACAAGGCTCTAACCGGACGCCATGTATCGAAGACCTATATGAGCCTCCCACACAGAGCCAACTGTAAGGCAAAGGAAGCCCTCAGGACCATACCCATGCAGGCAGGTAACAGGACACCAGAGGGGGGCTCACTGGCAACACCCCTCAAATTCAGTGGCAACCAGCTGTTGCAGAACATTGCCACTGACCAGAAAATTACATTTTCTTACATTGCACTTTCAAATAACCAGAGAATTAAAAAAGAAATTGTTAAACAAAAAAGGTGACGACCTTTAACTTCAGTTTATCTTGTACCTTACTCTGCCAGAACATTTCCTAAAGGACCACAATACTGTGTTACTTTGCATCAAGCTAAGCCACAGGCACACATATGTACTGACAGCCAGTCATCTCACAGGCTGCAAAATCTATGGAGCCAAAGAAATAGTGGCATACAATGTCAGATATACCAACATGAGGCTGGCCACACTGGGTAGTGTACAGGATGTTTCCTGTCACCGGACAGCCTGTTACAATAGTGGGCGGAGTCAGCTTATGGGTAAGACTTGGGTGAGGAGGATGAGGCTTGTCTATTGTGAGGAAGGTCACTCTAGCTGGCCTCCTCCAGAGGGATGACTCTCTGACGGGTACTTTTGGGCCGGTGGCGAGGTGTGGCTGATGAAGGTCGCTCCACTTCTGGCTGGGATGGCGAGGAGCTACCAAGGGAAGGTCCAGCGTCACCCACAAGCTCACGCAGGAATTTGAACTTGGACAGGAAAAGCTGCCAAACCACATACCAGCCTACAGAGAATAAGGGAGCGGGGAATGGGATTCATTGCAGGATTAAAACAGATCATTTTTTTCCCCAACCACGTAATTTTCAGGGTTTAAGAAAACTTGCATTATGGATACATATAAAAAGCAGGACGGATCCCTTAAAAGACACGCAAGTTATTTCTCAGTTTTGTAACCCTGTATTTGCTAAGATGGTGCAATGACAATAAGAAGTAGCCAGAAACGTGTGTCCACAAATCAGATACTTCCAAGACCAAAACCACTCCCGTTTAACTCACGCAGCATAATCAAGCACAAGCAGCAAACAGAAATATATATATATAAACAGGGTCTGATCATTTGAATTCGCAACATTACGTATCCTCGTCGCTGTAAATCAGATACTTCCAAGACCAAAACCACTCCCGTTTAACTCACGCAGCATAATCAAGCTTAAGCAGTATATATAAATATATATATATAAACAGGGTCTGATCATTTGAATTCGCAACATTACGTATCCTCGTCGCTGTAAAGCGCTTATCCGGCTTAACGTTACTTACTCACCGAACAGCATGAAGAGTAACACGCAAACCAGGGTGGCCACGATAACCAGCAGCGTGAGACCCACACTTTGCCACATCTTGTCGCTTCGTCCCTTCCAGCAAACGTGCACTAGCTACCGAACTGCCTACCTGTGCAGCGGCCTGCCCATTTAACAAGACAGTACTCAGATCCACGGCTTAACCCGGCGACGAAGAGGAGGTTTTAACTTGTCAGGTTTGCAGGATCATTTACCTAGCTAACTCCCTAGCTAATCGGGCCAGAAAACAAGTGCACGGCTATTACTCAGGTCCACAGCTGGTGCACTAGACAACCGTAGGCGGCTGTCTGGGTTCACAGCCCATGGGACGGAAAATAGGCAAAAGTGTCATTATGAGGCTAACTTAAAATCACTTTGAACTAAGCTCATTACTGCAACATAAAAACACATTTCACGCCCTGACCGTGGGCTTGCCTGTTGTTACATACATACGTCTCGAGTTCAGCAACCTTCTTCGAGCTGAGCATGCGCCTTAGGACCTTGTTGGTTTCTGGGTATCGTAGTTACATGCGAGAGATTAACAATGAGAATAATGTGAAAAGAAACACCTTTCCCAGACGTCTCCGCGGTTAAATCTGGCAGCAGCATAATGTCCCCGAAATAGGTTTTTGTTGGGTAAAATGACGTACAGTGTGAGCTGGTTTTAAAAAAAACACCTGCATACATGCATAATATGTACATTATATGTACAGCATCATTTATCGTTTCTTTGTTCACACGGATGTTCCTTCCCCACGACATCTTAGCGATTAGGTTCTTTTTAAAACCTCTGCCAGCAACCACATCACCTGTAGTTCAAAGGCCAAGCAGGTTTGAACATGGCCAGTACTAGAATGGGAGACCAACTATGAAGAGGGGTCGATGCTGGAAGAAGGATCGGTGTGATCTGTTTGGATCCTAGTACAGTGATGGGGACACTGTACTGAAAAAACAGAGATGTCCTTTGGATGAAACCTAAAACTAAGGCTGTGACTCTGCGGGGCCATAACAGATCTTTGGCCATCTTTTGGGAGACTGGCGATGGGACTCCGCTGTTCTGGCTAAAATTTCCCACCATGGCCCTATCAAATCAGGCCTCATAATCATCCCTTATATCTAACTGGTGAATTCTCTCCTGCCCCTTCACCGCCTCAGCTACTGTGTGGTGAGCATATTGGCTCAGAATGGCTGCCATCATATCATCCAGGCGTTTGCTATGCAGTGGTGATAGTGAGAGGCTCCCCATTGTTTCTGTAAAGTGCATTGGGTGTCTTGAAAAGCTCTATATAAATGTAACTCTCATTCTTTCATACTATCCAGACTTCAATAAATTATCTAAGGTATATTTTTATACTTGTTCACTTACCTTCAAGATATTTGTTCTTAATTACATGGTGTTTTACTTGTGATCTTTCCTTGTGATTCTGAAATTATAATTCCCTTTTGATAAAGGTACCAGCTATTTAACAAAATTTAAAAGCTTCTGTAAGACCAGAAACCAGCAAACGGTGGATCCAGGGGCCAGGGATGAAACGCTACATTTACATGATACCACTATTAAGTCTGATGCAAATAATCCATTTTACTCATTTACAGAGCTAAGTTATTGCAGAAAAACCAGTATAGTTAATATATGACATTTTAGTTATGCCTGTTACAGACAGAATATGAGTACTTTGTGTATAGACAAGCCTTTGATTTGGAACAGTGGGCCAACATGCCTGCATCTGCAGTCATGGCAACGGCAGCCTCAGTCTATGTGTGCTTTGTGGACATGGAGAAGGTGTATGACTGCATGATCCAGCACATCCTGTGGGAGATGCTGCAGGAATATGGGGTACATATTGGGCCTATTACCACCTGCAACTCAATCCCTGCACGAGCACAGTCAGAGCTGTCTATACACCCTGGCACAAAATCAAAGCCATTTAGGGTGCTGGCCTTCAGCAAAGGTCATCCTTACTCACGTCCGTCATATTCATGGATTAATAGCAGAAGGTAATAAATACAGTGCAATAGGGGATCTGATTACTTCTCTTGCCAGTTAAAATGTAATTTTTTCTGTTCTCATACTTAAACTGAGGAATTAAATACATAATAATAAAAAAAGCATTTACACTTGTAGTCCGTGCACTCTCTATGACTGGCTGGGTAAGTAAATCCATTATCGATTCACGTGTCAGACACACAACCCCATCTGATCATATTTTCAATAAAATATTATTGAGCTCTATAGTTATTAGATAATGTACCACAGGAAAAAAGTATAATGCAAATCTACAATGTACACCATATATACAAAGGAGGAACCCTTTTCATAATAGGTTAAAATAGACAACAAAGAATACCTAACCCTGTCATGGAAAAGGTCCAAAGCATTTCATAGTTACAACAAATGTATTTTAAAAAAAAAGTTTTTGCAAAACATTCTTAAACACAAAAAGGGAGTTTATTCAGACAGGAGATGAAGGATCTTAGTGGGCAGGCTCCTCTTCCACTTATCTATCAAGCAATTATTAGCAGTAGATATGCTTAGTGCTCAACAGCTAGACTCCTCCTGGACTGTGATTCTTCCAATTCAGTTTTTACCCCAACACCATTCCATCCGTTCTGTAAACAATCGGAGGCCTTGTGTTTAACTGAAACAGTATTACATTTATAGTAATATTAATCTGACGGATTGATGTGGGAAAAGTCAACCCCCAAACCAAAGTGAGGATCACAGAGTGTTAGCTGTCTTCTTCGTGTACTCCTTCCTGCCCCCGTGCCTGCTTCCAAAGTTGCGAACACGGTGGATCTTCTGCAGCTGGGTCTGGATGGTCTCCATGATGTTCACGTGGTCGGGAATATGTACGTACCGGACATTCCTGCCGGTGATAAACAGCTCTGCAATCTTACTGGGTCGCCCGCGCCGGTCACAGTAGTCCACCTCCTCCAGACGCACGTTCATAAACGCATCGACGTTGACCAGACGGCCGCGCGCTGAGCTCTCGTCCCTCAGCTCCACTGTAGTCACATGACCCTGTAGGCCTTGCAGAAGTATGACCAGACTGTTTTCTGCAATGGTGCGCTCGCGGATGGAGTGCGTCACCTCCATCATGCCTGGGATAGATACAGTAACAGATACAATCATTCAGTCGATCTTGCTTCTTAGAACGTCTGGACGTTTTGTGTTTTATTTAAATGTTCTTCAAAAGCATCAGTTTCCAATTTAACGACTACAAGGGGTCTTACTGCAAATCATAAACCTATACAACGCATTTATAACTTTGAGTATTTTAGTAACTTCTATAATTAGTCATATAAATGTACAGTAACCCACCATTTGTTAGCTTGACGACTTGAATATAGAAAGGTTCTTTTCCGTCGATGGCAGCGAGCGAAAAGTTAAATAAATGAAAGTCACCGTGAAGAAACAAAACATTACAATTAATTCAAACGAAGAAGACCGAAGGTATTTTAAGTAAATAGCTACCCAATACTAACATATTTTCTTGGTGCAAATTACAAAATTATTAGATACAGAACTTTTCATAAAAATCTCGATAATTTTGATAGTAATTTTTACGATATAATAATCTTCAAAAAGCAGCAGCCTTCCCACTCTTTTGCACATTGATGACGCACTGCAAAACTGGGCTCCAATTTTATACGTCATCAGAACAACCATAACATTCCTCTCCTCGCCCTCTAGTGATCAGAAACAATCTTGTATTAATGTTGAATGAAATTATACTAGCCATACCGACTTTTCAGAGTTTTTACATCGTTGCACCAATGAGTAATGAAAGAGAGGGCTTCACTCCCTATCTAATTAATTGATCGCAATCAGGAACGAGCCAAACGAAATGCAGGAACAGATCCAGTAAAAGGACAAGACAATTGTAATATACATATAAACATTTTTATGCCACAAAACTAAAATATTAAATCCACAGACTACAAACTGATAAATATACATGTAATGTTCTTCCCTCACAGCTGGTCCAGGAAGTTATCGACCATGCAGGTAACTAGAAATAAAATTCTGAGATTAAACCCTCCTTGAAAATTTGTTCAGCAAAATGTACTGAGGTGGACAACTCCTCATTGTTGGCTAAATTTATAGAGACCCCCCCCCCAAAATTTTTTTATTTCTGGTTATGAACCTAACGGTGTGTTTGTGTGTGTGTGTGTGTGTGTGTGGAGTCAGCATGTTGTTTCCTCCTGAGGTCCAAAGATAGACAGTAGCTCTAAGTGGTCCATAGTGTGGGCTGTTATGGACTGCAGTCCTGTCCAAGGTGTACGTCCCCCTTCCTTCTGCCCTGTGCTGCTTTATACCTCTGTACAAATGAATGATGGGAACAGGAATCAAAATCATCAAGCTTTGTGGGGTTGGCAGGTTTCTCTGAGTAATACCTCATCATATCAGCATCTCCCCTGTAGAGAATCCCTCTTGCTGGTAGCCTACTCCTGTTCCTTTAACACAATACAACTGAATGCTCATTGAAAAAGTTCCTTCTCCAAGAGATGCCTCATAAACCACCTATCATAGATGCATCATCTGTTATGAGTTAGTGCCCATTTTACATATTTGTGTATTTTACAGTCAATCCACCAAGGCTAGGAAGTCATCCTCTGTACTGGGAGGTCCCTGGAACAGCTCTCCTTCTGCAAACTGCCTCATGATCAGAGCTAACTTCGTCTTGGCCTGGAAACTAACCAATAAGGCTAGTGTGGAACATTAATTTGCACATTCTCCTTTTAGAACCCGACCATCTTACATCTGATTGAAGTTGGTTTAGCCTCAGAATTGTCAGGCACCTCTACTGCCATGTGTAATAATAACAGATGACATATTAAAACAAGTGCAATTAATAACCAAACCACATATAGCACAGTAACACAAACACACCACAGTATATATTCGGAAGGTACTGAGCTCAGCTCATGCAGCAGCTTGCTGCACTCGACTCTTTCACTTTCAGTCTTGTACTCAGTGTTACAATCAAATTCCATTATTTGCTCCAGTTTAAGCATTAAAACCGTACCGTGATTTTGCCTGGATATAAATGGCCTCAGATGAAAGCAGCTCAGAGTGTGACAACACAGCATCTCTGTGGAGACAAACGACCCCCAGATGTTTCAAGGGGCTGTGATCAGACTGGAGCACTGTGGCCCTGCGCAGGCCAGGGCGTGTGACCATGAGATTGATCTGAAACGGAGTGCCTGGCTTGGTGACATCCTGCTTCTCCAGGCTCCCCATCAAGAGGGTCAGCAGGTCCAGCTCCTCCGTGGTCAGCTGGTTAGGGGTTGTGCTCCCATGTGGCACCCAGAAGTGGAACGCGTAAGGTACAGTCAGGTGCCGACCCAAGGCAAAAGCGGGGTTGCTTAGAGCCCAGTGGCCACCAGGGGCCCCCATCAACTTGTCAGAATGGGAATTAAGTAGGTTAATTAAATTTGGGGGTTAGCACTGCTGCCTCACAGCAAAAATGTGCTGGGTTTGGTCCCTGGGTCAGGTGTCTCACAGCAAAAATGTGCTGGGTTTGGTCCCTGGGTCGGGTGTCTCACACTCTCCCTGTGTTTACATGGGTTTCCAGCAGGGGCTTTAGTTTGCTCCCACAGTCCAAAAGCATGCAGGGCAGGTTGATTGGCAAGTCTAAATTGGTCCTGCATGTCTGTGTTGGCAACTGCCCAGAATTGGTTCCCACCTGTGCCCCTTGTTCCCAGGATAGAGTCCAATTGGGCTTAAGCAGTTACAGGGATGGATAGATGGAGTTAAATTTGGTTTAGGACCCCCCAAAGAGTTGGAAAATGACATTTCTTTATTTCACTCCAATCCACTTTCATAAAACCGATCCAACTTTATGCAAGCAGTAATGTTTCATGCATCATTCAGTAACTGTATGACCCACAGTTCTATAATTACACTCAGAAGTGTTGCTATTTAGTCTGTATGATGCTATATTGGCATGTACAAGTCATACCATGTCCATCAGACCATCATTAAAAGAATCATCTGCAGCTAGAGACAGTTCAGAACCGTTTCTGACTGAACTGTCTCCAGCTCCTGGTGCTATGGAGCGTACCACACCCTTTCACAAGATGATTAATGGATAATGCTTGCGTTGGTAAGCCCCCCCAAAAGCAAAACATAGAGGGGGAGCCCTGACTGGTAAAATATTACCTCATTACCACCCATACTGGGTCCAGTCTGGCCACCCACAGGTATGGCTCCGCCCCTGACAGTACCTTGTCCACGCTGGCTGGAGGAGTGAGCCAGCCTTTGTAGCACTGTCCTCAAGGTGCAATTGGAGTACAGCTCCTACAGCTTAAACAGCTCCTCCATAAAGGCCTTGTTGAACAGCACACTTAGACATCATTAATCACTGCTGGGCTAGGTAGGGATGGTGGAGGTTGGAAGCAAAGAGTTGCATGAGAAGAGATTGGCTCTGGTGGATGTCAGTTCTCAGGAGCAATTCCAAACATGTTATAAACAGATACTAGGGCACCAAGGTACTCAGGGCTACCCAGCTCAGGATGTTAAAGCTACAAACCAGTGCCTGTGTTGTGAAGTTAGACATAAAAAAATATGCAAACTCATGTAGCCAGGATACACAGCACTCAACCCGAGAGGCGTGAAACTCTGGTGCAAAGCAGAGGTGAATATTTCAGTCCAGAAAGTAAAAATCCGGACCATGATATTGTTTTAACCAACCAGTTCAGTATGAAGAGCTGCAGTAATAGAGTACTCAACCTGCTGGTTGAAACAAAATCTTGGCTTGGACTTTTTCGTTCTGGGCCGGAAACATCTACCTCTGGTGCTGACGAACCATTCAGTGTATAGTTACTTAAAATACTGAAATATGTTCAGATCAGCAATCCTGACTGAAGTTATATTCTGTTGTAAAACGAGAGAGGGTCTCACAATAGCCATTCTCCTCCCATCACCAGCCCAAGCAGCTGATCGTTGTAAAAATAGATGGGGGCAATTGAGAATGCCAGGCTGACTATTATAGTAGTGAATTATGAGGGCTACATGATCTAGTGTAGCCAGTGGTGAACCTTTAGGCAGCAGTGAACATTTAAATGCCAGCCAAACAAAGAGGAGGGAGTGTGAATGGCTCCCATTTGCTGTATTATGTCCGGTTTTATTCCCCGTAGTGGGAATTACATTTTTTCTTTTTTTTTTTACACATCAGATCAGATGTTGCTCAGTTCTCTCGATTGGGGCATGCTGAGCTCACAGATGCTGATCCAAGACTTACATTTCGCCTCCGAGACTGATAAACATTAAAGGAAGCGTTCTCAGTGACATTTTAGTGAAAATATCAGAAGGATGTCAAGATAATACATGGTGGATTGTAGTTCAGATGGGTTTATTGTGGTTTCAATAATTAGCTGTTTCTGCAAGAGAAGATATTTTAGCTTCCAGGTTAATTGAGATGCACATCAGGATAAATGTGTACGTGGGGGATTCACGAGATACAAGAACGAATCAGAAGGAGGGTCAGCAAAGGCCACCTGAAGGACACTGCCACCCAGGCAGGGTCCCATTAGCTGGGAGGGGAACAGGTTAGTTATCAAATGATAAATTAAAGTTTTAAAAACAGACCAAAGCAGATAAAAACAACATGCTTTATGAATGTGGCCGAGGGATTAAGTCATCCAGCTGAATTCACATGGAGGCCTATTTTTAGTTATAAATATATTTAACCAAGGTTTGGCTGTATTGTCTGGTTCTACGATATCAATAGTATATGAAAGGATTGAGAAAAACTTTTTTTTTATTTTTTGGAAAAAAAACCCTGAAAGAGGCGATTATTTGTTTTTTTCCATGAATTTTTTGTTGTTAAATCTAATACAGCGATTTAACAAATTGGTTCTTCCCCTCCATGAGCCGACACCTTATCGTGGTGGAGGGGTTTGTGTGTTCCTGTGATCCCAGGAGCTATGTTGCCCGGG
>JAABNX020000053.1:8523408-8539124 GCA_015163995.2 Mormyrus lacerda | reverse complement strand
ATGAATGAGTGAACGGGTCATGGTGCATGTCTATGAATGAGTGAACGGGTCATGGTGCATGTCTATGAATGAGTGAACGGGTCATGGTGCATGTCTATGAATGAGTGAATCTCTCATTGTGCAGGTCAGCGAATGAATGAACACATCATTTACATTAGAGGAAGAATGAAGACACATTAGGGTTTCGCTGCTCTGAAAAGCGCATAAGGGCTGCATTCCTGTGACTAACTATCACCCAACCCTTTCAAAATCTGAACATAAAAAGATACAAGTGGCGTAAGACATAAGAAAACAGTGCAATAACACATAACACTACTGTCTAAAACAGGTTCACAGAAACGTTTGCCAGAAGCTCAAGCCCAGCGAAGTTCCTACTCCAGACCCTCACATCGACCTTGAGCGTCAAAAACCTCCCAAATGAAGCACATTTACTAAGATAACTGACCTAGCCGTGTTGTGTATCTGTTAACATGTATGCATGCACAGTCGTGGGTGGGTGGGTGGCTCACGGAAGGGTCAGTACTGAGAATAACTTTGTACTATAACAACATCAAGCAAATACATAAAATGTGGTGGGAAAAAAGAATAAAAGGGAGTCTTTTCTCACAACAAAAGCATAATAACTGACTGACTTAAGGAAGCGGCAAAATTTCAGCAACAATTCTGCGAAGCATAATTTAATTATTTAATGAAGAATATGCAGTCACCTAACTTGAAGATAGACATACAAACAAGGCTATAGCCAGGGTTTGAAGAATACTGAGGTCCAGAACCAGGGGTGGGTCTCCACAATCACATTATCGATACTGCCCCCTTCATAAGCTTTTTATTTATTTATTTATTTATTTAAAAAAAAAAAAACGAATTAAGACGTTACTTAGCCTAATTTATTATTCAGGTGAATATTTAGCTTCCACTTTTAGTTTTAGCTCTTAAAAAATTACAACGGTCAGGTGTTGTGGTACAACACCTGCCCTAAGTGACCTCATAGCTGGCTACGGGCCTGCATCCAAGCCATGTGTGTAGGCGCTAACATCAATGTTGAGAAAAAATTAACAGACCTACGCTATTCATTTCATTAACAAATCGGATTACGAATTAGTCTGAATGCTGTCTGTAATATCATTATTGTAATCCTGCATTGACCAAATAGTAACTTCCAACGTTAAAGTAACAACTATATTATAACAATTATTATTATTATGATTATAGTTATAATTATTATATAATGGCAGCACATGGAAAGTAAATATGAACTTACGCAATGAATCCTCAGTTTGTCGTTCTGCAGTAAGGGTGTTAGCTCGGAGAAACGCCACAATCTGCGCTCACGCACCGTGCTGAGTCTTTCCAGAGCATTTTATGATAGGATCAACGCACAGACAAGTTTCTTTTAAGGCCACCAAAACCGATAGTGAGACAGTGACTCGCCCGCCACACCTCCGTCACACGCCTTGGGTCATGGTACTGCAGTGAAATTCACGTGCCTCCACTTCTGTTGGTATGTTAGATTCATCATAAAATCATGTGTATTGACGAAATGCTGCTCCTATATAAACGTTCTCGTTACCAGAAATTTTGTAGGCTAATAATATAATTTCCCCACGGTCTGACGTGTTAATTGTGCCTATTGAAGATCAGCAGTGGTTAAGCGTCATCAATTAAACAAGAAAACAACAAAACAACCAAACAAAATTTTGGCACATTGTGAATGTTTTTCAAACCAAGCGTAGAACTCAGTGTACAAAAACACGTTACCTTTCTAGATATTTAATGCTGTGGAATGGTGTCTGGCTACATTTAGTGACTTGGCAAACAGTGAAATAACAATTGATAGAATGTCAAGTATTTGGCGTGTGAATTAGCCTATATCTCTGTCTGAAAACAGGTGTGACAGGAAATGATTCCTTACAGAATACCACGCAAATCTTTTCACATTGATTCTTTTTTTGCTGAATTTCGCAGGAAGCGCATTTGAGGTAGGGGACTGGCATAGAGACATATGATTTCTCCTTTTAAGGATATGGGTTGTCAAGAAAGTGGGTTGAATGTGTTTCGAGTGAAGGTTATTGTAATGACAGCAGTGTCTGTAATAAATACTTTTTAAAATTATTTTTGATTACTTAGATACACAGTCATTACAAAGTGTCATAAACAAGGCCTGGATTTGGCATTGAGGCCCAAGCTTGAAGAGTCTTGATGAGATATATATATATATATATCATCTTCAACTCTGGGGTTTAGCGAAGTACGGAGGCGTTACTTTAAGTCGTGAGAATTTCTTAGCATTTTTTGCTAACTGGGCTGGTTCAGTAAAATGTACTACGTATACAGCCGAGATAAAATTCTACTATCCCTCAATGAAATTTGCAAGCATAAAGAGCAACCAAAAGCCATCACATCTTACAATGATAGATTACCATATAAAAAGTTATTTTCAGTGTATAGTTTATAAATTTCTATGAACAATTTACTCATTCATCAGCTATCCAAATCTTTTTCGATTCTCGGATCCTCCTGCTGGACAACTATGAATTAAGGATGTCGCTTGGAGCTGACGGGAACTCGCGGATAAATGTGATCTCACTTCCCGTCCATTTAGTTTTGTCTGATGACCGCTGTCTTTTTTTAAAGCCATGTTTCCATCATAGTTACTCACATCTTTTTGACGCTTATGGCTCATACATGACTGTGAAAACGATTATCTTATGCCGTTGCAGACCTATAATCCTATGCAGGTAAAGTGTGTTTCGCAACCAAGGTTTTTCCAAATTTGTATTACTAATCTGTCATTTTTCGTTTCTTATATGAACAATTATTACCAGTCCTCATGCCTCTGGCCTGACACGCAAAAAATCTTACGGCAAATCTGTATTATTCCATTATAATCCTACAATTAGCTACATCAAAAACATTGTGGCAGTTTGCAAACCCTACAGACAAGAAACTATTACATGTAAATGCGTGTGCAGACTTGTCTCGAACTGATCATGACAGCCAGCTCACCAAAAGTCGGTAATTCTGCATATATTGTTTCGAATGGTAATATTTATAACCGCTCTTACCAAACATTAAGGGCCTCAAAAAGCTAAGAAACATTAAAAATTGGATTTAGCACATTCACGAGATGGATTTGTAACAATCGTACACCTGAAAAAAATTATCAAAATTACTTTATATTCATGGTCGATGCAACTAAAACATTACTTGGCGTTTTCCACCCAGCGTTGCGCATGTATCTATTTCTTTAAAAACCACCTGTATGGTGGAGACGCACGTTCAGCTGTTCGTAGAGGACCTATTGCATCCTGATGGCGCTACACCGAGTAAGCTGAACTGCTTTGAAGTTGGCTCCAAAACGAATATTAAATCCGGCTGTTTTAGTGGCTGAGATTCTGCAAGAAAATCGCTTAATTCATAAAGCTGGTGACGTGCAGTATAATGTATTTTTAGCTATGTGATACAGGGTTGCCAACTCTCATGCATCTGACGCTTTCAGATTCAAGAAATCTTCTCAAATGTATATTATTCCGTTATAAACCTAAAATTAGCTACATCAAAAGTGTTGGGACAGTTTGCAAATCCTACAGACTATTTAAAAGCTAATGAAACTGTTCAAAAATGTAAAATGTATGCGAATTGAACATCTCACGCCAACCAGCTGACCAAAGTTGCCAGCCCTGGTAATATAATTAGCGAGGTTAATTGATGACCGGGGTTATAGATTGATTTAGAGCCCACGAGGTAAAGTCATTTTGCACTAGATACAAGGAATCCGTGTACGGGCATTATATTACGTTTCAAACCAGAGAAGAAATTTTCTTCATTTTTTCGCCATAACATTTTTTCTAATAACAAGAGTCGATTACGTGGATTTAAAAAGTTTGCTAGTAGAGCCGCCACCCGGTCTTATCCGCAGTTACCCCCATTTTCGTCCTGAGTTCTGCCCGGTGACACCTGTGTGCGATTCTGTGGCGTCATCTGTTTACCTAATGTTCACAATTTTTTTCACTGGAATGAATAGCAATTACGATTTAGCCTTACCTAATGTACGATCTATAAAATCAACCCTTTTTCAGGTTTCAGAGTCAAAACGAGAGCAGTTTCGGAGGTATTTAGAAAAGAACAATGTCCTTGACTCCCTGACCAATGGTATGTACCCTTAAAATAAATGAAATCATGGGTTATAGGAATTGTTTTTGTCCATTGAGAGATCCGACGGATAAGATGCTACTTCTCATCTGCAGTGCTGGTCGCTTTGTGCCAGGACGAGGACAAACCCCATGATGCTTTGCAGTATCCTTTTCAGACGTTGTTTGTTCTGTATGTTCTCATTTTTCTAATTCGCTTAATTATTTAGCGAAATGCGACACGTAAAACTACTTTACATTTTGTTTAGATGCCAAATACTACCGATAAAATCAATAGCGTTGATAATGGTCAACAACAGTGAATTCTGAGGGATGATCTGATCAAAATGCAAATTTCACCACCGACATATATTTTGAAATATAGGCTACGTATTCGCCCTCAAGTTAAAACGTTTTGCACAGACACCTTGTCCGTGACACATTGACGATCCCTTTACATGCACTTGAATTTGGTATACATGCCCGAGTGTTTGCGTGGATATACATGGTAAGAGCCTTAATGAGCGCCAGCTTTGTGCGTCAGCGCCTGGACATGTCCCGCGTTGCGAGTCCCGAGGCGCAGACCCTGAGCTTGGAGCTCACGGAGCTACAGCGAAAGCACGAGCATCTCCTTGAGGAAAACAAAGATCTGAGAAACAGGGTGAGCACATGCACTCATAAACCCGTGCGCACGCACACGCGCATACATTGCCATTGCTGTTTAAATGGGGACCTTTCATTTCTATGGGGAAATCAGGGCACTCTGAACGCCTACCCACCCCTAACCTTTATCAAAAGTAACCAAACAAAATACTAGACTTTTGGCATTTATAGTTTTTAATTGCATTCACAGATTTTCATAAAATTGAAGTTTTCCAAATGGGGATCTGTCCCCAAAAGTTTCAGGTTTTACCACACTTTGTTGACATTTTAGTTCAGCAATGTGATCTATGCAAACCCTTACACACACACATATACATACATACATACATACATACATACTATTACTGTCATTTTCTCCATTTCCAGCTCCTGCAGTATGAACTGGCTCCAGAGGTCAGCATAGAGTGAAAGCCCCTCTGGTTGCTGCGGCACTGGTGACCCTGGATGAAATCATGGTGAATCGAATATGATCCATATGTCAGTAAGCTGGAGTTGCTTAAAGGGTCTCCCTTTCTTCTGTTGTCGATCTACAACTGATATTGAAAAAAATAAATACCTTTTGCATCACCGATTCTAGGATTAGTTTCATTACGGTTACTTGTGGAATGAACTTGTGGAGTACATGTAGGTAACACATTCTAAAATAACATTCCAAAGGAGATCCATACAGAAGTGATAGATATATTATTGGACTCTGTTTTCTGCCCAGTGCTGTATACAGGGTTAGACTGGCCATCTGGAAGACCCTGCATTTTCCCAGTGGGCTGATAAGTATGTGGGCCTGACGAATTTACCATGGGGTCACAGGGGACCCCAAAGTCCAGGGCCTTGTGTCTGATTGCAGTCCATCCATGACTGTATATAGTACTGTCTGTCATGAAGAGCTGTACATTCGCATACCTGCGGCTGCGATACTGGGCTCAGCTGAAATGGTTACCTGTGTTTTATCAGCCGATTACTGAGATAATGAGACTGTTCCTTACAGTGATGCGTTGTTTGATGGCAGTAAAAACGTAACACAGGTTCCCAGATTAAGTACAGTAGTTTGGAAAATATGTTTGAAGTACTTCAAGATCAAATGTAAAGATCCCACTTTGACAGACTCACTTCAATCCATTACAATATTAATGACTCCAAGTGTAACAAGGATCCTTAGGATTCTGTGGTGTTATAAACTGCAACTTAAAAGTGTGAAACGCAGTTGTGTGTGAAGCTGTGTAGCTCGTTGCTCCGCAGTGCCATCTTGTGCCATCTGACTGTTACGCCCCTGCCCAAGAAGCTGGGCATCATACTCTAGTTAAATAACTGTAGTCAAGCTGCCTTGCTGGCAGCTTTTCATTCCACTCCAACACTGTGACCTACCAGGCTTTGCAGTTTTAATGGGGCAGAAGAACCATCAACCATCGGTTTGCATGGAACCAGCTCCCAGCTGAGCGTATGTGAGCGGAGGCAGGTCATGCTTGTTAAAGTGGTTCATTGTATAGTTGCAGTGGGGTGCAGACGATGGCTATTTTAAAGAATTCTGAATGTAGATGGTAAACAGAACCACAGCACACCGTTTCAAACACATTTATTCCATCTAAAACTTAACTACACAGAAGCCGCACAAAGTGAAGACCACTTTCTGTACGGTAAAGTAACCCTGCCCTCCCCCTGCAGGTGCCTGTGTAACACCCTGTTGCAAACCGCAAGAAAGCATTGGATTTGTTCACAAACAACATGCAGAGGTCCATTTGGACTGTGCCACGCTGCACGCTTCATACATGACGCATTCTTTGACATGCCAGTGCATATTGCCAGTGCGTTTCCATACCAGCCAGGCCTGCTCACACACTGCACTCTGCATGTTCTCACTGGACTTGTCATGCCTACAAGTATTCTCCTCTCAACTTTATTCTAGTCCTGGAATCTGTTGTTATAATGACCAAGCGATTATGGTTGGACAGTCACCCTAAATCATTTTTGTGGCATTTTTTTAATGTATTAGTTATAAAGTCAAAAAGCTCTCTCAGACATGTGTGCATTTACAGAGAAGAATCTATCCACTCGAGTCATGCAAAAGACAGATTCAAAAAACAGTACACTTAATTCTAGGGAAATGTCAATATTTTCACATTTGGCTTGCAAAACAGTAGCAAAAGCAGCTGTGCTTTAGTATGAGCATTGAGGAGAGTCCTAAGACTACTGAAGAGTTCCAGATAAAAATGTGATTCATACAGTAAGAAATCAGACAAGAATAACCAACACGAATGAGTGCAGCAGGCACATTGTGGAAGGAGATGCTGGTAGCCACTGGACTGATGGAGCCTTTAAGAGACATCTGAAAAAGAGAGAACAGGCTTTTTACAGCACCGTCTACTCTACAGTGGATCATATTTCTGCGTCAGTCATCAGAAAATTGCCAGGTTCAATCCCACATCACCATCACAAAGCTAACATTTGTAACTCGTGGTCGACATTTAATACAGAAGAAATGGCCAGAGATAAAAATGAGTGACGTTGACGAGGCCAGATAATTATAGTCGGACAACTGGATCAGATCACCTCCGAAACAGCAAGGCCTGTGTGGTGCTCATGGTCAGCCGTGGCGAGCACCTACTGAGGGCGGTCTGAGGAGGGAAACACCATGATGCCTTGTGCCTCCCTTGGTTCTGTTCCCCCCGGTACCCTTCATGAAAGAGGCACGGAAAAGTCCAGTTTCCCCCAGGACATACAGTTAATACTCACAACTGGTGGGCCGGCTTCCATATCGCTGTATGATTAGCTCTTGTGTGAATTTCACAAACGATTCATACTGCTCTGAAACAGAAATATAATGTTGACTATGAAATGCCTTTGAGCAGTTAACCAGAAGTATGTTAGTGCAGGGGGTCGGGACCCTGATCCATGGAGAGCCACTGTGGGTGGGGCTTTTGGGATGGCCTCTCAATCAGCCAATAACTGTGGGTCCCCAGCACTGGAGTTGAGAGCTACTGATTTATTACTGGCTGACGGAGAGGTCATCCCAAAAACCCGCATCGGCCCTCCATGGAACAGGGTCCCGACCCCTGGTTTAGTGGTTGACGTCGCTTACCCCACCCACCAGCAGAGGGCACTCCGCTCTGCCCCTGACTCCGGGTGCCAGCCTGTCCCACATACCTGAGAGCTTGGTATTCAGGATCTCCTCGTACTCCTCACGGACCTTCAGCTCATGCACGTCAGCTAGCTGTTCACACAGGCTGCCCACCTGACGCAAGGTGAAGGCGGGGGGGTCGCTCGCCTCACAGACACCTGTGGAGAAGGCGATTAATAAAAAATACAATTAAATAAAGCAAACAGGCAAGAGGACAACATTCATTTCCTCACAAGACCAGTCGCATAATCGACGGGTATGTATCAAAGACAGAGAATTATGAACAATGTTCAGCAGCCAAAAGAGGCAGAGAGGTACTGGGGAGACAGGAAGAGTCGGACACTGAGGGCCGTGTTGTATCCATAAGAAGTCAGGGCTATTCTGCTCCTATTACCCTCATTACCTTGTTTTATGTTGCGTTTATTTTCAATTTGACTTTCCGTTTCACCAGAAAGGCTTCGAATAACAAGCTTTCCTCTCTCCCTAACTGACCACTTCTGGTTACCTGCATTATATTTCCATTTCATAGCAGTATGGATCGTTCGTGGAATGGCCATGCTATCCCCTTCAAACTGTTGCATACAGGACAATATGCATAAAAGGAAATGCCCCCCGCCCCCCAAGTTCTGGGGAAACCACATGCAATTTTACAAGCTCTTATGAAATGCTCTCTTATTATCCGTCTCAGGCCATTTGCATGACATGATGATGTCCCATATTTCTCTTTGGTTACATTAATGACATTATTCATGTTTGCAAACATTTCAAGCAGGGTCATTTTAATTAGGAAAAGTATTAACTTGCTGGGATGTACAGGACTAGTATGTAATTTTCACAGTTTGAACTAAAATGTTGGGCTGATCTAAGCATTCTATGGATGAGATGCAACGCTGGCTGTGCAGGACAGGACAGGGACAACTGCTCAACGCTGAGGAAGATCTGCTCTGTAGGTACGAAACGCGAGGACAAGGCATTGAAGAAGACTGGCGCGATCAACAGAAGCACGTAGGGCAGAAAGCAGAGGTCAGTAGCAAAGAGAATGGCGATGGAGCCCCTCCCTCACTTTTGGGGCCCTGGAACCGCCAGGTGATAACTCAGCCTCCGGGGGGACCTCTACCTCAGTCCTAAGGACTCTGCCATAGCCAGCATGCCCGCTATCCACAAACAAATTTCAGATAACACAATCAATAACAGACGTAAGTGAGACATACTTTTTCACAGCCAATCTGTCAGAAATAGTGCTGTTGCCCACATGCACGAAGACAGCTCTGGACAAGCGTCTTGAATGGACTCAACCCAGACCATGCAGCTAGACCACTGATCAGCTGCATTGCAGTATGTTCAGTCCAAGATAACGATTTAAACTGTACAGGGCGGGCAAATGATTCCATAATTTAGGCGCAGAGGTGACGGCTGTAAGTGTCCCAGCCTGTCATTCAATTTCAAGAGACACCAGTAGCTAGTTATGTTGGGTAATAAGAATCCATCGTCTACCATCGGTTCATAAAAGTACTTTTAATCTGCTACATTTTGTAAATAACCCTAAACGCGCGATCCCTCCATTGACACATCGAGCCTTCCAGCCAGGATATATCAGCCTGCGTCGGCTGCCGGTGACATAATTAGAAAAATGACGTATTATATATCATTTGCTTAATTTTTCAAAACTGCAAAAGTAAGATTGTGTTAGCTGGCGTAGCTTTTGTTGAATTATAAGAAAAATAAGTTAACAGATGAGGTCACATGTTTAAAAAAATACGGGGGTCTTGGAGTGTTCGTAACGAATCGGGTAATAATTATCGGGTCATAGCTTTACATAAAGCAATAACAAAACCGGGGTTAGAAAATAATGTCACTAAATATCACTATACCTAAATACAGTGTCGGTCATTCTCACCTGGAGTTAGCCTCTGCTGTCCAGCCGGACGCGGCGGGCCGAAGGTGCAGCTCTGCGGTGCAACAGAGCTGGCGGCATCGGCCAGCGGGGCGCACCTCCGGCGCTTGGGGGACTGCGGACCGTGCAGCGCGTCCCACTTCACGGAGCGCCTTAATGTGGCGCCGCACGCCATGCTTGAGCCGGTGGACAGCGCTGCGAGGACAGATCACCCGGCATGAAAACAGAAGCGCCGGGGCAAAGAGCGGTCCCGCCCTGATATTGGTACCCCGTACGGCAACCCGATCTGATGCCACCCCAGCACCAACCACATGTGTCATACGTCAGCAGGGAAGGGATTGCCGGTTCCGGGGACAGGGCGGCGCATGGCGCCAGCATCTATTAGGCGAACAGGAATACTAATACGGAATCACCCAACACCGTAAATTATACTTCTAACAGATGCACTCCTTTTGAGACAGTTTTTCACTGGGTACCCAGGAAGAGTCGGGGCAGTAACTCGCTCGAGGACATAGACGTCCCATTGATAGTACAAGGGTTTGTATTGTTTGTGTCCGAGGCACAAACGGCGACAGTATCTAAACCTGTTCACTGCTAGGTGGCGCTGCACAGTCTAACCCGATTTAGCCCCGAGGCGTGTACTCAGTTTCACACACTTAGCTCTCTTTTGCCAGTTTAAAAGCTATTTGCAAACAGCTTACAATATTATGGCTCCTAGGGTGAAATTAAAGTTGATATTAAGTTTAAACATTTACACACACACACAAACTTTAATCGGAAAAAACAACATGACAGTGAATGTAACAAAGACTATGTACATGTGTATTTAAATGCAAAGTTTCAAATTTATGAAATTTTTGGGCATTTACAGCAAGCCGGGATTACAGATTCAGAGAGAGACCATCTCTCTTCAATGAAAATTCATTCCCAACTATGTGGACAAGCTATGGCACAGTACACAAAGGGAGGGGACAAAATAAAACAAGTTTAAAAGTTACTCCATCAAAACCGTCCACAAGTCAACTGCGTCTTCCATCACTCTGAGCCAGTTTACTAGTGCAGCAAACTGGTTTTTATTGAGCGACCTGTGGAAAGTGGAGGGAACATCTGCAGAGTCAGTCACACAGTGGAAGACCGTTAACTAGAAAAATCTGATTCAAAACTACGATGCACTGTGGTACAATTTAGACTTTTGGGTACAAAAATCTTGCAGGAAGAGGAAACAACCAATCAAATTAGCTTCAGAGAATGTGATGCGCCATCTTACACAGGGCAGTCTATCAGTAACCTTTACAACACTGAAGTAAAATTGCAAGTCCAAACTATAACAAAAGAACTTTCCTAAAAACCTAAACCAGGAACTTCCACTGTCGTGCAAACATTAGAGGGACCAGACCTGTGGGACGGGGTGTTTTCAAAAAAAGAAAAAGAAAAGCACGATCCAACAACGCAGTCCAAACCAGTCCCAGCTCTGAGACAGAATCCAGTACTGCAGCAAAGGATGCAGAGAAGCACTGGGGTGTTGGGGGGGAGGGGAGCCTAGTGCCCCCCAGACTTGCGTCCAGCCCAGGAGCGAGATCGCGATCGAGAGCGGGACCGAGACGCAGAGCGTGACAGAGAGCGGGACGGCGAATGCAGCTGCTCATCCTTCTGGGGCTCCTGAGAGGCGGCGCGTGGAGGAAACTCGCCGACGGGGGGGCTCGGAGATTTGGACGCGGAGCGAGACTGAGCCCTGGATTCCCGCTTGGGCCGGGGGGGTGACTGAGACCTGGAGTGGGAAGGCATGTCAGGTTGGGGCCTGGAGTCCCGACGCTGACCCTTGTGTCTGGCGGGGAAGTTGAGAAAAAGGACACATTATACATGCAGTTTATTGAACCACAGCCCAAATCCAGTTTGAACCAGTTTCGGTCTTATAGCACAAAAAAAAAAAAAAAAAAAAAAGGTGAGACCTGTCATTGTCACGGCTCCTGCTCCGTCGAGGCCTCCCACACAGACGACCACGGGACCTGGGAGGGAAGCAGTTCAAAGGAGCACTTATCAAAAGGCAGAGATGCTCTTAACGCCCAACGCTAAGCCAACAGAACAAAGTCATCGCTCACTGCACCCATAACAGATCTATGAGAAATAACCTCCATCCCCAGCCCGAGCCCTGAGGAGATTGAGGTACAGCTCCCTTACTCCCGAGGGCTTTCGGATCGGCGCGGCCTCCGCTCATACGAGGGGCTGCGGGACCTGCGTCTGTCGTAACTGCGACTGCGCGAGCGTCTCCGCCGCCCGTCCCGGTCGTAGTCGTCGTAGCGGGAGAAGCTGCGGGGCGACCGTCTCTCCTTCACCTTCATCTGACTGGGTGCTGCGGAAACACAGGGTGACAGACACGCGTCATTTCAGCGTCCTTTACATGGCAAAGACCGGAAGCTTCCGGATGTTCCATAGACAAGAATCTCGAGTGAATCTCAGTCTTACTCTTTCGGTCTCCTTGGGCGAACTGGATCTCGATCTGCCGGCCGCACACCCACTTTCTGTCCAGGTTGTGAAGGGCATCTTCGGCGTCTCGCACATCTTCAAACATGCTACCTGTCAAGGCTTTTAAACTAGCCGTGTGGCTCAGGGCTCAACATGCACATCAACACGGCCAGGACCCCCGCCGCTTACTCAGCAGAACCGGTGAATTGTAGCTCCAAGAGATGGTACTTTTGAGTTCATCACATCAGGTCATATTCATTCATTCATGGAACGCTCGCTTACTTTAAGCAGAACTAAAGCCCTCATGGGACTCAACCGGCAACCTTCCAATCATAATTCTGGTCTCCCTACTATGCTAAATCCTCCTCCCACTAACGTGACAAAAGGCAAAAAGGAGTTCTTCTGGAGATTAAAGATCCACTGATGTGTTATCAGACAGCTGTAGCCACCATGTCTGAGAAATAAATCACTGCTTCCACTTGAAGAATACAAGCAGAGAAACTAAAACTTTAGCATATTTTTCAAGTTTAGTCTGCAATGCATGGTGCTTACGCTTTTGGCAGGATACAAAAACCAGGTTTGTTACCTTAAACATGCTTGACTGACCTTCATCTTGACCTTTAAGATCTTTAACTGCATTCCAGAAGAACTTGGATTTCCTGCTTGTGCTTTCCCATAATCCCTCTTTTGCAGATATATTGATGCTTTGACGCCCAACTTGGTCCCCTTTTCAGTTTGGACTCTTCAAGCTGAACACTATCTCACTCTCTCGAGGCCTGATATCCTTATGGTCTGTGCAGCTTGGTTTAATTCCTGGACTATACTCTACTCAGGTCTCTGACTGTGAGGCCTCCACAGCCAAGGACTTTATATATTCTAGGGTAACAACAGAAGAATAAGTTAGGAGGAAAATACATCTCCACATATCATTGTCCATAGGAGGACTTTCTGTAAGCATGTGCTGTGCACTCTCCATCCTCCCAGATACCGCCATTCCTCAGTTACAACCGCATGGGGGTCAAACACCCTTCCCCCCTGTTAAATGTGAAATACAATTCATTAAAAGGAGGAGGTGTGATGAAAGGATATTGAATGTATGCAAATCCTCTTGTTCGACGTGTATAGAAGTCAACGGGAATGTAGACATCTACTATGGGGCCGTAACGACCAAACTCGCGACGTAAATCCTCCGGCCTGAAGCACCGCAAAACAGTTTGATTTATAATTAAATGCAGTCCCTTGTTTGCATCCCCCAGTCAACAAAAGTTGAAATTCCCGATATTACAATTGCAGTGATAAGTGCAGAGACTATAGGTGCAAGCAAATCAGAAAGTTCAGACGCTTCGGATAAAAATACAGGTTTAAGTTAACCCGACAGCTGGCTGCACTCAAACTCTCAGATCACAATCTGCGCGACGGACGCGCAAATCAAAAGTAAAACAAAAGTAAATCGCGGCCTGCAGTGACTAGACGGCGCTGTTAGCTACGCTATAAGGCTGCATCTAAACCGGCGACCTCTGACCAAGTTACAGGGAGCAAAATCTGGCGAATATTATACTTAAGTCAGAATGTATTTTAAATATAGTCAATGGAACCGCTCGTAAGGCTTTAATATTACCGTGCAGGACCCCCCCCCAAGGAAAACCAGGGCTCGCGCACGGAATGCCCGGGGCAGTGAAAACGTGGCCATTTGCTGGAACGAAACCAATAGGCTCGTCCACTAATTTTATCAGATGTTTTCAAGTATGCTAACGAGGGAACTGGTGAGATTCAATAAAAAGAATACAATCGTTTGGCATTCTACGGACATTTTTGCAAGAAAAATCTAGGTCTCGTAACCAAGTGTATTTTTACCCCGAAGGCCCAAACCAACCCGCGTTTCATTTTCTAAACCAAAATAAACGCAAAAATAACCCACTTCAGAAGCTTTTCTCAATCAGGCCTACTTACCTAGACTCATCAGAAATATTTCTGATGAACAGTGAAGTATTTGGGGGACGCAAATACCTTGCCATTTTTAATAATTCCGCTTCAAACCTGCAGCGCCAAAAGCAAAGCGTTCAGCCTTATACCACGTGGAAAGGATACTGCGCACGCGCAGAAGGCTTCTTCTTAAAGGCGAAGTCCGCCCCGCTATAATTATGTCGGCATGTGGCTGCCCGATTTCCGGAACCTACCAAGGACGGGGCGCCATCCCATCGCAGAGTACCCGTTAAGAAATCTCCCATTTTAGAAGGAGAAGAAACATTTTGATTGTTCATTAATCAAATTTTTATTATAGTATTGCAACTTATAATATAAAAACATAAGTACACGTATGAGGAATTTTGCGGGAAGATTAGGCAGTGACATTTTGACAAAATGCAATCCAAGTCTTAAAATGTAATTTTGTGTAATTTGTAATCAACTTATATTTGTTTCGTTAATGTCAAATGAGAAAACTACTTTATAATAAATTTAATTAATATCTTGCAAAAAAACATCAAAATTATCAGTCAAGGAGTTGTTTCAAAAACATACAAACCAAAACAACAGATATTCTGTCTCTTGACACACTATCTCTAATGAAATAAGGAATTCAAGACTCATAAATCATTTTAATGTGACATAACATTATCAGGGTAGGTGTTTCAAGTTAATGCAGGACAATAATGGGTTTGATTCAGTCAATAGATACAGGTTAACTACATGGTGAGGTAGCATTTATTAACCATTAAAGACCAAAAAATATTACATGTTACTCTTGTAGACTGCGTGTCCAGCTTTCAGCCCTATTTATAACATCCGCATTTATTGTACACATAATAATGCTGTTCAGTTTACCTCTGCTCAGCACCGTACCACACCTGGGTTTACACTGGGACACTGAACAGAGAGTGAGTCCTGATCACAAAGGCTTGATTGGTCACTGGTAAACAAGGGTAAGGGCGCCTCTGGCCGCTATATATGAATGAGCTCATAATACTGAGTTGTTATATTCCCGCTAAAGCCCCCCCCTCACAGGGACCAGAAACCCACTGCTGGAGAACAGAACACAGCTACCAAACTTCTTGCTATGAAAACTACATACTTCTAAATCAGTAACCAAACACAGTTCTGGGACAGGCCTTTCTTCAGGAGAGTGCAATACTGCTTCAAAATCCAGCTGGCCGTAGTTTAGGCCAATGCTTAATTTGTAAACTCTGAGATACCGGAGGTCACGAAGGCACAGAGACCTGCACCGCCATTACATAAGGAGGCGCAGCACACTGACTTTGAATGACGTCACATACACAGCAATAATACACTAGGAATTTAGGAATTTGGTGATCAGTGGTCATTGTTAACACAGCACACAGTGAGCAACAACAAAATGTGTCCACTGCATTTAACCCTTTTGTGACTTTCGTGACATAGCAGGGGGCAGCTAATTCAGCGCCCGGGGAGCAGTGCTTGGGGACGGTACCTTGCTCAG
>JAABNX020000053.1:8480017-8500106 GCA_015163995.2 Mormyrus lacerda | reverse complement strand
ATAAAATCAGCTACTTATGGTTACAATTACTGGCAAAATGAAGAGCTTAAATGATTACTCATGCTGTAATGACAATATGACGTCAAACTTCTATCAGCGATTCTTATTGGTTATTAAACATTGATGACATCATAGACCAGGGATAAGAGATTTCTGTATAAAAGGCAAACAATCTTCAATGTGAGTGTTGATATAAAGACATTCTCAGGAGATATTTATCTCCATACAAAGTATAACTAAGAATCCAGTTTAACATTATAACTCACTGACTTATAAAAGAGTTTTAGGCTCGGCGATTAATAGTCTTTTGTGGGGGACATTTATTGCCAGCATGGGAGACGATTACAGGGAGAGATGCAGGAGATGCAGGTGGCTGAAGAGGCAGGACAGGTTCAGTGCAGAGTGGATGTGAGAAGGCACAGAGGCAGCGGGTGATCAAACCCAGGAGATGGAGGTGTGGGAGACATGGGACGAGACCACGACACTCCATCTCACCAAGACACCCACATGAAGACCCTGTCTTACCAGTAAGATATACAGCTGTACAGTCGTGAGAAATATTAGCTACGTCCTCCTTCAATTATATATTTTTATTCAAATGCCTAAATGACAATCTTATGGTTCTCGCTAACTTCCATGAACAAACAATCCAAAAAAACAAAACAGATTTCAATATGTTGCTATTTTTTCCAAAAAGTAAGCCACCATTCAAAAACCATGTGGGAACAAAAACACACTATACTGTAGACCCAATAATTCAGCAACATTCAGATCTACAGTACCTTAAGCAACCATAACATTTTAGGGTCAGATCAGCGTCTTATATCATTTTGGAGAAATTGTGGCCCATTCTTATTCACAGCATTGCTTCAGCTCATTGATATTTGAGGGTATTCATTTATGCATGGCTCTTTTTACGTCTCACCACGGCATTTTATTAGGGTTGAGGTCTAGACTTTGACTTGGCAGTTCAAACACCTTGATTTTTTTCCCCATCTTGAGCCATTGAGGTATTGATTGGCTAGTGTGTCTCACTAGGTCTCAGTGGTCCAAAGAACACAGTTCCGGTACTTCTGTGCTTTACTGGGGTGTAACTTTGCAAAGCTAAGACGCACCACCATATTTATTTAGGAAACTTTTCCCAATTGTGCTGGTAGCTGAGGCCTGTCCGTCATGAAACACAATTCTTACTTTTAGGAGGGATAAAAATGACATGTTGAATATGTTTTCTCATCCAAAGTTACGTTTGTTTACAGAAATTGTGAGGACCAATAACTGTGAGAACAATTATTTAGGTTCTGAAATGGAGGGTGTAACCTTCTTTCCCTCTGGCTCTCTGGTGAACTGCATTGTACAGCTGATACAAAACCAAACTCACCAGCTGTTAGGGCAGCATCATTAGGGATCTGTAATACCATGTGACCTTAACCGAACATGGATAAATGGAGCATGTTTATTAAAGAGAATGTCTAAATTCATTCTAAGAGGAAAATGTTATTTCTTTTTATAAAAAGTACATATTAACAATTCAGAGTAAATTTCACTAAAGATTTATTAGCCGAAGTGCTAACACATTGTTTTACAAAGGCTGAGCAAAGTAGACGAGGAGGCTGAGCAGCGCTAAAGTATGGCAAAGAGGAGGTAGGCCAGACCAGGCCAGACCAGACCAGGCCAAAAGCACGTGAAACAAGAGACAGGGAGTGACCAGCCCAGGCCAAAATCAGGCCAAAAGCAGACTAGACCCCAGTGGTTTATAATGAACTGAAAACAAATATTCAGGTCTCAGCATTTTATCGCGAATATGCCAGACATTGTTAGGGGCCGATGGTTCATAATCTTGCACAAAGGAAAACTGCAGGACCCAGTGATCATTAAATGACTTGCAAGCTATTTCCTATCATGAGTCTTTCATCTCACCACGCAACACCAATAAATTAAAAAAAAAAAAAAAAAAAGTGATATTAGCAACAATTACATTAATATTCACAGGACTAAAAACACCAAAAAAAGCATCGTTATAATAAACAAAGACAATTATACAAAAAACCCTCCATAGTTCATAGATGGGTGAATATACCCATGGTTAACAACTGGTTGGCCACTGCCCGCTCCGCAGTAAAAGAGGGGGTAACGGCAGAGGGGGTGCCGCGCTCGCCGCCTCCCACGCCTCTGTCCTGCGTCCGGGCCCAAGGACGTGAAGATAAGCATGGGCGTCCCATTTCTCAGCAGCGATGTCCTCTTAGCCGTCCACTAGGGGGCGCGTGTCTCGGCGCGAGGCGGCGCCCCGCTCAGTGGGAGGCCATGTCGCCGACGCCGTCGATCCCGTGCTGCTGTAGCTGAGCTCGCAGAAGGGCGTTCTCATTCTTCAGCTCCTCGATCTGAAGCCCAGGAGGAGAGCCGGGGTCACCGGGGAATGGCGGAAACTTCAGAGATCACGTTCTTCCTTTGCTCAAGCAACACTACGCGAATGATACTGACTGACTACAGACAACACTGACGCTGCCAGAGCTGTGAAGCTTCGGATCAGCTGCAGGTGGCTGATACCTGTTGCCGAAGCACCTCATTCTCCACCTGTAGCCGTTCCACCTCCTTGCAGCCCTCCTGTAGCTGCTGATGGTCCTGCCGCAGCTCCCGGATGTAGTCGCAGGCTTTCGAAAGAATGCCACCCTTGCTCTGGGTCAAAGAAGGGTACTTCAGAGGCTGGTGCACGCACGCGCACACACACACACACACGCACGTGCACACACACACACACACAGAAAGGACTGACACAGTGAAGCAGTATAGTGCATGCTCATAGACAGAATTCATACTAAATCTCAGATCTACCCCATGGAACGATGCAATGGTCACATATAACATTAAGAAATAATGACCAATAAGAAATAAATTAATTAATTTGACCCTGAAATTAAACTGACATAGAATACAAAAAGTATAACCTGGAGTAATTAAATTCCTTTGGAACACCTACCCCCCAAATCAAGGCAAATTAGACTAATCACCTGCACTATCTTACCTGGGGGGCTTAAGTGCTTTTACAGCCAAAGAAAATGGTTTGCTGTTAAATTTATCCCAATGCCTGATCAACACAGGCAGCACTGCACACAGGCGGCGACTCGGAGCATCTCATCACCACACAGCAGGCACACTGAGACCATACCGCTCCAGTCTTGCTGTTGTCCACGTTGCAGTCGGGGATGATCTTGGAAAGCGTAACTATCCAGTTGTTGATCTTATCGCGTCTCCGCCTTTCCACTGCCAGTGACAAAGGTCACATTATCATTTTGTTCTTCTGTTACTGAAGATGATTCTTCATGCAAATTCATTCAATCAACTGAGGCCAACTAACATCTTGGCCAAAAGCCTGGATGCAGAGCAGGTCGCGGAAAGCCAGAAGGACCCAGATCACAGCTAATCTGAAGAGTTTTTTTCACAAAGGTCCAGATCTTTTATAAAGTATCATGTACTAAAATGATCATGCACCAAGATCTTCTAGTGCAGTGTTTCCTGACCCCGTCGTCAGGGACCAGGCTGGGAAACACTACTGGGAAAACTGTAATGAATTCACCTTCATTGTGCTGTGCTCTCCTCCTTTCATCTCTGGGAGCTCGGGGTCCCTCCAACTTTCTGCAGAAAAGAAGGAGGACACAAGCAAGAGTCAGGTACACACTCAGATACAGGCACTATAGCCTATGACCAACCCAATCCACCAGAGAAAAGCAAGAGGCTCCCTGGGATAACCTGAAGCTACCATGTAGAACTTACACCAACCTAATGAACTTCTCATTTTCCCTGTATGGTAAAACACTCGTAGAGTGATCAGCCTATTCACTCATAACCACAAGCGCTGCTTTTACATCAAAAGTGCTCAAAGCCTTCACTGCTACATCCCACCTACCCAGGACACACTGCAAAACTCCCAGGCAGAACAGACAAGGAACCCGAAATTCTTTCTGACAAAGTCTTTAGACTGCAGCTGCCACGATTAGCTGACGTGGTGAATGACTTTGACGGAGAAAGTGCATCGACATCAACATCATTAGCTTTACGCTTTCTGAAACATATCAACTCATCATAACCGTTTTCCTTTAATTTCACTACGTAAATATGCAAGGAGTTCAAATTATCACTAAACAAAAAGGTGGTTTTACACCGTAAAATATCGAAGGCTTATCACACGGCACTCACGCTATGCACGAGCAGCTGAAGAGCAAACACACAGGTGTGTTCTGGGCGATGGACCACCAGAGCAGGCAAAACCACTGCGTTGTCTGTTTATGTTTATTAAATTAGTAAGGAGACCCTTTCATGTCTTTTCTCCTTCTAGCTGCTAAATACCCTCATTATTAAAGCCATAAAGTCGTCTGCCTGCTACCTAGAGTCTCCATTGAAGAAGTGTTTCTAAGAAAACGTTTAGGCTAAAATCTGGGCTTATTCTACACTGGCTGACAGGACCAGTGCGCGTTCGTGCACATTGGGCTTCTTGGGACCAGTGATATTATCGTCAAAGAAAAACTGAAATGAAAATGTACACTAAATACAAGGAAATCATTTGTGAACAGAAATAAAAATAAAAACTATATTTACCAAAAAAACGTGTCGGAGCAAAAAGTACCACCACACCACCAATGTCTTTTTACCTTGTTTATCCACAATATCTCCTCTTTTAAAAGATGTTGCAGTTGCTAAGCTGTCCATTTCTTCACTGCCACTTCACTGCTTATTGCTTCTGTGATTTACCAAAACAGTAGCATGGGGTGTTCCACTAACTGAATGTAATAAGCATAAACATATGCCGGATTTATACAGATTAACAACTTCCGAGCATCACAATACACATATCATTAATATTTTAGACATACTACTAATCTGCTTACTGAACTGTGGGTGAAAATAATCTCTGTATAGTGCTAAAAAGCCAGCATCCATTATCTATGCAATTACATACAGTTTGTTGTTATCAAAATAAAATTAGCTGAAAGGGTCAATGTGATTTTCTGGAGGAAAATTAAATGTTTAAATTAATTAACCAATTGGGAAAATAGTGTATAGTTTAATCCATCAAAAAGTGGCAGCCCTGCTTTGGACGCTTGCTAAGTTCTGTAAAAAATGCTGGAAATTTATTTGATTCATAACAAAAGTCCTTTGACAAACAATGTTTAACATATTTGCACATATCTTCCACACAGACATTTTCTTTTTATTAAGCTGAGTGCTGAATTTACTGTGCAGTGCAGCACTGTAATTGCATTGCAAGCTCCCGCTCATTGTGCTCAGTTCACTCAGCCACCCAGCTTCTCCTCACATAACTGCAGGATCCACTGGCCAGTCGCTGATCACGATCTGACCCTAATGAACATATGCAGGTACGCGGGTGACACTTACGTGGAGTAGGGATGCGTTCGCGGCGCGATGGTACGCGGCGTGTTAGACTGCAAGACGTCGGACGGAGTCATCATGACATAAAACTGACCTGAGTGAAGAGATCAAGATGGCAGTTTAGCACACTAGCATCCAGCTTAAAGGCAACCTGTCAATTAGCTCGATGAGGTCCTTCTCAATTGAACTGCTCTGATGTAACAATCCTTTCTGTGCCGAGCAAATCTTCCAGATGAATGACTCACTTCCTGCCTGTGTAGCTGCCTGGTCTGCCTGTATAGAGAGAGCCGTCCCGTCACTCACGGCCGCTGCGGGGAAGTAGGTGAAGCGAGTCTCACCCCCTGCAGACTCCGCAGCGGGGCTGCCGCCGTTACTGAAGGTGTTTTGGGCCACGGCCTTGGAAGAAATCAAGGAAACATAATTATAAACAACTCTCGCATTTAAGAAGTGAGAAAGGACAGAGGGGCAGCCACAATACGGATGTGCACATAGAGGCACGCGAGCGGAAACCCGCCCACCGCTAGACGCGCGGACACGGAAACCCGCCCACCGCTAGACGCGCGGACACGGGCTCCCAGATACTCACCTGGGCGGCTGCCTGGGGGTTTCCAGGAAAAGCGGCAGTGGAGACCACACTGATTGTCCCACCTCCCTCCCCTCCGGCTTCTAACTGCTCGTTTGTTACCTGGACAACTCGATACGTCACCTGGAAAGGGGAAGGGGCAAAATAGTACAGCAGGTTCCTCACACAGAACAAATACAAACACACATGTCTGCACGCACACACAGGTTTGTAGTTCTGTATCTTAGTATCTTTGTGGGGACTCTCCATTCATTTCCTAGGAGGAAACTCTTTTCACGACTCGGGCGGCCTTAAGCTTAACCATAAGTAACCACACACAATGCGAGGCTTTTGGCGTTTTTATTTTTTTGATTACATTCACAGATCTTTTTGGGGACACAAAAAATTGTCCCCACAATTTCAAAAAAACAGGTTTTTATTACATTGTGGGGGACATTTGGTCCCCACAAAGTAATATAAACCTAATCCACACACACACACACACAGGCTAGAGAGAGCATCACTCTGAACCTAAGGCTGAGTGCATCTTGAAACACAGACATGCTTCCCTGTACAAACATCCTGAATGATACTATAGCTCCCTCCTTCACATGCTCCATTAATTTCATTTTCAATCCATAATAAACTCCAGGACCATATCATCCACAAGTATGTCATGCAAACTCAATGAAAGGCCATAAAGCCAAATAGCTGGACGGCTTGGAGTCAATAAAACACACAATGAAACGTCAGACTACACGTAGCACATCACTGATCTGTCAAATCGAGTAAGGTGTACCTCAGAAGGACTGCAAAAACAAGGCAGCGCTTGGAGTTGTGAATAAGTGAATCATCTTGCATCTCTGTACGTTCGCCTAAGCGGTTTGGACTGCAGCACTTGGTACTGAATTCTAACTAAAAATAATCACTGTTGTCATATTTGGCTACCTTTGAAGCTGAATTAAAGTTTTTCATTTCATACTTTTAAAGCTGGTTATGGTAAAGCTTCAGATTATATCAGATATTAAAAATTATATAACTAAAGCTGTTACAACCTTACCGATGTAAAAAAAAAAAAAGACCTACTGATCCTTGATCTTTCCAGTAAAGGTCTCCACAAAAACATGACTTGAAACAAAAGAAGGATGATATTTCCCTAATAAGGCTCCCCTCTTCTGGATCTACCTCTAGGTATCTGATGTGCTGATTTGGGTCTTTGTCATAAGATTTTTAAAAAATCATTTCACTCAGCCTTAGGTATCTAAGAACACATTAAACTTTTCCTGCTTGTCTATAATGTGTCTCTAGTTCTGATTGCTTATTCTTGCCTATTTATTAAGTAGTACTGTAATTTTCATTTGTCTTTTGACAACTGTGTTGTGGCCTCCTGCTTAAGCAATAATGTTAACTCCACTCCACATTTTGCAGGACAGACTATGGTAAAGGGACCCATTAGCTTCATCTCAATACTTTCACGTCACACCATTTAATCTCTAAGCACTGCAGAGTTAATACATTCGGTGCAAATTAAAGAGGCTGCAGCCTGATCACCTGTACAACTTACCTGTCCGCCGCTGTTCTCTGTGCGGAACTGATACTGGACATTATGATCCGAAAACGCGGCAGCCTGCTGGACCGTTTCTATGGTAACAGCTCCCTGCTGCACAGTCTCTATGGTAACGGAATCTTGCTCCTCCCCACCTAGACTTTCTGAGACACAGAGAAGCAGAGGTTTGGACCCTAACCACATCAACACCATATGGCCAGCAGCAGGAGGAAAGTCTCTAACACACCTCACAGCAACTTCCGGGAAAACGACAGGGTATTTGAATCGATTAGCAAACAGTGCTTTATGTGAAACAAACTCAGCCACAGATGTTAACCTCCAGAAATATTCCACTTTGTTTAGTTGCATTGAAACTTCAAGCTACAACTGCATTTTTAAAACAATCCGAATAATTATAAATTAAGTAAATCGGGAAGCAATATGGCTATTTTCTCCTGACAGCTGGATATCACGGCATTCCGTCCCCTTAAACGAACGGGTAGTACAGATTGCGATCATACGGCCGACTAATGTATCGTAAACTTGCGTACATCTGGATGGTATGCCATCGCGTGACAAATATCCATCAGCTATCAGCTTTCACTCTCCGAAATGACCACCGAAACGTAGTGACCCTGCACGGACTTTGACCACATCCGGGTCGATAGGACAACGCTTACCAGGTACAATGCCTGCGTTACACCCCCCCCTCCCGAACATCCCAGCTCATCTCTAGATCGAGCTTTTAATTCATGCACACATAACGTGGAAATCGGCATATCCTTAGAAGCCTACCTTCCTGTAGCTGTACAACCTCCTCGCTTTCTTGGTTTTCGTGACTAGAAGAGAATAGGAATTGATCTTTCTTTAACTCGATTAATTTTCGATATTAAATGTATGAAAAAGGCAAGAAATATTTAAATGTTAATCTGATCATTCAAATATCATATATTTCATAATAGCAACGTGCATTGCAAAAGCAGAAAGGTGCCTGTACAGCGAGCGTTATACTGCAGACATCAGGGCTGCAGTCTTCAAACTTCATGTCCCAAAGCGGCCTCTAAAGTACCCCTTGTCAAATCACCAAACCTAAATGGCGACAATGTAACCGTCCCGTTTATAACACTTTTATGAATATTTCTAACATGTATTTTAAATTGTATACATGTCATTTTTAAATAAATCTATTTAGATAAAATTTCTAGTTAAGTAGCAACATATTTATGCTAACAAAACCTCCGTAACAAATTTTAAAATTTTGGAAAAAAATGTTTGTTTAATTCATAAATTATAAACCATTTAAATAAAATGCTAAAGTTGAAATTTCTAGAAAAAAAATCTGATATCTAACTTCATGTTTAATAAGCCAGAATAGCTTTTTGGTAGCTTAACCTATTCCCAAAAGGTTTCATAACATCCCATTTATAAAAATCGAGAGACATCTAGGTGTGTTCCATATGACATCGACACAAACTGTGGCAAAACACTGCAAACTATAAAATCATCATCAGTTTTAGCTTTCAGATTTTACTTAAACTTGCTAAACAGGCCCCGCTAAGAACATGGAGGCCGAGCCACGGAAGCCATTTAAGCGAGAGTGGCGAAACGGGCCGCCGCTTACCTCGGTACTGTGTCCAAAGTCTGTTCGAGCATATCCATGAGGTCTGAAATTCAAAGTGATATATTCAGGGACAGTAATAGATGGAGATGGAAGTGCTGATCACGGGGACAAACACACGGGTCATGTGAGAAAGACAGTCCTGGACACGTGAGATATATGCGAGTAGTTAAAATGGAGACCGCGGCGGCTCGCCGGGAGCTTGTGCTCTTTGTCCGCGTTACTCTCGGCTTCCTGTCTCTCCCGCCCTCTCTCTTATCGCAGCGCCAGTTCCTGATGTATCCCCGGCTCGTCCGTCAAATGTGGACTTAGGACACGCGATCCGTTTTTTTCTTCTTCTTCTTTAAATTGTCGAGGTTTTATTCTATCGATTTTCGCGTCGACGAGGCAAATGGTTTGGGCGAATGCATCCGCCAGCCTGCGGCGGGTTTCGGTGCAAAACTTTGCTTGTGACAAAATATGGAGTGGAGTCGGTCGTGCTGCTTGCATAACGGCGAAGGCGAGAGTTTGGATCGCTTTTCCCGGTTTGAACAGCAATGGGGAAGTGAAGATCGTTTATCTGCGTCAGTTTCGACATTTTGTCCGTAAAAATCCAGCTGGATTCACATAAGCAGGTGAAATTTTAATGAACTAACGCGTTTTTTTTTCGCGGGAGGTCGAAACCCCAGTTTTTTTTCGTTCTCGCGACCGATGGCGAGAACGTCCACTTGTTTATATTAGAGAAACTGATATACATGCAGTAAAATGTATTAGAAATGTTCACAATACCATTGCCTCCAGAACGTTAGAGCTAGTTTCCCCCCAAAATTTGTGAATTCCGCTCATCTTTGAGGAAGAGAAGGTATGGCGTTCAGTGTACGCTGCCCTGGGTATTATGTGGTGGAGTGACTACAATTCCATTGTCCGATGGCGATGTTTATTTTATAAATTGAGAAAATAAATCTGAACAGTGATTACAATCAATAACGTGTCATCTGTCACCGCGAAGCATAGCTTTACGCCTCAATGTAAGTCCTAGAAACCAAGCTACCATAAATTGATACGATGAGTTAAAAAAGAACATTGTGCACAATAATGGCATCTGCGTGGCTCTCAGCTGACACGCGGGATCGAATCCGCGTGCCTCTCAGCTGACCACCGGGATCCAATCCGGGTTTTTGGGTAGACCACATGACAAAGTCACGTGTTCGACGAAATAAACAAGCCTTGTTTGTCATTCCTCTGCAATGGGAGATTACTTGTGCACGAACTTTAATGTAAAATTTAGTTTCAAATTCTTTCGCTTCCAATGACAGTCTTATTTGCTACTAGTGAATTTTACAAGCTGCATACCCTACATTTGCAGGCAAACATTTGTAATATTAGGGGGCTCCGATAATGCCCTTTGAGCTAGGACCGGATTTGTAAACTCTACATTTCAATTAAAAAGACATAAATTTCACTTAAGCATTGAGTTATTGCTGTGTGTTGATTGGTCAGTTTCCTATAATCATGCTTGTGTAACGAGTGTTAATGTGACACAGCTAGATGAATGTGTTTTTTTTTTTATTATTCTTGTGGATGAATGTTTCAATCAAGGAAACAAACCAGTCAAGCACAAGAATAATAAACTTAGCACAGGAGCCTTTCAGTTTTAAAGTAGTGTTTCCCCTGACATGGATTATCTGGTCGATCCTGTAATATTGCAGTCTTTCCCCTGCTATTATTAAACAAACGTATTATTACATATTATTAAATTATTGAATTATGAATAATATACATATTATTCAAAGCTGTGAATCTAGGGGAAACACTGTATTGGTATACTGGGGTACCTTGGATCCAATACGTTATCTGGCTAAGCAAGAACTCCTGCCTCATAATACAGGCCCCTGGAGGAAATTATCTGATATGTGTTTGTATCTGTGAGACGATCAGATGGGCCCCGCAGATGAAAAATACTTTAAATTATTAAGTTACATAAGAGTAGGAGGAATGTTGTTCTTAGTGGTTCTCACTAGTGAATATTCTTGTCGAGTGCATGAGTGCAGCTTTGTAGTTGCCAGGGGTGCCGCGTACAGCTGTGCCCACCCCTTCTGCACTTTGCTGCCGCATCGCGGCTCTTTGTGTGAAAGTGCCAGCTTCAGCAGGTTGCTTTGACCCCAGCAGGACTGCAAACCTCTGCACATCCACGGTTCCAGAAGGCCACACAAAAAAAACGGAGCATGCTGCTCTGCTTCCCCGGCCCACGGCCCATCACCAGCACAGGCTCAATAGGCCGATCACATGCCCCCCCCCCCACAGGGGCAAGTCCTAGACCATTTGTTCTGGGGCAATTGTTTTAAAGGATTTTGCCACCATCGACAAAAAAGCAGAGTGGATAAGCTTTTGGAGTTCAGCTCCAGGAGTCCCCGCTTTCTCTCTCAGTCCAGCCTCGCAGCATCTCCCCTCTCCAGATCTTCTTACTGTTGGCTGTTCGGCAACTTTTCTCTGGACAACTGAGGTAGGAATCTGTGGGTGGCTTCAGTCATGGGAGAATCACCTGTAATGTGGCTGAAAACCAGGGAAATGATGACTGGCCAGAAATTCAAGTTATATTACAAATAAAGAATAAAAGTTCATTTTTAGAAGTTAATACTGTGATCTGCTACCTCGTCTTGGCACCTTCGAGTGACTGGCCATTGGAATATCAGCTACAAAACATGATGGACATACATCGTGATTTTTTTAAATGGAATATCGCAGCTTAAACAATACAAGAAATATTTGGTAGTCTGTTTTGAAACAGATTCAATTACTCTGCTGTAACAATGAGTAATTTATCCTCTAGATCCACATTATTTTTAATTCCCTAACATAATTTGTTTTTCAGGCAAATTGTTTAGAATGATAGTATTACTGTGTGATTTTAAATCAGACCTCAAAACAGTCCACATTTTCGCTCCCTCTCCTCTCCCAACATTTTTGTACAGGGTGCCCAGTGTTCTTCCTTGTTTTGTTTCATTCTTGATTGTCTGGGAGTCCATGAGTACTAGGTGGAGAACAAATGTTAATTTCCCTGCAGCAACAGAGCTCAGAATGCAGTAACTGATCATAGCAGCAGTGCTGATCAGTAACTATAGTGATAAGTAATGGTGACTGCACTATTGTACAGTGTTGATCTGTGTCATTCTGCAGGATTGCTACTGTGAAAAGCAACAGTTTTTATAGTAGCTGGTCTGTGCACCAGATGCTTACGTGATGGCTCCATTGCACTGGAATGATGGGGGTCACGCGCCCCTCAGTGTTTTGTAGAGCTTCTCAGGATGTACAGCTTCATGGGAGGGGGCCTCTTCTGTGCCATCGTGGCGAACATCTTGCTGGTGGTGTCCACTGCTACCGACTACTGGATGCAGTACCGGCTTTCGGGGAGCTTCGCCCACCAGGGCCTGTGGAGATACTGCATGTCCGGCAAGTGCTACATGCAAGCAGACAGCATTGGTGAGTCAGCGTGCAGTTGCATCTCTGACTATTGCAGTCACTCTGGAATTAAGGGAGATAAAACACTCGGGTCACCATGATGGGTAGGATCACTGCACTCTGTCAGTCACCGGCTGGTATGTCACCCCCTGCTGGTCATCTGAGGTTACGCCATATGATGACTGACACTTCCAGGGGTGTGGACTGGCAACAAGAAGCAGCTCGGGAATTGGCCACGAACTTGAGGGGTGGGTCCCCCTGGCTATATTGGGGTGAGGGGTAGTTGCCTTTAGTATATTTTTCCCGTCGTGTTCATATAGGCTACATAAAGGCAGCGCTGGGGAAAAAAGTCCATCCCTTGACAAGACAAGCCCACAGGGAAAATGTCTGTCCTTCCCGATGGCCAGTCCATGCCAGCCCCCCTCTGTGGACCCCAGAGTCTTTATTAACTCCTTAGTATCTGTAGTTTTTTTTCACTAGACTTTTTCCCTTTGACACTAACCTGTCAGAAATCAGATTGTAGAGGAGGTAGGCCCAAGCAACTAGGGGAGGTGTGACCAAGACATCTGATTGGTTGATCTTGTCTCCTCTACAATCTGATTGGTTATCCCTGTAAACCATTTATTTTTTGCTCTGCCTTCGGAACATTTTTGTGTAAGTAAAACTCCTACCAGTGGTTCACTACACAACAGACAGTTTAACTGGATAACCTCAGAAGAGGAACTGACATGTGGTCCATCCCCAGCCTACTGGAACGCCACGCGAGCCTTCATGATTCTCTCTGCCATGTCGTGCTTCGCTGGCATCATCGCCGGCATCCTCTCTTTCGCCCATTTCTCAGCCTTCGAAAGGTTCAGCCGCTCCTTCGCTGCTGGCATCATGTTTTTCATCTCCGGTGAGTCCCAGGACATGCAGATTCCACAGCTCCCATAATGAGCTTCCTCACATGTCATATTGCCCACAATTCCATTAATTTTTTTCCATTACTTTTCCCAACATGGTTTCCCTTAGTGTGATTCGCATAATATGCTGTAATTGTATTTAGAATTTGTAACTGCGGGAAATCAATTTCCCTGTCATAATGTGAAAAGCAGCATTATTTCCTGACTGACCTGTAATAATCTACCAGTCTTCCTCCTTTGTGTAGTTTGCAGGCTCTCACTTGTGTTTCTTCCAGATACTCTTGTTTCCCTCCATAGTCCAAAAACATGAGGTTAAGTAAACTGGCATCTTCAAAAACATAGTGTGTTTTGGTGTGTGTGTGTCCCGTAATGGACTGGCAGGGTCCCTTGTATTGTACACTGTACCTCCCGTGACAGTCTACAGGCTCTCTACAAGCTGTGCTGGATTAGTGGATGGATGGATGGATGGCACATGTCACAGTGTATCTTCTAATTTTCAACCCAAACCTTAATACAGTTTGTGCATTAAAACCATTCAAGGCAAACGTGACAGTAACAAAAGTAGATATTCTCAGGTTTCTCTGTCTGACCTGAAAAGCCTTGCTCTGCTTCAAACCCGTTTCCCCAGCTCTCTTTGTCCTTCTGGCTATGGCCATCTACACTGGAGTCACCGTCAACTTCCTGGGCAGGCGCTTTGGTGACTGGCGGTTTTCATGGTCCTACATCCTTGGCTGGGTGGCCTTACTTATGACGTTTTTTGCAGGTAAGTTCCTCACGTTGAACCGCACAGTTTGTACTTTCTGAAAATGCCCGTCCATCATCCCCACCCAACGAATTTCTGTTGCAGGAATATTCTATATGTGCGCATACAGGATGCATGAGTGCAGAAGGATGACTGGATCTCGCTAAAACTGGGGTTATAAACTAATAAATGGCAAAAGAGGAGAGTCAGATGCAGACCGAACAGGTGGAAGATAAAGCTGTTTGGAATCAGCACAGTGTGAGCAGCACTGTGATGGAGGGCTTGGGTTTCTCATGCCCTTGTGTGGACCCTCTTAATCATGTGGACAACAGCAGATTTTGTATATTACAACTCTACTTACCTATTTATAAATGAAGTTGATGTATACTGCTACAATCACATTCACTGAATGATCAATAAAGTTTGTTACAACCTGGGTGACTAATAATTGCCTTCAATTTCACTGATATGTAAAATTAGTATGTAAACATTCTTCAAAAAAGAGCCAAACATGCTGACTAAGAACTGTAGTCTGAAATACCAAATGCTTCTCCTTGTGGCCTGAAGCATATGTACATTTCTGTGCACCATAAAAAGCACGTTGTCTCAGCACTTTATATCTAAACGATTTGGTTGATTATTTGATGCCTGGTTGCAGTGTTTTCGCTGGCGTAACAGATTTTTAAATTTAAGTAGTTATTTAGTTATTTAAGTAAGAACTGGAGTTTGTGGAATCTAAGGATTTTAATGGAACGTTGCAATTTGAAAACATGATTTTGACGTGTAGGTTTCTGAAATAAATACTCTTACAAAAGAAAGCTTAAAGTATTAGCGTGCCTAGGATCTATGGATATTTAAGAGGATAATGTATCCCAAAGAGGTGGCATACAATAAAAAGGGTAACTAAAACGATTTATTAAAATAGAAGCATAAAAACAAGTTTGGTTGATATATACACAAATACTCTGGAGTTCATGTTCATTTTATAGGTAGAAACATTAATATCTCCAGTTTACTTGAGAAGATTTTTCTCAGTTTATGCAGTACAATCTAGTCCAATATTGTACATAAATCATATTCTTGTGTGTTCTTTATTTAGCAATAGATTGAACATTCCCTCTGAACAATTATATTGCATTTACAAGTATGTCCAAATCAACATAAGGCTTTAAGAATCTCAATAAAAAAAAAAACATTTGATGGAGAACAGTGCATGCATGATATTGTGAGATAATCACAACATTTGGGCTAATTTCTTGTATCAAAATATAATTTCAAGCTAAATGCGCCCTGTTGCCTGCTAATCGTTCCGTATGATATTTAAGATGATGCTTTTATATATATAAACTTAATGAAAAAATGCGCACTGCTGATGGGCTGACTGATTTTACAGCCTTTTCGACGTTAACCAGGCAAATATTCCCACAGTCATAACGCCAATCGCGACTATTTGAAGGCAGAGCTCCCACCGCAAACGCCCCGCCCACTTTGACTACATCGGCATGGTGGTCCATACCATTGCTGCTAAATTATAGGGGGGCTTTGAATTGAACAAACCCACTTTTTTGCGGGCGTACTTTATAATTGATGATTTTAGGACACAATATTACATTTTATGTATAGGTGTATACTTACATTTTGTGTGATAATTCCATCATTGTGCGTACGAAGTTACATATTTATGGCACGTTCGCCACACTCATCGCGTCGTCGCGTCATTTCCTGTTTCAGACGCAGATGAAGAGACTTGGGTAATGTGAAACGATTAACCAGGTAATGAAATATGGCAACACCAAAGGATTTGGAGGCTCGAGAGAGCTTGGGCAGCATGCAGAGTCCGGTGCACAGCGAGACCTCGGAGTACTGCGCCAGATTGCAGGAATGGATGTGGCAGTATTACTGCGGCCATCTGAACTGGCAGAGCTGGATGGCAGCGTTTGCGGCCCCTTTGCCTCCCTGCTGCAGCCCGCAGACGGAGGGTCAGGGGCAACCGGCTTTGGACGGTCGTAGCTGGTATTACGCTCAGTTTCTCGCCACAGTGCCCACTGATCGCGCTGCCTCCATGGCCCCGGGCTCCCCCGCTTCCCCCGACAGGCCGGTGCAGCAGCAGCACGGTAATATTCCGCAAGCAGGTAATTCAGTTCGGCTGCGTGACACTCCACGATGCAGCACGAGACAGTAACAGGCTGGTGCATTAAAACGCCTTAGAAGCTTGGCCATAGGAAATGGGCATCTGTATTTGTCACCTACACAGATTTTTCATGTGCTCATTTGCTGATTCTAAAGCTAATATAATGTTAACGTTCATGGATATCCCACATAAGTTTCCAAAACTGATTATACAGCCAAATTCATGCCAAGAGCACGTTTATAAAGAGAATATTTGTGTAAAAAAACAAGTTTCCATAATTACTTTTCCAACAGTATTGACGTATTAGATTTGAGTTGTTTGTAGCTATGCTGGGTGTCCTCACCTTGAACTATGACCCGACTGCTTAATATGATAGATAATACACCACCATTGTTTACAAGTAAAAGTCATAGTTAAACTTGACCGACCTGATTATGGTTTTAGTAAATACACACCCATCTTCCATGTTTATCTGGAGATGGTCACGGTGACCCTTTAGCCTGTTCCAGGACGCACAGGACTGGGGACATCCTGGATATAATACCAGTCCATCCTGAGTACACACTGTCTACTAAGAAAATGCGCAGACTCCACTTAGAGTTGGGGTGGGAATCAAACCCACAACCTTGGAGGTGTGAGATGCATCACATGTGTGGGAGGTGGGAATAATGGACCCTGTGCTAAAAAAGCAGCGTGTCAACCTGCTTCAAGCAAAATTTATGGGCTGGGGGTGCCTTTCCCTGTAGTATTGCTTGATGGAAACTATTGATATAGAAAATTATCTTTCTGATAATTTGTTTTTCTGAAGGAAGAATTTCAGTGATCAATGTTGACACACCACAGCACACAAAACTGCATTTAACCCATATGTGACATCATGACATATCAGGGGGCAGCTAATTCAGCGCCCGGGGAGCAGTGCTTGGGGGTGGTACCTTGCTCAGGGTACCTGAGTGGTGCCTTGCTAGTCGAGGATTTGAACCAGCAGTCTTTCAATTACAAGTGTGCTTCCCTGACCATAAAGTCACCACTGCCCATAAACAAAGAAGTTTTACATTACTTGCTTTTCTTTGTTATATCTGGCTGGTCCTTTGTGTTATTTTTGCATCACTTGGAACGTGATTCTGAGACATTGCTCCTTTTCTGTGGGAGGCCACGCCCCCTCTGGCTGATGACTGTCCATGTGGTTCTCAGCTGCAGGCCCCTCCTCTTTTCTCTTTCAGGTCACGAGTTCACCATCCCCACGCCCCTGCACCGCTTCTGTGCCGAGGCGCTCGATTTTATCATCCTGTTCTGCATGAAGGCTGCGGTTATCCTCACCGTCATGCACCTAAGTGGTATGAAGTGAGTCGCACAGCCGTGAATTTTACAAGCTGCCTGCAGTCTCGGGGTTGCCTGGGGTGTGAAGGAGATCGACGTGGTGCACATGGCCCTTTCCAGTGGTTACAGTCACTCACTTGTGAACAGATGAGATGAGAGTCACTTGTTTACAAATGTTTACTACCTTTCGCGTTTATGAAAGACATACTCTAGCACCTTTCTTCACTGACCGAAAGAAATTAGAAATTAAGAAAGATTATTTTCGCATTTATAAATAAAAAAGGAGAAAAGCAAAAAATGATTTAGGATTTGTCTATTAGCAGCTAATAGATATGCAGTCGGGTGCCGCATTAAGTTTTTCGGTTAATGACAGACTGCATTTACGACGTCAGTCCCATTGTGTTTGTGGTGACACTGGTGGTGGTAATTCTAATGCGCTGCCAGTCGTATATATGAATAGCAAATACAGTTATGTACTGTACATAATGCTTGAAATGGTGATACATAATTCAGTAGAATAGTTGTTTATTTACTATACTGTACTTTTTTAATCTTTATTTGATTATACCATATACCCTAGGTGTGTGTTAATGCATGCCATCTAGGTTTGTATAAGTACACTCTATGATGTTCTCACGATTGTGAAATAATGAGCCTGTGGTCCATTGAACCAGTTATGTTTTTGATTTGATCCTATCCTGTATTAGCTGATGCAGCTGGGACCGCCCAGAGAAGGGTACTGCCTCCTACCTTGGTAAATCGTGCGCTTTAGTAAGGCCCAGTAGTTCTCTCTAGGGGTTAAGCTAGGCAAGGAGGGGGGGCTGGTCATAATTCAATTATTCGAGGCATTGAGCTGCATAAATATCATAACCTTTTTGAAAGCTGCTTACTTCTTCTTGAACCAATGTATGATGATGGTATCTCGTAGAGATTGACAGTAGATCTTGTATTTAATTTTTACAATATTTGCAAGTCGGAAACATTCTACAAGTTCATCACTGATAACTCCTGCCCACGTCATCACTCCTCCACTACCCTGTAGGTGCTTGAAGAAGGTGTCCATCAACAGACCATCTACTTGGTCCATCAAGAAGCACTGTCATCTCATCTGTTCACAAAACCTCCGTGCAAATCCGACTTCAGTGTGTCCTTACCTATTCTTTATTTTTTAGCTTGTGTGTCTTGTTGTGTTGAGATCACGTTTCAGCCTTTGTGACCTTAGCAGTTAGTGTACTTATAGTACACTGCATATGGTATTTCCGGAGATTCCATTCAGACTGCAATTTAAATAAAAAAAATAATAAGAAATATGGCATTTGATACTACCGAGTTTCTGAAAGTCTCTCCTTTAATTTGACACAGATCTTTGGCAGTTAATTTGAATCTTCTTTGCACTACATCCTATCTTCTTTGGCTCTTGGTTGGTCACAAAACATTTGATTGTACGGCGATCACGTTTTTAAAGTATGGCGATTTTGATTGTTTTGCAGCCCTCTGACTGACACTTTTTGTTATTTCCACTCTCTGTAAGGTCATATTTGGTCCATTTTAATAGTAATAATAATTTGATTAATTCTGCGCATGGAAATATCTGTGGTTTCCTGTTTTTACTTGAAAAAGAAAGTATTAAACCTGAGCAGGCTGTATTTTTAAACAGTCTGTTCTTATTTGGAGATTAATCTGGACTGAAACTATTGGTCGGAAGAGAAGGTACTAGCAAAATACATACTTGCCTAATAACATTAGTACAAATAACAGTAGTCGTGCAAATTCTTACACATACACATTAAATCATTAATCATAAATTCAAATATCATAAATCTGACACTTCCTTGGTCCCGATGTTGTCCGATGTGAAAATATTCATTGTACTGCATAGTGACCTTTTGATATAGAATGTTTATTTAGCAATAAGGACTGTAAATAAGAGCAAGGAATCAGGGCAGATGCCTTGAGTGAGCTAGTACACGCCCTTAATATGACTGAGACGTGTTAATATCAGGCCCAGAAAGCAGCGATAAGGACCCCAATATTTATTGTCTCTATAGCCCCATTCAGGTTCATTCTCTTCCTCTGCAAGTATGAGTCATTAAAAGACCAGCCATATCCCTAAAAGTGCTCATGATTCTTTTTTTTTTTTTACTATTGTTTTTTTTTTAATGTTTGAATGGCCACTGGCTGACATGCTAGAACAGCTGCGCCTCAGATAAAAATTTTCCTGCTGATTTCTTCCCAGGGACGTCTCCAAGTTGGCCCTGCATTTCATTGTAGAAGAGATCAACGAGGACACATCTATGGAGGAACTCCAGAAAATGATGGTAGTGGCTCTGGTCTACAGGGTCCTGGTTTGCTTTTATGAGGTGAGATTTTCAGAAACCTCCGGTCTCTCATAACTGTTTTTGTACCGTATGCATTTCTTACAAAACCTGTGCTAATTAGAATTGACGT
>JAABNX020000053.1:8456895-8466895 GCA_015163995.2 Mormyrus lacerda | reverse complement strand
ACCATAAAGTGGTTTGATTTGTCGTTTTAAAAAAGATTATTCAAATTTTATGCCCCCCCCCCCCCAACACAGAGAGTATTTTTTAAAATCTTATCTGGCTTGTTGAGGACAAGAATCAGAAGTGAGTAGCTGTTACTCTCCTGGGGGGCTGGTACCGTGCTCTTCACTGCATGGTGAATTTGTGGGGGACTGTGGTTCTCAGCATGGCGGGGAACTGTGAGAGCTTTATCTGTAGTACTGTAAAGAAGTATGGCAAGAGGATTTAAAGGTACAGTCATTAGATAAGGATCACCCTGTGAAAGGATCAGGGACAGCCGTTTGATATAGGGAATGTATGCAATTTTGCATGCTATCTTTTAAGATAATTATGCTTCTTAATTCTTTTTCCTGAATCATTTCTTCAATTTGCCTTTTTATACATTTCAACGTTAAGAAAATCTTCACAGCACAAGCCTCTATGCCAGTGTTTCCCAACCTGGTCCTCGGGGTGCCACAGTCAGTCCACGTTTTTGCTCTCTCCCAGCTCCCTGCCAGTCAGTCCACGTTTTTGCTCCCACCCAGCTCTGGCAGGGATTCGGGAAGGAACAAAAATGTGGACTGTCTGCGGGTCCCCGAGGATCGGATTGGGAAACACTGCTCTAGGCTATAAAATAGTAGAGAAACTAGAGAAGAAAGCAATTAACCCACATCTGAGGAGGGAGCGGCACACTCACACGTCTGCACCAGGGGCTTCATTGTGAAGGAAATGAGCAAGCGGGAATCTACCCAGCAATTAACAACGCCAGTGGAAAAGAAAGGCTTAAGTAGGGCATCTGGCTGTTGGAGGTGTTTAGCTTCGAGGAAAGTATTGATTTTGGCACATATTAAAAGAGGGTGGATTCACAGTCGGGCTGTCGGGTGACTATTGACAGAGACTTGAACAAACAACAGATCGAAGGTTTCATGATTAGATTTTTCAATGGGGACAACAGTAACTCTGCTGTTTTCTGTTAAAAAGTTCTGGCTATTTGTCAAATGTACATAATGATTATAAAATAATATTTATGAGGATATGCATCCATCCTTCATACCATTAGGGAGGGCAGTGACCCTGGACCCTAACCCCAGAACGCTTAGGAGAACTAGGCAGGAGAGAGTATGAATGGACACCAGTCCATCATAGGACACTATGGGCAATCTGGAGATTCCTTTTCATCTGACCGCATGTTTTGCTCCATAGGAACATGCATGATAGTATGAGGTCACATTGCCCTTGGAGTGAGGGAGTATAGAGTATATGCCCTATGGGGGACTGGCGTCCCGTACAGGGTGGACCCAGGCCTTGTGTGCTGTGTGAGGCTCTAAGCCTCCCGTTCAGGATGAGTGGTTAAAAGATGGATGGCTGTTGTGCTGAGCTCCCACATGGTAACAGTATTTCATGGCTTCATTGCTGTAACATAATCCACACATTATGGGGTGTATTTCATGCTGTGTCACTCAAAAACTAAGCCACATACATGTTTGCAACACCCACAGGCTTATTATTCATATTACAGGGCTGGGTAGTCACCCCCCCCCCCCAATGTTTGTTCTGTTGGGTTCTCCGCCTACTGAGGATTAAACTTCTCAATGGTCCCAGTAGGTGCCTCAAGATTAACACTAATCTGCCCCGAATTGAATGAGTTGATTAAATTGGGTCTTCTTAGTACAAAGATTATGAACTTGATGCATCTGATCTGGATAACTTATTTCCCTGTTGCCATGACAGATGGGAATTATGGGGTGGTGGTCTTTCAAATGATGAATTTTGCATTTGTAGAATTTGCAGATATCCTCACTCGATGTTCGGTTGACATGCATTTAGCTGTGGATTTCATTGCTTAACAGATGATAAAATACCAGAGTAAAACAAGAACATAATAAGAAATGCAATGCGATTAATGAGCATCACCATAATGTCAGACTTCTGTATATTTCAATACTGGATATGAAAGGCACTTTCTAAAAGATATAAGACAAAACCCTACTAATTCCCATTTTTGTGGGAGTGTGTCAGTTTTCCAACATAGGCCTACAAAAATTTTCACTCTTTTTTTCTTCTCTGCAAAATTAGTATTCAACTGCGGACAGGCAGAAAAATAGCTAAATAAACAGCTCGACAAACGGGAGGATGAATGATATTCCCACTTGCTAATGTTTTCGCTATGATAGAACATATTTATAGAGAATAACTGTGTTTGCACCTAATTGTCAGTGACACCTTCTGGAGCGATCACAGCTGTCGGTACTGTCCGTTCTGTAGGTGGCTGTTACCGTGGGGTGTTATGGGTATTAATTTCAGCAGCGTTGCTCCGGCGTAGAGGCTTTCTCTCACAACGGAAAACAGGTGTTTGCCGTACAAGAACATAAACACCTCTCGACTTTAACTTTTTGTTTTTACCCTGGTCTGGGAAGCTTGATAAATAAGTGAACCATCCATCCGTTTTTCAGTACTGGAGTCAGACCCGAGATGGACGGGACAGAAGTCAGGGGACACCGTGTACAAGATATACATATCAAGTGAATTTCAAGGTGAGGTGAAGTTCTATCTTAACATGTTTCAGCAGTGATGAACCTGGTATCTGGTGCAGCCAGCTAACCAGTAAATCATGAGGGTAACTCACCACCTCTCAAAAGGAATATGTTTACTGGTGACTGATTACATATCTCATTTTCTATACCTATTAATGATTTCTGCTGTTTATGCTTCTGATCACGAGTTCACGAAATGGAAAGTTAGCATTTAGATATTTCAGTGATTTTGTTTTATTGTTTTATTGAGAGATTCAATGTGGGATGAGCGCTGAATGCTCGCTGTTCTGTTGTAGCAATTCCCCAGTACTACCAGTAGGTGGTGTAGTGAGCACTTGAACAGGCGGCGCACTACAATATGAAAACTCACGATTGATTTAGGCGTACAAAGACTTTAAAAGCACTAGTTGATGCTTTAATATTAATATTTCAGTCATGGTTGATTATTATATTGCGTAAATGTAATATTTCAATGCACTCTGATCAGCTTGCTGTAACTTTAGTACACAATAATTTTAAAATGTTGCTTTTGAGCTCATATGGTACGTTTAATAAGCTCTTAAATAAGTGGATCTATTTTATAAGCTTTTTCAAATTGCGAATACATTACACAGGTGCCAGGAACACTACCCAGGGATTTAAATGTCACACCCCTTGCTTTTGCAGAAATGTTACAGAGTGTGTTATTCAGTCATAAGCCTGATGCACATCTTCTGTCCAATTAGCGACGCCCCGAAGAGGTAACGATGTGAGGATGCGGAAATCTGTACATTTTCCAGTCTTGCATTAAAAAGCACTATCACAGGCTGTGAAGCTCGCTATTTTGACCTAAGACATGTCACCGACGTGGTCATGGTCTCTAGATTTAACCAGTCAGTGAAGGTTTCTCATTTGTCGACTGCAACTCATTTGCATCTGCCTTCCTGACGCGCGGGTCCCACCGGTGCCTCGTCACCACTACGTCACAGCTGGCGGCTCGTGCAACCCTGCCAGGCTGCATCTTGCAGATGCCGAGCCAGAGGGGCAATAGGGCCTGACAGGCATTTCCTGACTTCTCTCCGCTTCCTTTGGTTTTCCCAGCAGAGGCCCCAGTCGTTGCAGTACTAGATGCATTGCTGCCTTTGAGTTGCACGGTGTTTTAATTGATTTTTTTAAACGCAGTGGGTTTTAACACATCCTTTGAAATTCTTTCACAGCTACGGCGCTCTTGGCTCTGTTTGGAGGGGAAAAACTAGAGCACAAAAAAACCGAGCGAACGTACGCCTCTCGTGTCGGGAAAAATGTCTGATGACAATTGTTTTCGTTTCCAGCCAGCCGAGGAACTTGTTTCACGGTCCTCACGGAGCGTTGCATGAGAGCTCGCCGCAGATGCAGCCTCATACCAGTCACGTTAAACAAGGCTTGGCTAGAGAAAGATTTGACGCTTTTTAAATTCACAGAGCAATTGGCCATTCACATGCGGAGAGGCATGAGGGTGAAAGGAAATTTAACTGGAGGGTGGATACGGACTCCGAATTCAGGGATTACCTTAGTTATTTATGCATGAAGGATCATACTGTAGACTTTCTGGACTGCGTAGATGCAAGATGCCCCTCCATTAAAGACAATCAAGAATAAAAATGTGATTATGACAGCGAGCATCACTGTGTTTAAACATGGCGGATTGAAGTGTCGCCAAAGATTTTATGGTTTAATTTTGGTACTTTTACTTTTTCCTAGAGCAGAACTGGCTCTGTCGAAATGTCCAGGTGTATGATGGGTAAAATGAAGAATTGCAACATTTACACTTTGGCTAAGCAAATAACAGTTTATTGTTTACACATTGGCCAGACTTTTCTAGAGAAAGCTTATGAGTAAAGTATCAGAATCTATTTACAATGTGTGTTTGTGCTCCTAAACTTCAGCTTGACCATGTTTCCACTAGCTTTGGTTGAATTATGATTTCGTCACGCAGAAGTGAATCAGGAATAGCAGAGTTCATATGCATGAGTAAATCAACATGAACCAAGTGCTTTGATAAGAATGGCCATTGTTGTTCCATTCTGTATCAGTGCATTTGTTTATTCAGTTAAAGTGCAGGTGTACTTTATAACAGTACAAGTACATTATAAAACAGAAGCCTGTACTAGCCTATATTCTTTTTTGTCTGCTGCCTTAAAGCTTTAGAAACATTCCCAGAGAAACCCAATTCTTTACAGTAATCTCATAAAAAGGCAACGTTAGGGGGCTGTAAAGCTAGGAAGTTGCATAAACTAACATTTTGATCGTTGAAAATGTTTTTCTATGTATTTGTGTTGCTTTAGAACAGTAGATTACTTAAGTGATCGAAGGAGGGAGTCACGTAGTAAATTGTATAGTAGTCCCTGGCTTGACGTATGTAATTCATATTCAAAAGACTAGAGTTTCGTTTCATCCTGGCTGCACTGCAGATGGTGACGTGACACAACACACACTCAGGTGACCGTCTCATGAATGATGCAGTTTGTGTGTGTGTGTGCGCGCGTCTGTCTATGTGCTTTCCTGGTCCTTTGTTTTGTTGTTCCAGGGGAATTAAAGTTTCAGTTCCAACCCTATCCGCGTTTGCTTGGGAAAAAAAGATGAGGGAGTTATAAATAATTATAATAATAATAATGAAACAATCCGGAGTTCCTCCGGGTTAAGAGCTGGAATGCTCAGTATCTCGTATAAGATAATGGTGCTGGACGCCTGCCAGTGGATTGTCGCTGTGTCTCCCCCCCCCGTTTTTGCTTGCACAGAGCAGCAACCTCGGGCTATTGCAGAGGTGGATAACTGTTCCATATTTGGCTTACACATTCACACACGCACTCACGCACGCACGCATACACAGAAAGGAGGGGGCAGAGTGCAAGAGAGCTATTAGCTTAACTGCTGCAGACATCATTCTGATAGTACGGGGAGACGATCAGTACAGGAAAGAGTGCTGGCAACGAGGAAAAGGACTGCCTTCCCAGAGCATTGCACCGTACAGTAAGTCGTGTTATACCCAGTGTTATTTACTCTGTCCTTTTTGAAGCGCGGCCACTTTTCTCACCCAGCACAAGTAAGGATGACGGCTGTAAGTGTGCAGGGATCACCGTAACTGTTTATTGCAGCTGTTTATATTATTATTGTTATTAGTAGTAGTTTTTAGCAAACAAGAAGGATCGCACGGCGATCTAGTTGTCGGACTGTCAAGCACCGTAGTACGTCTGCGTCGCTTGGCGGTCGTAAGGTTGTACTATGAACCGTGGTGCCAAAGTAGCGAGCGGGCGTTTCGGGGAATTAGAGCCGGCCGAGGAGCGCACACTGCCAGCCGTGGCGTACGGCGATCTCGCAGTAAAACTGCGCCACTTTACCTTCCCCCGGTTTCACATTGCACTACTGACAGCACTTTCTCGCAAGCCTGATTCCGTAGTACGGGGCTGCGCTCTACTATGGCTACTATCGTTACTATAAAATGGCTCACGTTGTGCTCGGGGCTGGACGCGTCCGCACTGTCGCAGTTTGAGTAATATTTCACGCCATGGAGGAATGCCTGACAGTTCGCTAGAAGACGTTTAACTTACTAGGTTACACAAATATCCGAGCACACGGATTGCAAACAGTTTCTTTTATTGTGCGACGAATGCCTAAAATATGAACAATGCATTTGAAACAATCTAAAAACATATCCGATTCCCGGATCTTTATACCCAGCGTAAAAGGTGGATAGTTTTACGTTTGCAAATGCGTCGCACTATTACATTGAAGCTGAAGTATCCGATGACAGCTCCTCTGTACAGCTGGCGGTTGGACTCCAAGGTGTCACAGCCCAGCTCCGGTTATATAATGGGCTACTGGGGATCCCGGTGATACAGACGTTTTTTTTTACTTTGTTTACAGTCGAGAGATGTGATGCACGTTGAAAGGTCTTCCAAAGTACGGCCGATCTGTTGAACAGAAATGATTACATAAAAAGTTGTTAAAGACGCTCAATACCCAGGCGTTGTACTCGCATGTAGTCGAATTTGTTTCTGGATTGAATTATTGATTAAACAATGGACGCACTCACAACACAATATTATAATCAACTATTGGCTACAGTCTTGGATGTTCTTTTACGAGTTGTCATCCTGTTAGGCAAGTTTTAGGAGCCATAAGATTTTTGGTTTTCAAATGCAGAATTTTATTATAGCAGATTATAATGACATAATTAATACATGGTATATAGGTTGAGTGGTACAAACGCAGTTTTGTGCGGTGGTAACGGTTTCACTACAAGTTCAAGCTGTAGGGATAGGCACAAAAAGATTAAGCACAAAACGGGACTAACATCTGGTATTTGCGCTGATGGCTGTTTATAGCCTGTCTTTACAATTAATTATTGTTATTTATTAGGCTTGATAATTTGTTGGGAAACGCTGACAGGGTTGTCACATTGATTAACGGTTTAATTTGACCGGCCCTTGGATGAAACAAGAAATGAGTTATAACAATATATTAATTGTTCCAATAAATTGTCATGATGTTTAGGCCTATTCTATAATATCGTTGATAACAATGATTTCTATTGTTTGAGTGAAGTGAATTTATAATTCTGCAACAATGAGTATTATATTTCTTTTTTTTTTATTGATTTAGTAATTAAAAGTCATTATTGAATTTAACAAATTAATAAATTACTATATTGTCACGGTGCCATTATCAGTCTTAAGATTTAATTGTTTCATAACATTTTTTTTTGTGATTTACCTATAAAAATGATCCGGTTTGTTGTCACGTTCCTTTAGCTGTACGATTAAGCCGTTGATAAATGATTATCGCCCATGTTAAATAAATGATTTGTTATATAACGAGTTGCTGCTCCTGAAGTGGCACATTTCCTGTACGTTAATGACCTTTTTACGTTTGCAGTGTAATATATAAGTAGCTAATGCATTTCCGTTGCCTTGGTATAACACCGGGTCAGCCGATTGCATGCATGCACCTCGGCGGGGGACGCCTTTGCCGGCCTGTCACATCTAAACACGTCTTCGGTTCTTTATCAACTGTGAATGGAATAAACTTCCAAGATCCTCTGCGTCTTTTGATTGCTTAATAACGGGTGGGGGCGCATGGAAAGTTAGTCATGCTTTAATTATATTCGGAGCTGCGCAGTCTGACGCCGTAGTGCACAAATCGTCTTCAGCTTCGAAGTGCTTCTGTGCAGACTGCTGGTTTGGGATGCCTGACAACGTTATTGAGATTTTATTTTTAATTGTGTGCATGTGTTTTTTATTCCTCATACTGCATTTATTTGTTATTGACCAGATTTGAGCCGTTACCCGTCACACCGCAAAACTTGATTAACTTGTGTTGATATAGGCTGATCACCATTTGCGTTGTCAGACATAGGGTGACCTATTAAAATATTAATTATTGTTTAGTGCTATCGCGCTAACTAGCAGCACATTGGTGCAAAGTGGAACATTTTCATAAGCAGTGGAGTCAGCTGGCACTCATGCCTTTGTTTCCTACGTCTGACTTTCAAAAACAGCAAAAGCGTACGGTGTCAGCTTGCCAGGTAGGCGGCTCGTCCTTTCTCGCTTGGCTGAGAGCGCAATGGCACACCCTCACCTGGAGGATGGAGCGCGTGCATTCCAGCTCCGTCACGGGAGACATTCCCCTGCCCCGCCCACTGGGGGGTTCGTCTCGTGGAGAGCTGTGTGTTTGTGTGTGTGTGTATCAATTCAAGTCAAGTAGGTTTCGTTGTCATTTCAGCTATATACACATTATACAGTGTGTGTGTGTCTGTGTGTGAGAGAGAGGCTTCTGGCCAACTGAACTCAATGAATATTGTTTTTATGTTTTTAATTTTCTTTTCTTAAAGCAAGTTCCCTGTGGCCCAGGAAATTTATCCCGGTACATTGGATACACAGCCTGATCAGCAGGGTTGGTCGTTTTGTTCTGCTGCCTTTGATCGTTATATTACAGAATATATTATTACAGAATGGCTTTACTTTTGGGCTTTATGCAGTTTTATTTATGTCCTACCTGTCTGATATTCTGCCCGTTATTAATGTCTCTGAGACAGATCAGAACCAGTACAATGAAAGGTGACCCAGGGGCGCTGGCCCAGGCCCTCAGGACTTCGCCAGTTTGCGTGCAGGTCGGGAGGGACACTACGGCGCCCTGTTAAGCTGTTCCTCGATGGCAGGGCATATTTCTCATGAAACAAGCTGAAGGGCATCACGCTAGCTCTGTTCTGTGGTTTTGCGCATAACTGGGCCATCAGAGCTGTGTTTCAGGTGCGTCAGAGGCCTCGACCAGCTCACCTTTGGCTCAGTGTCACTGCCCTGGGACCAGCTGAGCTGGGTCTGTAATTAGGGACCGAGAGTGGATCAGGCGACGTTATCCGGTTGGGTAACTGGAGCACTGTGACTGGAGCACTGTTGTCCCAAACGACACAAACTGCACACTGAACTTTGTGAGTGGCTCACAAATGTGATTGTTGCCGTCTAACTGGTTTCAAAGGCGGGGCTTGACTCTTCTAGTGGTGGGATGGGCCAATCGGAAGGTCCGCCTCTCTGCATCAGACTTGGGGCTGCATTTACATGTGCAGGTTCATGCTTCATGTTTTGGCTGTACTGTGGACCCAGGTGACCTCACCCCTGAAGCCCCTGACGCTGTGATTGGATTGATTTTCAGCCTCGCTTAACGTGACTGTCTCGGCTCAGTGTTTTTCCATTCAGAAAAAAAGCACTACGGTGTTAGTAGACTGTGACCTGCCGCTGATTGGAATGGAAACCCTGCGATTCCCATCAGGCGGCGGCGCTCCGCGTGAGTGAATTATTAAAACCACCATGAGGCATGTCATCCTTTGAAACCCCAGGGATTTTTTGTAATCTAATCGTGCCGGCAGCGTCCAAATCGTAAGACATGTGCTCTCACCCCCTCCTGCCAGCCCCGAGGGGGGTCTGGTTTCGTGTTAGGTGGCCTTCCAGGCAATGCCAGAATTGAGTATGAAAACACAAGCCGTGTTTACCTAGTACACACAATGCCTGGGGATCAACACTCTGCGGGCACAGCGCGGGAGGCCTTAATGGTCGGCGGTGGGTCCCTGGCTCGTTTATAACGGCGCCAGTGAGTAGGGAGGTGGAGGGTGTATCGCAGCCCATTTCTAGGTCCTGTAAGGGTTAAGATTGGGGGAGGCGGGATTAGATGAGATTTGCCTCAAACACACAGGCCGAGGTCACACATCAGGATCTAGGCCTTAAAAAAAATGCCCTAGGGGTGCGGCCTTGGCACATGACTTTGCCACCCCCCCCCCTCATATTACACTCCTTTTCCCGTCACCTTAAGTTGCCCTGGGCAACATTCCTGTGACTCAGGGCCTGCATATGCGCTGAGGTTAAACAGTGACACATGCTGGGGGTGACAGGTTCTTGCCTGGGAAAAGGGGGGAAGGGGCAGGGCTGCGACTGGACTAGCT
>JAABNX020000053.1:8428332-8439489 GCA_015163995.2 Mormyrus lacerda | reverse complement strand
TGCATTGACAGGACCGGTGATCAACGGGCAAATGCATAAAACCACCCAGGGTCACGGGGTTGCTGTGCCGGAGGCGATATCTGTGGGACTGCGAGGGTCACGGGGCTGCTGTGCCGGAAGGGATATCTGTGTGGCTGCAAGGGTCACGGGGTTGCTGTGCCGGAGGTGATATCTGTGGGACTGTGAGGGTCACGGGGCTGCTGTGCCGGAAGGGATATCTGTGGGACTGCGAGGGTCACGGGGCTGCTGTGCCGGAAGGGATATCTGTGTGGCTGCGAGGGTCATGGGGCTGCTGTGCCGGAGGCGATATCTGTGGGACTGCGAGGGTCACGGGGCTGCTGTGCCGTAAGGGATATCTGTGGGGCTGCGATGTTCACGGGGCTGCTGTGCCGGAGGCGATATCTGTGGGACTGCGGGGGTCACGGGGCTGCTGTGCCGGAAGGGATATCTGTGGGACTGCGAGGGTCACGGGGTTGCTGTGCCAGAGGCGATATCTGTGGGACTGCAAGGGTCACGGGGCTGCTGTGCCGGAGGGGATATTTACTTGACCGACTCTTTATCGGTCAGGGAACTAAACAGTGATGTGAATAAGCCGCATGGGACTCTCTATGGCTCTATAGCAGCCCGCCCCCGCCTCCGCCTTTATCCCTGCCTCTGCACCTACCACTGTTCCCACCACTGCCCTGGCTTCTGTCCCTGCTCCTTTATCTGCCCCTTCCCCCCAACTGTGCTCTTGCCTCTGTCTTTTCCCCTGCCCCCACAACTGACTCTGCCCTCGCCCTTAGCCCTGCCTCTACTCCTGCCTCTGCCTCCACCATGGCCTCGGCCTCCACACCGCCCCTCACCTGATCTGAGTGTCCCTGCCCCAGTTCACAGCCACTGGCTGCCTCTACTCTTAATTACCAGCTATCTCTGCCTCGTTTCACAGTAACTGGCTGCCTCTGCTCTTAATTACCGGCCACCTCTGTACTTAATTATGGACTGACTGCCTCTCCTCGTAATCACCCTTTACCTCTGCTCTTAATTAACCAGCTGCCTCGTCTTTTAATTATCAGCCGCCTCCTCTCTTAATTACCTTCCACCTCTGCTCATAATTACTAGCTGCCTCTGTTCTTAATTGTTGGCCGCATCTCTGCTTAATTAACCATAGGCTGACTCATCGTACAGTTTTGGTCTTTAGTCCCTACAATGCATATTTTGCAACTCTCCTGAGCACCAGGCAGGGAGAAGGGTGTGATCCCACTGAATGAGGAAGTGGGGATACTAGCTGATTGTGAGATGTCGTCAGCCTATTGAGCACTGGATCCTGCCGGCCAGTGCTGTTGAGACTGGCCTCACACAGCCGCCGGAACAGGATTACCCCAGTGGGCCGAACACAGATGGCTCTCTCTTCGCTCTACACAGTGTTTGAAGCTCCTCTGAGGGAGACATATATGCTACTCTGCCATCTTGTATAATGGTTGGAACATCTAGATGGTCTCTGGAGCTGCAAAGATGGCCGGGATGGAGGGGGCACACCCAGCAGCCTCGTTCTCATTGACTGCGCTCAGAATCCCTGGTAGGAATGCCCCCCCAGCACTCACTGGGTTAGACACACTCGCTCTGTATCTGTGTAACTAAGGTCCAGATGAGTGGCTCCTGCTCTAAATCGCACGTGTTGATGTCCAAATGAGCTACTTTGAAATGAAACTGGGTCGCTCAGACCCGCCTTGTAATCCCACATAATCCTGGATGGGGAGGAGAGGTTATCTGAGCTGAACCTGAGACGGGTCATGATCCATGTATATGAGATTCTGACACGTCTGAATGCTGTTTAACCAAATAGTTACTTCAGTGATGGTAAATATACAAGAACTCGTGGCCATAGGTGGAAATTAGCGGGAGAACATTTTAAACTGGATTTGAGAAAGTACTTCTTTACACAGCGTGTCATTTGTAAATTACTTATGTTTGCAATGTGACAGACCCAGCAATGAAATCACAGATCCGGTGTCCGATAAGCTCAAGCGTGTGGCTGAAGGTGGCGTCCGACCCCGAAGGCCTGGACTTATTCCACGGCGTCTCGGCTTCTGCTTGGCGGCTCAGGAATTGAGAGTAGACTGAAATGTGCTGATTATGGGCTGTTTTTGTACTGCATCTGGCAGCTCTGCGATGTAGGGTTCTCTGGAGGGGCAGGCGGGGTGTTCTGGTCTGTCCGTCTTTATCGGGGGGGCAGGTTAGGGTTAGTGTCCGTCATAACTAGCACCAGTCACATAACGTGCCTTTAACAAGAATGTAGATCTACTCTGTTCTTCTGATTACCTTTGGTTAACCTTGTTGTTGTAGCTGTGTTCCTCAGCCGTCTGGTTTTGAATTGCTTCTCTGTCTCTGAGCTCTGCACCGGGCGAGCCTGGCAGAGCCGGCCACTCACTTGCGTGCTGCTGTTGAGCATGCCAGCGCCATGCTGCTGTGGATGGCAGCCTTCACGGGGAGATTTGTCTGGGACGGTTGACATACAGTAGGATGGGGGTCACTGCTGGCTGTTACAAAGACCCCCGCCGTTGTGACGTCAAACATCAGACGTGGCCCGTAAAGTGCATTTCCGTAATGTGCATTCGCTGACGTCCATTCCGTTTCGCGGCCGATGAAAGGCCAGCTGTCTGATTAGTCCAAGGCCCCCTGGTGCATTGTGGGAGTTCACGCTAATCATTAAAGCATGCCTAATGTGCTCGTGGGGGTCTCCCGCCGGGGGGAGCCACATCGGGGGAGGACAGGAATGAGGGCACACAGCTTGTTTGGGAACAAAAACGCCGATTATCGGAGGGTGGAAACTTGGCCATGATTCTGGGCTTGTGAGGGAAGGAAAGGCCTACAGACACAGATTCTGAAGGCATCTGGGGAGACACAGCTCCACGGCTTTGTCTGTCTTCTCGCTCTGTGTCCTCCTTCCTCTTCTAACAGCTTTGAAAGGGACTCGAAGCTTACAGTGAGTGTTTGGGAGCCCCAAGGATCAGGGTGTGGTGTCTGTGGCAGGAAGAGCCAGGCAGCCCTGTGAGATTTTGTTACAAATGATCCTCCCCTGTAGGGGGCAACAATGAGTCAGGCAAATACAGTTGCATTAGTCACAGAGATGTTTGGTTTGGTACCTGAGGGACAGGGAATGCAACAGAATGTATTCTTCTCGGTAATTTAGATAAAATGCATAAACAGATGAACCAGGCCTGTGCATCACAGGTGCTCTTCTGTTAGTTTTCTTTCGTTTAGCAGTGAGTTAATGCTGGTCGAGCGGAATCATGGCATTTTCTGAAAACACGTCCTCTTGTATTTTAGCATGAAACAGCAAGCTAATGCTAGTCAACCGGAATAAAGTCCTTCATCCGTCAGCGATACTGTGCACTCAGTCAGGGTAACTGATTCCGAATGGCCTTAAAGCAGCTCCCTTAATGGCCTAAGTCTTTAAAGGTAGTGTTAGGTGGCCGGTCGAGTCCTATGTTCGGTGCTCGCTACAGGAAAAGGCCAGAAGCTTCCAGAAGCAAGCCGAGAACTAATGGTCTGGTCTGCTGTACTTCATTTTGTTTTTCTCTTACGACGGATCTGGAGGAATGATTGCTGTTGTTCTCCCAAGGAGGGCGTTCGTTGTGTGTCCGTGTGAGTTTTTAAAAATGAAAGGTATGAGTAAGAGTCACTTCGACTCCAGAAGGTTTAACTTGAATTTCTGCGGCACTCTTTGTTCTTGCACCGTGAGGGACATCTGCAGCAGTGACACGGAGGAGCTGCCCCCTCATTAGAGAGGGCCCCCCCTCGTCTCATCTCCACCTCCCTGATCTCCCCTGGCTGGTGGCTTTCCTCACAGCTGATCTGAATGCTCAGTCCTCCTGCTCTGAGCTGTAGATCAGTGTATCTGTCAGGTATGTCTGACTTCACTGTCCTTAATCCTGTTTGGAAGCAGATGCTGTTATTGAGGGAGCTTGTTTTTAGGAAGTCACCTTGCCTGTAGGACTGAACGGCGTGTTTGCTTTGGATGGCTGTCCGGAATGGTGACAGTGGGAACCACCTTCATCATTCTGCCTGTAGATTTGCTGACTAAGGCTCTGTTTTTGTTATACGTTTGGGTTCTCCAAGAGGTGACATAAGTATTGTGATAGGTAAACCTGTGCGTTTGTGTAAGAGCTGCTTGACCGCCTCAAAGCATGCTCCTTTCCCAGGTGGGAAGTGTAGCTGACAGGCTACGTGGATAATGGCTAATGGTCTCCCTGCCAGGGTGAGCTATCCTCGGGCTTGGAGTTGCTAACGCTATCTTGGCTGTTTCCTCTTCTGTTGATCCATTTTCTCTGCCGTCCTTGGCATCGGCTTGAAATGCCCGTATGTGAGTCCTCACAGGCAAGTCGGGGAGGCTGACCTTTTTCTGCTGGGTGTCCCTTTTGTTTCAGGCTACTATGTAATGCATCTAGTTCCTCACAAACAAACTCTTGTTTCCTAAAATGCATGACACGGACCCCTCGCCTAACTGGTGAACATGAGGATGTTTGCCTTGCGATAACGTGGTAAACCTGCCGGGAAAGACCCACCCTCAGCACGACGGCCATAAGAGCAGCTGGGATTTTCCTTGGACGAGAGGCTCTGCACGCTGGAGACTCTGAGCAGAATAAGAGCACTCTGTCTGCTGTTTTCTTTGGTTATGGTCATGGGAAAGGAAGCGGTCTTCTATGCTGTGTTTATTTCTTGTTCTGGTTAGTTTCAAATCAAAACAGATGTGTACGTAACAGGGGTAAAGAGGCGGAGCTCTCGGTGATGCGTGAGAGTGTGTGGGGGAAGTTGGCTGTGCAGCCATTTGCATCTTGGTATCTTTTGAGCCAAACTTATCGTACTTGAAAGGCTGATCCTTGCTGAGCCTGGTCTGCAGCCCAGGGGGCTTACGGCTGGTGTCCCTCACACCTCCCCACCTTCCTGTGGGGTTGTTCTTGGGTGATAGGATCATCCAAGATACTCATTTTGCATCATCCCGCTCCTAAGTTTTTAAGGGCTATAATCGGGTATGTGTCAGAAAGTGTGTTGATGTTGTGGTAAGCAGTGACATTAGTTAAGTTAGTTATTCCGTAATGTTCACAGAGGATAAGTCCTGGGTCTGTTTCATTTCTGGGCCTTTCACTCGTTTATCTATGGGGGTCTGGTCTGCGCTCCCTGACAAAATCTAACACCGGTATCCGCAGTTCTGCTTGCCAGCGGCCCGGTACATCACCCTGCCCCTACCCGCAGTTTCCCGGGTCACACAGGAGCCGGTGGGGCACTTTGGGGGTGAGTCTCCGTGTCAGCGCATCTCAGGCGGGTGTTATTATCAGGTCTGCACTGCCGGATTTCCTCCCTTTTACTCTCTGTCTCTCTCTGGTCCTCAGGTCAAGGCTGTTTCTGAGGTGAAGTGCCCCATTCTATGTGCCGGGTGTCTCTGGAGGGACAAATCATGAGGTAAGACCCCCCTCCCAAGGCTGCTGGTTCTTCCAGATGGGGGCTGCTGTTGTCCCGGTCAGCAAAGCCGCTTTGTGAATCAGCGTCTGGGCACTCGATCGACGGGGCACTCGATCCCTCTACAGTATAGGGGGGGGGGCCTTGAAAAAATGAGTAATGTTTCATACTGCTAATTGGTTCGGTCTGAGCGTGTCGGTGAAATATCAACGCACCAGCTGGATCAGACAGACGTATTTTCCGTCCATTCGTCCAGCTGTTGGTCAGGCTTTTGTGTTTTAAATCTGCACAGCTGTGAGGCGCTCTGAGTTTTTCGTTGTCCTGTAGACCAACTCCCATGGTGTGAGCTGATTGGAATCAGCGGCATCCAGATCTGGGGTCTGACTTTGACTCCAGTAAATGACCTGCCTGGAAAGTGACCAGCTGTTTACCAGATAACAGACACTCCCTCCACGATCGTCCCGGCGAACTGCCAAGAAACGCTGGCGTGAACTCCTTGGCGGTCACTAACTTCACCCAAATTCTCCCTGACCCACGACACATGGTGATTTATGGTGCTTTGAGGATACATGCTCTTTCATAGTGATTATGCGTGAGTACATGGGCGTTTCTCACTTTATTGAGAGAAACATCAATATCTGGATGCCTTTCAAGGGCAGCCGAAGGGGCTGGTAGTGGCAGCCTAACAGCCCTGACGGCTCTATGCAGAACTCTGCACTCTCTGCATGGCTGAAACCCAGTGGCTGCTGCCCTGCTTCCCCTTGGAATCTTGTGCGTAACTTCACCAGCCAATTAGAGTGCAGGATTTATGAAAAGGGCCACTAGGGACAGGAGTAGGGCGGGACATTTACTTTGATTGGCAGGTTTTCACAGCTTTTAAGTCTGGGTCAGTCTCTCTGTCCCTCTCTGTTTAGTGACTGTGAATCGGACCATATGAGGTCCATCTGGAGATCACTGTGCCATTTAAATGACTGCTGTGTTACAATGGGGACATTCTATTCACACACTCATTCACGTTTCACACAACCTCGGCCTGTGCCCTGCTTCAGTGCCATCCGCTGGTCATATGTGGTACTGCAGCTGCACAGACCGATGGCTGTGTCAAGGTAGCGGACATTCTTGCATTTTTGTAGCAGGGTGGGGTTCCACATGAATACTACACCACATGCAGCCTTTGGTCCCCTGAGTGGTTGCTCTCTCTGAGACACACACCAGTGCTTCCAGAGCTGAGCAGGGTCAAGGTGACCTTTAGGTGAGCTTAGGGATGGGGGTCTCATGAGGCTACCATGGCGACACAGCGAGCTCAGGGTCCCGGGCTTGAGGTTGAGGGCCTCCTGTGTCAGGTACGTGTCTCGGTTTGCACACTGGTGTTTCGGCGTTCAACCCCCACTATCACCCAGCTGAGGGATCACCTGAACAGCACTGTGTGCAGGTGCTATGGATCCTGGAATTTGGTCCAGGAGTGAATGGAGCACTCTCTATGTCGTGCTCAGGTTAAACTGTGTGGGAGGCGCCCGTGTCCCTGGTGAACGTGACCTAAATAGTGCGACTTTCCACATATGTAAGTGTGAGAAGTGTTTCTTTCAATGTCTCCTTTTTCAGCTTTTCATGCCTCCTTATTTGCATGTTTTTTTTTGTGCCGTGTTGGGGACGTACCGTGCCTTTATTTACATTGGGTATATAAAGTTGCTGCTGGTCCTGTTCGTTCGCTGCTCACGCTCAGGAAAGAGCCCCCCCCCCTTTGGGTCTGAATCCGATTCACTTTGGCGATTGCTGCCCTTCGATAAATCCGACTGGGAGAGACACTGAGTCATTTAAGATGGAGTGACATTTGGTGTCTACCCACAATGCCTCTCTGCTGTGATCAGGGACGGGCAGCCGGCGGTGTCCTAGTTGAGACTTAAACTCCGAGGTCCTCAGTGGAGGGCACTGCTGTCGTACCACAGGGGAGCTGCTAAACAGGATGTTCTGGATGTGAAACCTCCAACTGTATCCATGTGTCAAGTTTGCAAGTCATTCTGGGTAAAATGTCAAGATGAAATGTCTGTGGAGCCAAATGGAAGTAAGTGTGAACCTGTCACCCTCCGCCTGCCCGCACTGCCTCCTCCATCTCCTCTATGGTGCCCTCCAGGTTTCTGTGGAGGTGTGGCAGGTCTTGCCAGCACTCTCCAGCCCTCGGTAGAAGCTGCAGACGCCCCAGTGTGTCGTCCTTAGGGCCACGCAGAGCCTGCAGGCTCCGCCCTGCTCCCCTTAAGGTAGACTTCTTGACAGTCTGTCTTCAGTTGCTCTGGCTGACCGCTGACCGACTGCTTCCCGTGCCGCGGCTCCTGACCCCCTTAAAGCTGCAGGGTGCCGCCGGCCATTGAGGGAACCCCAGGTGATATCATGGCGGGGGGCTCTTCTTAGCGGCTGTTGCTGGGCAGCCCCTCTGCGGGTGACAGAGGTAGGTGTCAGGACCCAATGTCTGTCGCTGATATGAGGCCCCATCCGCTGGCTGACGCCGTACGTGCTGGACTGGCTCACGCTCAGCGCTGCAAGGACGTGGTCTTAAGTAGGGGGGGCACCTCCCTTCTTGAAATTTAATCGGGCAAGGGCGCATTCAAGAACGTCAAACATGTTTCCGAAATTGAGCAGTAAGTGATCATGCATGTATGTAATCTGTATAAAGAGACTCGGCTGAGCTGTTCTTTGTTCTCGCCACATCTCCCCCTACAGCGCTAGCAGCAGGTAGACCGTCTTCTTACCTTGAGTATTTATAGTGCTATAGGCCATGCTGTTTAATGGCCGTCTCTCTGTCTGTGGCTACGATCACCTGACGAACAGTGCTGAGCCCAGTGGGCCCCCCCTTATTATGGAGGCTCCGAGCTGGTTTGCGGCGTCTCCACAACGCCCCTCTCAGATTGGGGGTGGCAGAAATAAGAAGAAAATGAACACCTCACTTGCTTAAAAAAGATGACAGGTGTTGCAGGGATTGATTAAGCCTTTAGAAGGGATTTAACAACTTTTTGTTTTGTAATGCAGGAGTGATTTTTCGAGACTTTGAAAATCTGAATAGTCTTATGCATAGATAAGAGTGAATTCTAACAGTGAATCTTTAGCTTTTCGCATCTCCTGACATTAACAGCGCTGAGCATTTTGCCATTACAATGGCAGGCATCGCGTATTTGTCAGCTGTTCTCTGACACACCCCAGGAATGCTGTTTTCCTTGACAGTTCTGGGCTATTCATGCCGCCAGATTTAAATACAAGATTTTGGTGGCTTTTGTTCAAAAATATTCTTTTAACGTGTGAAAATCTTCAGGACATCTTTCATTTTCTGCAGCAACTGCAGCTACATTGCATAACACTGTTTGTTTGATCTACATCTATGCAGGATATATATAGCTATATATCTGTAGCTTTATTCTGTGTGTTTGTATTTGATTGTCTGTTGGTGAGGTGTATACAGAGGCCCCAGCAGAGGGCGATAGAGTGCACTCTGCCATTTGACAAGCTGACGCTGTTTGGTCTCAGAGCAGCACGCCCCCTGGGTGTGGTGACACTGGGCGATGTGCTCTGAGGGCTGATCTATACTGGGGAGCAGCTGTGCTTGTTACCATGGCAGCAGGCATGCCCCCACCCCACTGGTTTCCTTCCCTGAGTTCAGTGAGTTCGTGCTGTGACACATGGAACTGACACCTTTTAGGAAACGGATCAGGCAGCCCCCAGTGCCCCCCCCCCGTCTACTGGACTAGGTTGAAAATCACGCAGTCAAGCTCCTAGGAGCCACCAGACACCCCCGTGTGCGTGGCAGATAACCTGATATCCATAGTGCCACTTGTCAGTGGGTATGTGTCCCGGGTGAGTGGGGAAGGGGCTGTTGCTGTTCCTGTCCCTCGTGAGGGCCCCCGTCCCGCTGGTCCCTCGGTCCCTCGCCCCTTTGGCTGAGGCTGTCCTCCGCAGAGCCGGCAATAGGGTCCATTGCTCTTCCCCTTCGCATTCAATACCTCGTTTCTGGCCAGTTCTAATTCCTCACATACTTTCCTACAACAAGGGCCCATCTTTTTACTCCGCTGCCCAGAGCTGAGTGCGAGTGGGTGGATGACCTGTAGGGGGCACCCAAAGTACTCAGCGCACACATGCCCTACAGACGGCTGTGACCCAGCACAGGTTCATCTACATGGAGCTACCCTCTCATTCGCCACTTCAGATTTCTGCTTGTAACTCCGTTAGTATTAATAGTAACATGGATACTCACTAAGCCATAGGGTTTTAGAGAAGCATTGCTTCACAGATTATTGTCATGTTACACTATCGGGACGTCACCGTGTTTCTGGATTAGCTGTCAGCATGCAGTCTCTGTGTTTGACCACATGGTGACGGTGACCTGTGTGGCCCCAGTGGGCTGGATGTGATGGGATTTTTCGGCAGTACTGGAAAGGCACTTTAGCAGTGAGGTGTATATAGATGGCCACTGGACCGGGATGATGTCACAGTTTATGGACCGGTGTCCCGGTGCTGAGCTGGCCTGATTTCCTTTTGCCTGCCTGCTGTTCCTGTCACTCTCTGCCGGGCGTGTGTGTGTGTGTCTGTTTCTTGGTGGGTGTGTGTGTGTGTGTGTGCTGGGGGGGCGAGTTCCCCTTTTGCTTTAGATGCATTTCATGTCACCACAATATAAACCTCAATTTGGTGAAAATCTGTATGCAATCAAAAAACTAAAAAAAAAAGTCTTGTATTTTGTTTAGTTACTTATCATTTGGGTTACGGGTGGGTAGGGAAATGAATGGAGTCCCCACAATGATAAGAAAATACGAGCTGAGGGTGTGTGTGTGTCTGTTTCGGATTACGCGCTGACACAGGGGCTTAGCGTAGCTTTGTCTGTTCACCTCGGCCCTAACCCCAACCCTACCTCTAATGCTGCTTCGCTCTTGCTGTGCTGGGCTGCAGCTTGGGGTTCCCCAGTCAGACCAGTATCAGTGAGTGGATGCAGTTGTGAACCTGTGTACTATACTGCATAAAAAGAACAGTGTAAAAACCATCCATCCACCCATCCATTTTCGATATTCTGCATGGGGTCACTGGGGGTCACAAAATCTGTTTGACTAATCTGTTTACCGTGTGGGGCTGTGGGTCTCACCCGTGACCCCACCTTTGACCCCATAATGCGTCAGCTGAGGTAAAAGCAGCCTTTGAGTGGCATGAATCACGTCGCCCACGATCAAGCATCCATCGCTTTAATAATCGTGTCATCATCAGTTTGTTTTCGTGAAATGCCACACTTTGCAGATTGGGGATTTTTTTTTATTTATTTATTTTTTTTTTAATCAAATACATAATCTACTGCTGGCTATTGGAAGTGGCTCATAGCTTCTGTGTTCGTGTGCCCTTTGACGGGCTGGCATCCTGTCCCGGGCAATTCCTGGCATGAGTTCCAGGCTCAACGCTGCCCGCGACTACAAGAGCAGTTGGGAAGGTGGATTAGTTTTTATAGGCATTAGAAAAGGGCATTTTAGCCTGTGTGCTGCTTCCTCTCAGACTCTGCTCAGTGGGGGGGCTGCTGACGTCTCACTTGGCGGCTCTGTACACAAGGAGCTTCCTGGCTGCTAAATGGTCCAGCGCTGTAGATCTGTGTTTATGCTGATTCCCCAGGAGGCTGCATTTCGTGTGTGTGTGTGTGTGTGTGTGTGTGGAGTAAGGCACGCATTTGGGCTTGTGCACGGGGGGGGTGTCACTTTAAGA
>JAABNX020000053.1:8405816-8419487 GCA_015163995.2 Mormyrus lacerda | reverse complement strand
GTGACCCCCCCCCCCCTTCCGTCGTTCTGGCAGGTGAGCGTGGAGGTCCTCCTGGAGTACCCTTTCTTCGTTTTCGGCCAAGGCTGGTCATCCTGCTGCCCAGAGCGGACCACCCAGCTGCTGGAGCTGCCGTGTGCTAAGCTGTCCGTGGGTGACGTTTGTGTTTCGCTGACCCTGAAGAACCTGAAGAACGGCTCCCTGAGAAAAGGACAGGAGCCGGAGAGCACCGGATGCATCGGGCTCCTGCTGAAGTCCCCCAAGGAGGCAGGGCTTAGCGGGGGCCGGGGAGGGCATCACAGTGAGCAGGAGAATGGACTGGGCCAGCGGGCGGGTGGCACCGGCGGCCCCTCTAGCCAGCAGCCCACACCCACCAATGGGGACGTGAACTTTGAAGGGAAAACTGTGGATGGCCCCTCGCACCCTAAAATGGAGGCCAGCAGCACCGGCAGACCGGCTGGCCGCAAACGGAGGTGGTCTGCCCCAGAAAGCCGCAAGGTGGAGAAAACTGACGATGAATTGCCCTCGACTCTGCCTAGACCCTCTTTCATTCCTCAGGAGGTTAAAATTAGCATTGAAGGCAGGTCAAATATAGGCAATTGAGGGTCTGTAGGACACGAGGGTCGATGTTATTGAAACTTACCATGATATATTTTTTTTAGTTGTTTTTTTTTCTTTTTTGTTATCTTTACCTTTGGCTGAAATTACCCAGAATTCACTTCATCATCTTATTAATGGTGGGTGTAGTTATAATTGTAATAGGCATTCTGGGTAATATACAAGCAAAAATTGTGCAATGATGTGTTAATGGGCCCCTGCTTGTCGAGCGGGCATGGAGGGCACGAGTGGGTGGCGTGCTGACCCGAGGGGCTCGGTGTGCCTGACCCGAGGGGCTCGGTGTGCCTGACCCGACTGGCTTGGTGTGTGGGTGCTTTCCCTCTCTTAAAACCCTTTAGTGGGTCGACTCATCTGAATGTATGGGCGAGGATGCCATGCCGCCCAGTTCAGGAAACGGGGCAGGTGCGATGTTGGTTCAGCCCACGAGTAGCGTCTCTGCGACCCAAGTCGAGACGGAAAGCCACGTGAACACAGGGATGACAGGGGCGGGTCACACCCTCGGTAACAAAGCAGGGTGTGGGTTACCGTGAAATCCATCATCCAGCTTGTGGCATTCGGAGTTTTTGATTGGTTCTTCACTGTTCCTTTTGTTTTTAAAGTCTTATAGGTTTTCGTACCTGTTTGCCGAGTTCATACAGAGGCGGAAAGGGGCCTCGAAGAAAGTCAGTGTAGGGTCAGCTTTACGTTGTGCTGGAGCTGTCAGGACGCGAGGCAGGCCGGGAAGAGGAGCCCAGAATGACCCTCCTCTTAACGTGGTCCTGCCTTCAAAAGCCACTGCGGATTGACTGGGGTCAAGCGGACCTGATCCCAGTGGGTTTAGATGCACGGTGACAGCCTGACACCGGCATTAGAAAGTCACTTCAAAGGGACGTAGGCCTGGTGGTGTTAGTGACATTTGTGTGCAATATGTTTACAGTAGCTTTGTGTTTGACTTTGAAACGGACCTTGGATTGAGACATGGCGTCTCTGTAACGCCACAAGCACACTGAGGACAAGTACTTTGAGTTTGCACATTTTTCGGCTGACATCACACCCTGGGCTGGGCTGGGGTGGGCTGGGCTGGAGTGGGGTGGGAGGTGATTAGGGCACCCCTTAAGATAGAGGCACCCAGAGCTGGAGGCACCGGGGAGCCCCAGACACATGCAGTTCTGCCTGCTGAATCCTTAATTGCAGTGTTTCCCAGCCCGGTCCTCGGGACCCACAGACAGTCCACGATTTTGCTCCCTCCCAGCTCCCCTGAGGACCGGACTGGGACACATGACTTTATTGTTCTGGTAGTGAAGGCCCTTCCTGGAGGGCCGGGATGGATGCTGACAGGAATCCCCCCCTCATGTCCTCTCACGAGGCCACAGGGCCTCTTCACTCAGAGCACTTAGACACGTGACCTGGGGCAAGAGTCCCTCACTCTGATACAGTAGCGTGTTGTAACACAAAAGCCTAACAGAGACTGTAAAGTATGATGGCGAAATATTTATATTTGTGTGCATATATTGTAGTGTAAAATTACATATATTGTTAAAACGCCTTACACAATATATGCAGAAAATTTGCATAAATGCCAGCGGCAATAATTTTATATATTAAATTATATATAATAATTTTATATATATATGTATAAGGACTGGACATTGGCTTATTTTGTTTTTGGGACCTTGTACGACAGGCTGGTTAGAAAACGCTGTTCTGTCCCGTTGCTGCCCCCTGTTGGTCAGACAGGGTAGGTGCATGCTTTATTCTTGCATTAGAAGATCAAGTTAGGTAATGTCATTAAAGAGCACCAATTAACCTCTGAGACCTTTGGTTGAGATGGACTCTGTTATGTTTTATATTTCTAAGCAGAATGTACTTTAGCTGTTGTTTTTTTTCTCCTGTGTGTACCACACCCCCCCTCTCCGATTACCCCACGTGCCCCCCCCAGTCAGAGTTTTATCATGATGAGGTGGTGATATATTCACGCTGACGTGTTGATAAACATGAAAACACGCACCCCCGCGCAGCATGACGGGAGGGAGGAGGTGTCATGGCTGAGTGTCTGATTCAGCCTCAGGGAGATGGGTGTCCCCCGCTGTAGCGCTTAGCGCTACCTGATGATATCAGTCTGTAGCCATCCTCCACCTCCAAGCAGTACTGTATGTGGTCATGAGCTCACTTGAGGGGTCGGTGCTGGGGAAGGGAGGTGGAGCCAGTCTGTGAGGGGCGGAGAATTGGGTGGAGCCAGTATCTTAAAGAGCGAATGGTAGGCCAGAGAATAGCAATATAATCCTGTGTCCTGATGTAAAGAGATGTCCTCTAGGAGTACTGACCCCAGTGTGACTACGTGTGTGATAAAACGTCGCAGAAAGTGTGTGTGCGTGAGAAGCACACAGACACACAGATACGTCCTGATGCTCGTTCATGTATGTATACATATTTGTTAAATACACACATTTACAGGTGGTTAGATACCCAGTGACGGAAAAATATTTTTTTGTTTGCATACATACGGAAATGTATATATACAGTACATTTGTGTGTCTGTGTGTACCCATTTTGTCCAGTGTTTTCCTTTTATTTAATGTTCAACTTTCAAAAGAAAAGAAATTGTAATTTGCAATTTGCACATGCAGAGGGTTAGTAATATACCTGTAGTTCAGTCTGGATGCCTCCCACCAGCTGATGTTCCAATTAGCGCAATGTAGCACCGCCCTGAGCTGGCAGCCCCGCCCCCAGGCACTCTTATCTCTCCCATTTGACGCTTTGGTTACACCCATCAGCCTTTTGATTGGCTGCATGTGGGGCCGAGGGTAGCTGGTATCCACAGCCATGTATAATGCTTTGAATTAAAATTATAATAATTTTTTTTAAATAAGTGTAACAAAACAGGGTTGCATGACTCGCGGTGGATTGTTTATTGTTCCTGTCTTCTGTAGACATGGTCAACTGGGGCAAAGTTCTTCGCGGGATTAACTTTTTTTTTTTAATTATATTTTTATTTTCTGTTTCCTCCGTGTTGAGGAGAGACACAGGACAGCCTGCAGGCCAGACGGGGATGTTATGCACAAAGTTAGAAAGCCAGGTTTTTGCTTGGATCCAGTTTTTTGCTTTTGTTTGTTTTTGTTTTGATGTATGAGCATAGCTGGGTGGCAGTGATGCAGCCCCCCCCCTTTATGTTGATATCAGAGTGACGGGTGATCGGACTGCGGCATGTCTGGGGCCCGAACATCGGGTTTTTTTTTTGTTAACGCCTTGTTAGTCTTTCAGGAAGTCCATGCCAGCGCACGCTACATGCTCTTCGGAGCCGTCTGACACAGACACCTGTATCCTGCTTCAAGCAGTCTGGCTTGGTCCCCTCCCTTCACACCCAGAAAAAGCCCCATGTCCATCAGCCCCTGTTACAACATTCTTTGTCACACTTTAGCAGCAATATGGCCTTCTGTTAGCAACTTCAGGGAACTTTCATAAAAACGTATATGCAGTGACAGTCTTATGTAGATTATGGGATTGTAGCTGACCTCATACGCCCCACCCACTCCAGTCAGCTCTGTGTGGTAGACGGCTTGTGGTTGGCCACCTGTGTACTCTCAGTTGCCATTGGCTAGTGAGAAATCACTGTGGAAACCCCCCTCCCCCACAGCCTTGTACTAGGAAACGGCTTGGTCTTAGTCAAGTACAGAGCTAATCTGTGGCACACCTTCGTCTTAGCACCCCCCCCCCCACACACACACACATCATAGGTCACAGAGGATGGGAAACGGCAATAAGCACGTGAAGGTGAATGTTGGGATTAGTAACTGGCTGGAATGTGACCGTAATGGGGGAAGTGATTGCAGAGTGTTATTTCAGAGTTTTTGAAGCCTTTAGCTCTAGGCATGGGTTAGCCCCGTGTGCTGTAGCTGTTGTATGTGCAATTCCTGTTATTTCCGTCTTCCTGTTGTCGTGCCAAGACTGCAGCGTAGCAGCGTCATCCGTGTCCCCCATCTGCCAGAAATCACACCTTAGACTGGACAGGATCCAACGTGGACCACTGAACCCAGTTGGGGAGACACCATATCCAAATAACCCAGCCTGTCCTCGAACCTCGAACTCTCTCCATTTGCTCGCTGTCCTCAGTGCCCTCATAATGTCTCCTGTCCAACCAGCCGTTTCTTGGGGTGACATGTGGGTGGGGGGTGGAGAGGGTGTCCCTGTTGGCCATGGTGATACTGCCTTATAAGGAGCTGGCGGATGATGTCACTGGCAGGTCACCTGGGACACAGCCCTCCTGTCTTTTGCTGTATAAATTCAAATCTAGGAAACGTTTCCAATTGTCCCGTTACTGCGAATAACCCTTTGACAATACAGTAGTGTGTGTTACTTTTTTTCTAATTATTTGTTGCAAGTGACATCATTTGCCCTCCTTATTGCAGGCTTTTCATAGTCTTACTCAGGGATAGAGCTTGTGTGTGTGTGGGGGGGGGGGGGGTTGTGAGGTACACTGATGTTACCAGAAGAAGCACTTTGAAGGCCCCGAGAAGAGGTCACACTCACGTCCCTCTGAACTTGAGAGAAAACCCGGAAACGCCACTCCCACGCATCAAGTACCCCCCCCCCCACACACACACACATCAGTGGGGCAGAGGGCTGAAGCCCAACCTGACTGGCTCCCCTGCCACCTGTCCGTTTATACGAAGGCCACATTTGCAGCCAAGAGACTGATTAAGGCGATAACGGAGATGACCTTGTACAGTGGGGACCACATGGTTAAAAAAAAAAATAAACAAAATGCATATTTAAAAGTTTATAATGTAAGTTTAATTATACTGTTTCTGCACTTTGGAACTTGAGAAAAACCTTGTCTGCTTTCTGTAGGGTCAAGTCTTTCCTGGGTCTAACAGTGAGTGAAAGAGAGATGGAGGGTGTGGCCAGTCTGAGGGGCATGGCCTAAAGGGCGTGGCCTTCCCATTGTAATAGGGTGGCGCTTCTCCTCTTGACCCATCATCCTGCTCTACCCAATACCCAATCTAGTGCCCCAGCTTAAAGCCGGGTAGAGACCCTCTCTCTCTTTTTGTGCTTTGATGTGTTTCTTTTTAACAGACCTCACATCAAACATGCTACCTTCCTGCCATGATTCTTCATTTACCACTTTACCTCTCTCTCCCTCACATTGTTTTCTGTCTCATACCTGTCTCACATTTCGAAGTCACATGTGTGGCCCGAGGGCTATTTGAAAGCACTGTTGTTTGAGCAATACAGGTAACAAGATCGTTTGTCATTTTCTTTTTTCAATTGCACAGACGAAATGTTGAATGTCAATGCGAGCTTCAGTATTTGGAGGGGAAGAGGCATGTTTGTTGAACTAGTTTGGTGTCTGGTAATGAATTTGGCACCCAATTTAAAGCGAATACTAATCAATCAGGACTTCTCTGTTCTACGTGACTGTTGTTGACGTCTTGGCAAACTGCCGCAATCTGCTCTCAGGCTGAGTTCCTTTGATAGACCCACTGTGTGGTTTTCTTTCCATGATTACGGTCGGTGGGCTCTTTAATTTATGTATGAATTATTATTATTATTACTGCTACTACTAGTACTACTATTATTACTCTTAGTATGAATAGATTTTACTGATGCTGGAGACAGGATATGCTGCATCCTTACAGAATAAAGACAAAACGCAACCCTGTTGAATTTAACCCCGTTGATCATGTGATCTTTGAATAGCCAATCTCCTTTGAGGCTGTGGATGATGCCCCCCCTGCTATTTTCTTTAGTTTGTCTCTGCTCCTGTATCAGCCCTCTCTCCTTTGGGGGGGGGGGGTTACTTAACAGACTGTTATCGAAGCACTTTTTCCCTTAGGGACAGGGGCCATTTTTTTCACCCCTTCCCTGTAGGTTTTCAGTGAAGCCCATTTACGGTGACGGTGAAGTTTAGCTCGTCCCAGTCAATCAGACACATATAGAATATAAGACCGTTTGTTGGTGCTGACCAAAGCCAAACTTATAGACAATATCTAAGATTAACAGCTGCAAAACACCCAATGTAACTTATATATATATATCATCCAATAGTGTCCTAAAATGAGAAGCCTGCAATGCTGGTCCCTTTGTATTTGGCCCCTAACCTTTACTGAAGCAGCCTTATCTAAAATGACAGAACAGTGCAAACATTTGAAGCAATGTGTTGTTTGTATTCTTTTTCTAGTTGGGATATATTTGCGATAAACTCCCCACCTTTTATTTCATATTAAAACTACAATCTGAGGGACTCAAGACCAATTATAAAACTCCACTCTCCCCCATAAGAGCAATCAACAACTGATCTAGGAGTGAATCACCTTAATATTTAATTATATTTCAGATTTTTTTGAAAAAGAAAGAGTAAGATCTTGACATATATAATACAAATGGGTGAATATTCTTTAGTTCCATGCGCATATAAAATAATGAATTAAATCCATTTGGGGTTTGTTTGGCTCAGTTTTTAGGTATTAAAACCTTTCACTCCCACTGCCTCAGGAGAAGAAATTAGTCACTTCTGTTGACTAAGACAATGGAAATTTGAATGCACAAAATTATCGCCACTCTACAGATAAGTGCTTTTATCAACGCAAAATGGCCCACGTTTCTGTTTTTATTGGAATGCTTCATAATACCGTCACATTGCCCCCTTGTGACAGATTAGTGAAATACAATCACACATTTATATCTTTGATAATGATCTTACCATCTCACCTGGTGTTGTGGGGGGTCTAAGTTATAACTAATGTGCACGCATTTCCTGTCCCTTCAGAATGATTCTTTTTCCCTTTTGTGTAGTTAATTCAGTGAAAGAGAGATTGTAATTTTTGATACAGGAAGCCATGATCATTTCACAGAAAGTAAAGGTTTAATGTGAAGAAGATACTGTAGTCCAATGCTGTTGCACACATATGCATTGCCATTGTCTTCCATTGGACTCATTGTGACTGATTCTAGCCTCATTGCTTGCCTTTGGATAGAAATGGGGACTGATTCTAGTCTCCTTGCTTGCCATTGGACAGAAATGGGAACTGATTCTAGTCTGTCTGCTTTACATTGGACAGAAATGAGGACAAATTCTAGTCACTTTGTTTGCCATTGGACAGACTGACAAAAGCAAATGTGGCCAGTAGCAATGGGTCATGGAAGAGGGAAAAACGTTTTGCACCTTACTAGATAAAGAAGAAACCATTTAAAGTGCATACAGACATAGCTTTTATTGTGAAAAGAGAACTTTGTTTTGTTTCCAAATGCGTGCAAACTCTGTAATTTGTGTAAAATATTGTACTTGCACTAGCTTTTTTAAGAACAGATATAAAAAATGGAAGAATTGAAATTCTATTTTCTAATTGTGGTGTGTCTGTTTGTAGGATACACTGACGTCTGTTTATTGGATTTTACGGTCCTTTTCTTTGATGGTGCTTGCAGGTTTTCTAGTTAGAAATTATTACATTATTATGAATAATAAAACAATATTTGATTCAGGTTGTGAACAAATTTGTTTAAAAAAGAATTGTCTGTATAGCAGTACAAGTTTATGTCTCAGTATACTCGTACTAATAAAATAACAGTGCCAACTGAGTGTGACGTGTCTGCCTCAGTCATCGTGTCACCTGGCCCCTCCCACCCTAAGCCGACCAGCTGAAAAACACAGGATGAGTGATGCCTCCATGATGTCTTCTCCGCGCTATTTTTTTTGCTTTCTCTGCTTGGCAGTCAGTCAGTACAGCCAACAGATTCTGCCAAGGAACACTTTAGTGTAAAGTTTGTCTTTCAATAGACCATCACAGTTTGTCCCATCCAGCTGAATTTTGCTACTGTTGGGTTTTGAGAGATTTATGCATGGCTGATGTGCTGTAGTTACAAAGTGGGGCTTCTCCTTGGCATTTATTTATTTATATTTTGAGGACCAAAGCGACGTACAGCTGAGAAAGCTTTTTCAGCCAGTACCTGGATGAACAGGGGTTGATGACGTTACTCTGTTGGCCAGGGGATTTGAGCCAACAACCTTCTGATCGCTGCCACAGAGGCCTGAGCCGCTGGGCCACACGGCGCCCCCATTGCATGACGATATATGGACCTGCACTTCCAGCCCATGATCCCTCCCCCCCAGTTCTCATTAACGTTCTGTTAACTGAGCATGTGCCCGATTGTGAGTATGGTGTCCTGTGATTAATTGGCACCCGATCCAGGGTGTCCCCCGGCCACATGGTGCTACAGGGTCACTGCAACCCTTACAGTATATATTATACAGTATATATTATACATGTCATTGTTTTGATATATAATCAGTGAATCATACAAGCAGTATATAAGGGTCCCAGATTGTGTGTGTGTGTGTGTGTGTGTATATATATATATCTACACACACACACACACACTGGGACCCTTATATACCTATGCTGCATATCCCTGAACACCAACCCCCCCCCAAAGGAGGGGTACAGCTCGCCATCAACTCACTGGCCACATCCTGCAGCTGGCCTGAATGGCGAGGATGGGATTTCTGTGCAGAAGCCATGAGAAACAGCAGCAGTACGGTTAGACAGCGCTCAGGAAGCTGGCAATAAAAGGCAATTAACACCTTCCTAATGTCTCATCGACCCACGTGGCCTCCCCCTCCCCCGTCTTTCATTTTAGCTGCGCATAGAAACCCACAGATGTCCAGGATTTAAGTGAACAAACGGCTGCTTTCTCTGCAGCTCGGTTCAGATATACAGCCCCATCCTGAGTGCCAAGCCGCCTGGCTTCAAGAGACTTAAACAGTGTTTTCACATCATCTTCTGTTGTAGGGAAATGAAAATGACTTTTTTCAGTACCGAGACAGTGCAGCTTGCAGCTCTCTTACATTTTGGTGAGGAACAGCGTCCTCTGCCTGTGAGGTGACTCACTGTTACTTCTGAGTGGCATCCTGCAGCGTCCTTGGCATGACGTCACACCAATCAGCGGCCACTGAGAGAGCAGAAGACCTGTTTATTTACTCCCGTTCTGACAGAGCTTCTTATATCACATAAACGAGGACGTTTAGAATGTCTCTAGCAGCTTTAAACATTAATAAGTGATAAAAACATCGAAGAATACTCATAGAAATATGTATGGCCCTGGAAAGTTCATGTGTTGAGTCCTTTCCGTGCCACTGTTTCCAGGAGCCGACCCAGAATACCCCGGGGCGGAGGCAGCACCAACCCAGTCACTGCCGGGCCAGTCAGCTAGGGGGCGCTAGGAGAACATGGTGCTTGACTGCTGGGTGACCCTGATGAAGGTCGTCCTGCGGCTTAGCTCTTTCAGCTTGATGGCCCCCACGTAAGTACAGGTGGAGCGCAGCCCCCCCAGGATGTCCAGGATGGTGTCCTCCACGTCCCCTCTGTAGGGCACCTCCACCGTTTTCCCCTCCGAGGCCCTGGGACAAGAATGTGAACACAAGGACGGTCTAAGCCACGCCACAGCACTGCTGCCTGTCTGTATGCAGGGCGAGGCCATGACCCTCTGAGCGCTGCCTGCCCGGCGCTTGCCCGACGGCTAGCCGCGGGTGACTGGGACACTCGAACACACGAACCCGCTTCGGCGACCTGCCCAAGGAGGCGGGAAGCGGCTCAGGAGGGCAGCTGCCGGAGCAGATGGCCAGAACCACTGACCCGTCTCCGAGGGGAGCGTGCAGCACAAGATCGACACGGGAACCGAGGGCACCTCTGACAGGAAGTGAGGCGATGAGGGGCCGAGCATTCTGGGAGCTTCCCGGGCCAGTGCCAGCCTGCCTGAACCCGACCGCACCCGAGGGAGCGCCGGACTCGCTCACCTGTACTCCGCCACCGCCCCCACATATTTCTTCATGGCCGTGTCTGAGCTCATGCCGTAAAACAGCTTCATCTTCTTGCCGTTCTTCTCGATGATGTTTCCCGCACACTGGTCATGACCGGCAAGCATCCCCCCCAGCATCACGAAATCTGCCCCGGCGCCTGTAGGCACATGGAGTAATACCTGTTACCATGTGGTTACTTCAGGGCCCCATCGCAGAACCAGTTAGAACCAAGTCTAGATCCAGGGTTCCTTTAACAGCACCCTCAGTTCTAACGTGTTGGTCAGCTGTCAAAATTAACTTAATGTGCATCTTTTCACTAAATGAAATTAATAGTAATTATGTAAGTTAATTTAAATTTCTGAACAGAACCGTGACCCCAGACAGCCTTTACTAAAGAGGGTCTTTAACCGGGTTTCTCCCTGCAGCTTTCAGCATCTTCCCTGTGGAGCACCATTCAGTCCAAAGGGTCTCCTACAGCTGCTGTCCCTGTGGTGTTATGGAGACCTGCTCAGATATGCCCGCGGTGGTTTAGGTGGCTCTCATTGCCCCGCAGCGATGTCTCGTGATCGGCTGGGGGGTGAAGTCAAGCGGATGGCATGTTAGCCTGTCTGATGAGGCTCGCAGCTGGTGGGGTGAGGAGAGGCAGGTGTCTGACGGGACACTTTTCAGAGGGGGCGTTTGCCAGTTGTCACCCCTCGCCGGCTGGCATGAGTACAGCTTGGTGATTGGGAGACATATGATCGGATTAATCATTCATTTCCAGATCAAGGGAAACATGGGAAAGTGTCCAAAAACACGTTAGTTCCAGTACACTAAGTGACCGGTCTAATCATTTAGTTAGAGATTAACCTAGTCCTAATTCTGTTTTTAAGGTCTTAAGGTAAGCAATAACTAGTGCTCTGAAATGAATTAAGGTGACAGCTGGGACTGTGCCCTCACTCACACTGGTGACAATGCCAGTGTGCCCCTGGCAGGGACCTGTCACTGCGCTCCTTTCAACAGATGGCAATTAGACACCGATCTGCCCCAGCTACCCTCATTCAAATCACTGTCACGTTGATGCACTTGATGGATCTATTCCACGCTCAGACTGCACTGCAGGAAGAGGGTTCCTCAAAAGCTGGGCTGTGATTGCAGCCTTTGAGGTCTCGTGTCGCACGGTCTGCATCCCACTGCCAGCTCCAGCACATCATGTCTCTATTCCTCTTGAGCGACAGGGCCGGCGTGTACTCTTCTCATTGATAACTGGATCGCCATTCCTGCGCCGAACTGTTTTGAGTGTCTGACATGACAACAAAGCCCGTTTTAATCTCACAGTGACTGACTCACCGAATGCTTTGGCTACGTCACCCGGACAGCTGCAGCCCCCATCCTGAAAAGCAGAGAGGTCCTCATGAAGCACCGCAAATCCCCCTTTGCTCTTGGGGAAACTTAAGTGAGCTTATATGCCTGGTTCATGAAACTATTTATCATTGCAAGAAGGAACATTGTGTTTTACAGGATGCAAGTCAGGCACAGAACAGTAGTATTAATAAATTAAATGTTGTCTGTGAATGCCTCTTGAGGCCTGTGAATGTCTGCGAATGCCCTCTGAGATCTGTGAATGTCTTTGAACACTCTGAGGTCTCCACCTCCTTGTGCCCTGTGCATGCTGCGGGGTTATGGAAGATGAAATGGTGACAGGATGCAGCCTCACAGTGACCTCACCGATATGATGTGTCCCTTGAGCCCATGGGCGGAGTCAGCACACTCGATGACAGCACTGAGCTGGGGGTACCCCACGCCTGTCTTAATGCGCGTCGTGCACACGGAACCTACAGCGGCCAAAAACAGGAGAAACCATCATGGAGGCCAGCAAAGCGAGGTGAGCGCATGTTAGAGCGAATGACGGAGCTCTGCTCTGTGACTCTGTGACTCCACCCACCCGGCCCAATGCCCACTTTGACGATGTCAGCTCCGGTCAGGATGAGCTCCTCCACCATCTCTCCGGTCACCACGTTCCCAGCCTGCCCGATCCCAGGGAGAAAGAATCAGGGATGGGGAGGGAGTCAGGAAAAACTCCTTGTTCAAATTCCACTTGTTCAAATGTAGGTAGCACATGGATTAAAACCATCACAGTAACCTGGATCACAGTACAAATTAGAGCAGTCTACTCATGTAGCACCTGGGGGTGCCTGAGTACCGCAGTTTGAGAATTACTACCTTACGTCAATCATTACGCCAGCATGGCACGCTGCAGGGCACTCACCATGATAGTGTGGTGGGGGAACTTAGCTCGGACGCCTCTGACACACTCTACAAAGTGCTCTGAGTAGCCGTTGGCCACGTCCAGGCAGATGTACTTGATGAGGGGGATCTCTTCCAGGATTCTGTACAGTTTCTCCAGATCTGCCTGACTGCTGCCTGAGCTGGCAGCCATGTGCTGGGAAATACACAGAGTGAAGCCGGCAGTCAAAACACCCAGCCTGTAATGCAGCCTGCAGTGCTGCCTTTAATGCAGCCTGTAGCGCTGTCTGTAACACAGCTTGTAATACTACTTTTAATGTAGCCTGTAATATAGCCTGTAACACAGCCTGCAGTGCTGCCTTTAATGCAGCCTGTAATACAGCCTGTAACGCAGCCTGTAACGCTGTCTGTAATGCAGCCTGCAATGCTGCCTGTAACACAGCCTGTAATACAGCCTGTAACGCAGCCTGTAACGCTGTCTGTAACACAGCCTGCAGTGCTGCCTTTAATGCAGCCTGTAATACAGCCTGTAACGCAGCCTGTAACGCTGTCTGTAACGCAGCCTGTAACGCTGTCTGTAATACAGCCTGTAACGCAGCCTGTAACGCTGTCTGTAATGCAGCCTGTAACGCAGCCTGTAACGCTGTCTGTAATGCAGCCTGCAATGCTGCCTTTAATGCAGCCTGTAATGCTGTCTGTAACACTGTCTGTAATGCAGCCTGCAATGCTGCCTGTAACGCAGCCTGTAATGCTGTCTGTAATGCAGCCTGCAATGCTGCCTGTAACGCTGTCTGTAATGCTGCCTGTAACGCTGTCTGTAATACAGCCTGTAACGCTGTCTGTAATGCAGCCTGTAACGCAGCCTGTAACGCTGTCTGTAATGCAGCCTGCAATGCTGCCTTTAATGCAGCCTGTAATGCTGTCTGTAACACTGTCTGTAATGCAGCCTGCAATGCTGCCTGTAACGCTGTCTGTAATGCTGCCTGTAACGCTGTCTGTAATGCAGCCTGTAACGCAGCCTGTAACGCTGTCTGTAATGCAGCCTGCAATGCTGCCTT
>JAABNX020000053.1:8383444-8396727 GCA_015163995.2 Mormyrus lacerda | reverse complement strand
CCCCCCCCCCCCCCCCCCCCCCCCCCCCCCCCCCCCCCCCAAGCCACACTATTCAAACAACTGATGCGCTAGTTTACATTGAACGGACTTCTGATGATCGTTCAAACAAACCAATGTAAGCTTTTAAATACAAACATGCACAACTCAGACCGATCTGAATGGGTCATTGTTACGCCACGTCAGCTTCCAATGGCAAAGCGGCTCATGAAAGGCCGTTAAAACCATTTACAGGACAGAGGGAAACCCCAAACCAAACCAAAAGTAAAACAATGAAGACAGAGACAGTGGGACTCGAGCCGTAAGCCCGACGTTCGAGAGAGGAGTTTAAGCGGGTGGAGGCCGCGGCTGTGAGAAGCCTGCGGGGGTGAACACGCACGCGCCGACACTGACCGGTAGAAGGCGTGCGTCTCCGTGATCGCCCGGTAGAGCCCGCTGGCCGCCCGGTTGCTGATCAGCTTGAAGAGCAGCACCACGCTGTCACCAGTCTCCTTGGTCACCGTCAGGTAGACGCTCTTGCCTGACTGGGTTGCTATCTGGATGACCGGATACGCGATCCTTTGACGAGAGAGACGGGTGCATGTTTGGTCAGCGCGCAAAAAGCTGACTGCAGTAATTACCCAGAACGCAAAGCTGATGGCTGCGCTACCTGTTGACGAGAGTCAGGTCCTCCCTGCAGACGGAGATGCCCTCTGGTCCGATGCCGACAGCCAGCTTCTGGCCTGTGGCATCCCGTGCCCAGTGCCACTCCACCCCGTAGTGCTCCAGAGAGGAGACTAGCTGCAGGGCCTGGTACTGCACCGCCTGCGGACTCAGCCCCGCCAGGGCCTTGTGCTTGGAAATGATGCTGCATTAAAAACAGGACGGAGATGATCAGCATATGAGACAGCAGGAGCAGGCCACCCTGCCCCCTCCAGTCATGTGACCAGCAAGGACCTCCCCCATTTGTGAAAGAGCAGTTCAGTTTAAACAGAGGTTAACACACAATATTGGCAAAAGTTTTGGGACGCGTGCACTTGTATACAAAATTTTTAATGACATCCCATTCATAATATGGAGCTGGTCCACCCTTTGCAGCTATAGCAGCTTCAGCTCTTCTGGGAAGGCTGTCCACCAGCTTTAGGAGTGTGTTTATGGGAATGTTTGATCATTCTGAGGTCAGGCACTGATGTTGGACGAGAAGGTCTGGCTCACAGTCTCCGCTCTAATTCATCCCAAAGGTGTTCTATCGGGTTGAGGTCAGGGTTCTGTGCAGGACAGTCAAGTTCCTCCACACCAGACTCATGCATCCATGTCCTTATGAAATTGTCCAAAATGGCTGCAGCATTAAGGAGTTCCTTTCACTTTGCATTGTGTTCGGGGATGTAAGGCTTGGATGCAGCTGCTCGGCCATGGAAGCCCATACCATGAGCTTCTCTCTGCACTGTTCTTCAGCTAATCTGAAGGCCACGAAGTTTGGAGGTCTGTTGCTGACTTCTACACACTGTGCGCCTCAGCATGCGTTGTCCACGTTCTGACATTTTACGTGACCAACCACTTCATGGCCGAGTTGCTGTTGTTTCCAATCGTTTCCACTTTGTTATATCGCTAATAGTTGACTGTGGAATATTTAGTAGTGAGGAAATGTCACAAATGGACTTGCATCAGAATACCACTCTGGAATTCACTGAGCTCCAGAGAGCGACCCACTGTTTCGCAAATGTTTGTAGAAGCAGTCTGCATGCCTAGGTGCTTAATTTTATGCACCTGTGGCTGTGGAAGTGACTGGAACACCTGAATTCAATGATTTGTAGAGGTGTTTCGATACTTTTGGCAATATAGCGTATGAACCAGAAGTACCGCCACAGGGGGAGAATGAGGTAAAGGCATGAAGTGGGGAGGGTGCAGTTAAAATGTTATTGATTAACCCGGCGGTTAGTGTGCGGTTTAACAAGTGAGCATTCTAACCTCAAAAAGGACACAAAAACCCTCAATAAAGGGTCTGCCACTTGCACAACACCCCACTCATGCTTCATTCATGTGGGTACAGAACACCACCCCTGTGTTCTGACACTGCCGGCCAGACTATGCCCTGACCGAACACCCCGCTCTCAGCTTCCTATGAAACATCCGTGTCTCCGAAAAGGAAACTTCGATAGTCTGCCGGCAGATTCCTGAAGTGCGGCATAAATAGGAAATAAGCAGTTGAGTGAATGCGGCATTTTGGCTCTCCCAGACGTGACCCGCGGGGGCGGCCTCACCTCTCGATGGCAGCAGCGCCAGGCTCCCGCCCGCAGAGCTCGCAGTACCAGTACTTGGCAGTGTTCTGGTTGTAGTCCCCGAACTCGGCCTGGGCCAGCAGCGCGCTCAGCATCTCTGCCTGTTCCGGACTCATCCGCAGATGTCCGTTCTGAAGGTCCTCCTTGATGTGCATGAAGAACAGGTGCCTGCAGTGGGGAGGGGGGTCAGTAAACAGGGTAATCAGGAGTAGGAGGGCTGCCGTAGCATATGCATGTGTCTGTGCCAGTCAAGCAGCCCGTCCTAGGGGGCGGGGGGGGTATAGCCTTTTGGCAACTGATACGTGGCTAGCTGATGCGCGTGGTTTCTGCCAGCAGCTGGACCGAACACTAGGGGACAGTGTGACCGCAGACAGTAATAAACAAACAAACAGTCACGACTCGAATCCAGAGCCATCAGCACCCAGGTGGAGCTGAAGGGGGGGGGGGTGTTTGGTCATGGTACTGAGAAGTCCAGGAGTCCCGGGTTCGACCGCATCATGCGGAAAGGGGAGAGCTGTGACCCAGCAAGGAGACGACAGCCCCCGTCAGAAAGAGCGCCACACCTGATACCGACACCCCCGCCACTGCCCGGTCACCCAAAGCTGGCAGGAGGATCTTACACCCCCCGAAACGAGATGATCTGTAGGAGACGCTGCAGCTTATCAATTATTCAGCTCCGCCGCACAAACAGGCTTTCGACCCAGTTTCATTTGGACTGCCTGAGTAATCACAGCCCTTTGGGGAGGGGGGGGCGGACGACAGCTGTCCCGAAACATAGCCGAACAGGGGAACCCCAGGTCCAGACCCCCACTGGGCCCCCTCCCAGGCACACCAACCGACCTGCGGTGACCTCGCGGACCACAGCTGCAAATTAAACCCGATATTCTCCCATTTATTCTGTGACTAAGGTCACAGATACCCGCCGTCCCACGCGCAGAGTACTTCCGCCAATCAGACTAAGCGTAACAATACGCCGCTGTCCAAGGAGCCATCTAGAGTGAAACATGAACCGCGGCCGGTAAACAAAAGGACGCGCCCAGGGGTTATTGTCGGACATACCGCCCGCCCGGCCCCGCGCCTAACCAGCCCCCCCAGTGCCAGACAATGTTTATGTACGACTGTGACGGCAAGTCATGGCACAAGGCACAAACAGCGGTGGCGGCGGGATCTAGGCAGGCGAGCGGGTTCTCCATCCAGCACCTTGGCTACGAAGAAACACCATTGGCTGGCTAATCTCACCTCAGAGCACCTCCTGGCTCCACACTGGGCATTCTGTACTTTTGGGTTCCCGGGACCCATCGGTGATCCAGAACATTCAGCTGTCTCTTGGTCTCCAGCTCGTGGGAACCAGGATCATCTCACCATGGAGATTCTCAGTCACACACTTCCTGTTTACGGCCACCCCGGACCCGACGGCCAAGTGACATTCACCTTTGAACAGAGATGCCTTTATGGATATGAGAGCAGCGATACCTTCATGCCTCTCGGATCACGGAGACCGGCAGTCTAACCAAATACAGCCGTGTATTTAAAAAATAAAGCATGTGTAGATTTGCCTAAACTGATTCAAGGATGCCTGCTTTCTGTCAGAGACAGCACTCACACATAGAACAGCTACTTTGCCTCAAGATTCAAGATTCCTTGCGCACACACATACAGGTCAGACGAACTTGAGAAAGTCGCCGTGAGCAACTTCATAGCCAGACGATCTGCATGGAACAGAGTAAACCAGCTTTCCGGGAAGCTCAAAGCAGATGAGAGGGGGACACAAGGGCATGAGGAACACAGACTTGCTAATTCTACTTAATCCTGTTGCAGGTACAGGGTTTAAATCTGCACTTATGCCCAGTCCACTCCTTGACAGCATACATCTCTGTAATGCACCATTTGTCTTGCACATGCCAAAAGGGACCGAAATAAAGGCACGCAGGCATCTGCACAAAGCAGAGGCTCCAGGCTGGCATGTCATAATCTACCACACATAACAGCAATGCAGCAACCATGAGCACAGAGCCGGAATAATTCGATTAAAGCTCAAACTGCTTCATGGGTGGAAAACAGGGTCACTGTTCAATAGAGGGAGAGTGAGAGAGCCTTTCAGAAAGGCAACAGGCCGCGTCAGGAGGGTGAGGCAGCTCCGCGATGGCAGGATGTGGTCCAGATGTGTCCTTACATGACCGACACCATATGACGTCCCCAGGACTTATTCAAATCATACACACTTTCCCATGAATTATCAAAGTCACTCATGTTACCATTAATCAAACACATTTTTAATTAGGACTTGGGCACACGGTGGTGTCCTGACCTCCATCCCCCCCCCATCCGATTTCCAGTCGAACATCTGTCTTAGTGCCACACGGTGACACCCTCGGAGGGCACTACTCACACCAGAAGGTGGCACAATATGGTGGTTTGGAACAAAGGGCTCCACTGAAGGGACAGAATCTCAGCACCACAGGGGAGCAGCTTCTGCGATTCTCGGACGGCGATTTAAAGCCCAGCTTCGGCACCAAGCTACGAGTGTGTGTGTGGAGTTTCCAACAGGAAGACATATGACGCCCCGAGGGCGTATACCACCCTCAGTTAGCACCCAAGCAGGAACCGAAAAAGTCTCTGAACTACACAGAAATCCCCCGCCACCGAGGGCCGAGCCACATGCCTAGTGACTGGACCGGGCCGGCCAATCAAAAGGCGAATTCCGGGATCCGTGGGCGGGGTGCTAACAACGATGCCTCAGAGCAGATGAGCGGCACGGCCCCGGGCTCTCTGGCAGAGGTTAGTGCGAGTCGGTGAACTCGAGTAACACTGGATGATTTCACTCACCTAGTTACTGTTACCGATCGCTGCCGGGCAGACAAGAAGCACACTGAGTCAGAAGCGCCATAAGGACGGCATGCCGACCAACAGCGCGGGTTCTGCTCCGGTGGACCAGTGTACTCACTAACACCAAGAACCCCACGGACACTCAGGGCTGAAGGGTCCAAGGCAGCCTGAACCACAAAGATGGGAGGCAGGGATTTCGCTCATGTCTGTGGTATTTAAGTGAGCACGTCCACCCCAAGTCAGAACTGATCAGCAGGATCAGTCACAGTATATAAAATTCCCTAAAAACGGCAAGCAGGCAGAATAAATTAATAATCTGCATCCCCCAAAAAGATTAACAGGCACCCCAGAGTTCCAGCTAGACTCAGGTGCCTGGGCTGGCTGCTCATTCCACACTGCGATGAGCACAAAAGGTCCAGTTCAGATGAAAAATGAGGACAGAAGACACCACGAACACCCCCCCCCCCAAAAAGAAAAAAAAAAAAAGCCCAACAGCGCATGCCACAGAGAGGCTCCGTGCACATTAAAGAAAGCGTATGTCGCATGTCTGCCATAATGTGCATATCGCAATAAATGCTTGTCCTACACAGGCTCTAACACGCATATCAAATGTTCATGCCGCTGTAAGGTCTTAATAGTGGCAGCACAAGTTCCGTATGCTGGACGGCCCCCCCGCGCCATGTAACACACGAATGCTAAATTAGTAACCGGACGCTGCCCCCCCGCCAGCCCTACCATCTGTTTAGGACGGCTCAGTTCTGCCAGGGGTCAGGCAACGGCTGGGAGCCCGAACGAATTACTCAGCAACACCCCACCGCCCCCCCAAACTGACTGAACAAAAGGCATGCGTCCGGCCCCCGGAGGGAGGAGGGGACGGGTGCAGCACACAGGGAGCCCGGGGCCGCTTCGACACCGGCGACTCGGCACGCGGAGGCGTGCCCAGACGTGGAGGTCGCCGAACATACAGATACACGATAGACCTGTCAGGCTGTGAGCCACGCCAAGTCCAATCTGAACGGTTCCTAAGGGGTATTCAACAAAGCAGGATTTCCCCGTCTGCCGCATAACTTAAGATAAATGGGGGGGGGTGGTATTAGGCTAATGACAAAACCCTGGTTTTGTGGAATAAACCCCCCCCCCCCCCAAAACAAAGTGAAAAAAACAAGAGCCTCAGGCAAGAAAAAAAAAAAAAAAAAAGAGGAAACGTGAAGCAAGCGTGCTGTAGAGCACAAGGAAACTTGAGCACAGGGAGGGGGAGGGGCTCTGACGCCTTTATGCTCAGTAATGACCTAAAGTAACACCGAGGGACTGGGGTTACTATAGGGCGCCGTGCTGTGAAGGATACTTTCAGCTTCACAAGGAAGCAGTTTGTTATTCAATCACACCCAGTGGTCTGAGGCTCTGATAACAGGGCCAATTCATCCAGCCCATAAGACAGGACCGCAAAGACGCCGTCCGCATCTAAGTGTACAGGCGTCCATCACGTCAGTGCTGCTGTATGAATATCCATTTTCGACCATGAAGTTTAAGACCCCCCCCCTCCATTTCATATCTATAGAGTCAGCCAGTAAAGTTATGTGTGCTTGGAAAATAAGCCAGAGCAAAGCACTGTACCTGGTCTGCTCCTGCAGGATGAGATGGGGCTCCACAAAGTATTTGACTCTCAGCTTGAGCCTGCATGGAGAGACGCCATCCACCTGCTGCGAGATCCTGTTTCTGAGATTCAGCCACAGGCTCTCTCCTTTACAGCCGGAATACTGCAGTCCGAAATAATCCACTTCTATTATTCCCAGCTTCCTACATACCTGGAGGGGGCACAAAGCACGGTGCTTATTGCCGCACGTTTGTCACTTCTCCGTTATACGAGTCATTTTTTACAGGAAGGTTTTAATAAGACAGTCTACGAAATCTGATACAGGGAGTCAACACCGTGAAGCAAGTTACACAATGCGAGGGGAAAAGTGCATTTAACTTTTATAATGGCGGTCATGCAGGTAAGAGATTTATTTTCCCCCTTAACCAACAGCGGCTCCTAAGGAAGCGCATAACACGCTCCTTATACAGAAAATATATCACAGCACCATGCGCCGGTCTAAAAGGTCTAAGACGACGAAAGGATTCTCAGATCGCCAAACACACCACCAAATCCCTGGATGAAAGTCAGCTAACAGTATTAATTTCTAAAATTTAGACCACGCAACACAGCGCCAGTGAGATATTTTTGAACATATTTCGTTTCAGTAGGTTAAAATAGCACATTAACGCCGCAGTGAGATTAAGATCTGCATAAAGACGAGCTGGCTGCCTTAGAAAGGGGAAGGAAGGCATACGAGAGAGCGTTTGACCTATAGTAACCTCTTCGCGTAACTTTCACGAAGCGCAAGTAAACAGAGAACTAAAGTCTATGCTTTGTTCGCGATCAATAAGGCGTCACACAAATACACGTAACTCCGCATTCTCTTTAGTGTAGTAAACTGAGAATGAGGAACAAACTTCAAACTGATGCTCCCCACGCAGGACTCGAGTTTTCGACTTTCTTGCTTGTGTGAAGTAGGCACATATGAGCGCATGAGTTTTAATACAACTGAGAATGATGCTATCCCACTCTCATTGAGGAACACAATTATACACAAATAAACAAACCCGTATGTTTTGTTTTCTTCTTCTTAGGAACAAGGCTTCGCAGCCTTTACTATAGATGTACACTGAAACTTAAACCGCAACATGTTTGCACAACAAATAACAACAATCAGGCACCAGAATAGGATGAAAACACACAGCGGCGGATCTCCGCACCTTATTCAGACAGTCTTCGCCGTTTGCTTTGGTATCAACCTCCACCTCCATCACCACCGAATCGGGACGGGTAATATGGCAGAACATCTTCCCGTTTCGGTGACGCCGCAAAATCTTTGGTCTCGTCTTTCTTCAAAGAAAAAAAAACAACAAACATAAAATAAAACCAGCAGGGCCGCTTTTCCCGCCGCCCTACATGAAGCTTCTAGTCACTGGCAGAGCCTTGTCCTCTCTGCGCTCTCAGCTGTATTTCAGCGCACTGCCTCCCCCGGTGACGTCACCCGGCAGCCAATGACGACGCGCCGGCCGCCGGCTATGTGGCGCCCCCCTCCGACCGACTCCGAAACTACTCATTCCGAGCGAGTAGCCCTTCATTTTTAACGAAGCCGCCCAAGCTGGCGGGGGCTCTTCCGCTCCGACAAGTGCAGCTTTGGCTCTTTCAGGCTAAATGTATTGTTGAAATCGTTTCCCCTCCCCACTGTCCACGTGCCAAAAGTCTATTTACTTCCATAGAATAATTTTTATTACACTATTAACAGTTTTGAGAAGGGAGAACGGCGTCTTCTGCGTGCAGCCACGGCACACCTTGTCCAGTCTATTCCTGTCTGGAAAAGTTCATCTTAATTCCAGAGGACATGCTGTGTTTATATCTGTACGGTTCATCCTGCATTCTCCATGTTCACATTTTCGTTTAGCCAGTTTTGGTTTTTCTGTGCCCCCCCCCCCCAACTCTGCTGAATCCAAATGGTCTAAATCTGCTGGCAGACATCGAAGCAAATTATGCATCTGTTAAAAGACTTAAAAACTGTCATTAGAGCACGATAATTGTGGGTGTTCTATCCTTAGTACTTAAGAGAGGAGTTAAATAAGGTACACTTTTTCAGCCTGAAGACAAATCAAAAAGGACTAGCTGCCACTACCACCGATCGGTTGTTACGGAGTGATTTAACTAATGACTGTATGCAGGACGTCCTACGTACGTGGTATTATTTTTGATTTCCTGTCCGGTTCATACAGCTGGATTTTTTTCCATATCACTGGAGGATCAGTTATATTTTACTTTATTCGTTCTGCTTAGCTGGGGTGCTGCCGAAATATTATATTCCTGAAACCTGAGAGATTATTTCGGCTACCTACAGTAATACTCATCAACACACAAACAATAACAAGGAGGGAAAAAAATCCGAGAATTCAAAACTTCTCAAAAGTTCTCGATGCCAAAAGCGCTATGTAATTAATAAAGTCATGGCCGGTCCCCTGAAGCGGCGCAATTTCCACTGCAGTGACAACACACATGCTGCATGTTTTTACTGCCTTTTGTACTATAATCAAGGGTGGCAAACTCATTTCAGTTAACAGGCTAGTTTGGGCACAATCCAACCTCAAATAAACCGAACCCGGAAAATCAGAGTTGCCGACTAATAACTCGTAAAAATTCAATTTCCCCATTTCCAAGAATCATGATTAAAAAGGTACATCCTAAATTTACACGCAGGTTGATCAGAAATAACATACAAATTATAGGCACACAAAGACTGCAATTTTCCAAAGTATCAACGGTTTTCCCATATCGCATCACAAAACATTAGCCTATACACAGCAGTTAAAATAAATCAGAGGGGGGGGGGGGCTCCCGAATGATGCACTGTACGTTAGTTATAGATTATCACATTTCTGACCGCGGTGGTTAAGGTGCAGTACGTTCCTTTGTCAACATGTTTTGTTACTACTTTAAAGCAATACAAAATAAACTACAAACTATGGTCAAAAACGTATCTTCATTTGATATAATTACTGCAAATATCACGTTGTCTAATAGGCAACTTGATTTAAAACAGAATATGCATAAATGAAATTTAAAAATGCATACAAATGACTTATCAGTACAAGTAATATTATTGCTTATTCATTGTAATGACCCGATGAATATTATTATATTAACATATCCAAGTTATTCACCCGTTGCTTTTTACACTTGCCTTACGTCTGACAGTCCAGCTAGTAGCTGATCGTTTGGCAGTAATACTGTAAACGAAATCACTCACCTGACAGAAATCAAATCACACGTAGCGAACACCTTATTCACTTCGGAAATCAGAGCAACTAAAGAAAATTAACGTTAAAGTTGATGAAAAAACAGATTGTTAGCGCAAAACTGACTATTTATTAAACAGATCACTTTGGATATTTTACTGACCAGTGTAACTGAAATTAACAATAGGTGCACTAGAGGGGCAACAATGAGACGACCCCCAAAACAGGAATGCTTTAACAGGTGGAGGCCATTGACATTTTTTCTCCTCATCTTTTGTAATTTCTTTCACTAGTTTTGCGCTTGACTATGGTCAGTGTCACTCATTCAGATAAGAAAACATTGGTGAATGTCAGAATCTTCGTAAAAATGTGCGTATGTGGGGTTTAACAACAAATTTGTTCGTAAGACGATTGGTGAATGAGGCCCATTGTTCTGTATGACCGGTTTGGTGGTGATTGTCTGGGAAGGTATACCCCTGGAGGAACGCACAGACCTCTACAGGCTAGACAACAGCACCTTGACTGCCATTAGGTATCAGGATGGACACTACGCTGGTGCAGTGGGTCCTGGGTTCCTCCTGGTGCATGACAATGTCGGCCTCATGTGGCGAGACTATGCAGGCAGTTCCTGGAGGATGAAGGAATTGATACCATTGACTGGCGGCCCTCACATTTGTCTGACCTGAATCCAATAGAACATCTCTGGGACATCATGTTTCAGTCCACTTGACGCTGCCAGGTTGCACCCCAGACTGTCCAGGAGGTCAGTGATGCCCTGGACCAGATCTGGGAGGAGCTGCCCCAGGACACCATCCGTCGTCTCATTAGAAGCAGCCCGACGATATCATGCGTGCATACAAGCGTGTGGGCGCCACAAAAACTGAGTACGATTTTGAGTTGCTGCAATAAAATTTCAGCAAAATTAACTTGCCTGTCACATCATTTTCGCACTTATAGATTTTTGAGGTGTCTTTGAATTCAACCCTCTGTGGCCTCCTTTCATTCCTAACACATTACACAGTCCATATTAGTATAGATATCCAGCATGATTTTTTTCCCATTGAGATCAATGTGTACCTTTCATTTTTTGAGCATTGTATAAATGTATATAATGCCAGACAAATTTTAGTTAAGAAAAGGTGACAGGCAAGTAAACTGGACTTCAGTGCTTCAGTTGATCTCAAGACAGGTCATTCGCTGTCAGCCAGTGCAACGAATCATCATGCAGTTATTTATCAGGTAGTGAAGATTAAATAATTCACATGAAAATAAAACTGGAATTCTTGTGTGCAACTGCACACTATTTCTTCAACTGTGCGCATGCATGTCCTGCACAATGTCATCTTCAAAGGGGTGACTTTCCTATTTCGTAATTAAACGAACAGCTGCACCTATTTTTTTCCAGAAGGACAATGTGACTGATGCTTCCTTGGTCAGGTCGGCTATTATGGCCCCCATGTGGGAAAAAATAGGATATTTCTTTCCTTAAAAAATCCGTGATGGGCAATACGAAACATTACGTGTCCGTATTATAAAATCATTCTCTGGGCTTTTTTAACATTTAATAAATGACCAGACAATACAGACTCACAAACAGTGCTTATTCAGCAGTAGAGGCCCAGTGTAGCTCCTCTGTATTTCACTGGCATAACTGCACCCCATTGCACGTTTTAATTATTCAACACACCAGTACAGTATTCTAGTTGCTGTTGAGTATTATAAAACATTTATCATACCATGTACGATATGAATATCCAAAGATTAATGCAATATTCATAATAGATTTATTATTTAACCTCGTTTTAAAACCAGTACTAACTGTATTAACGTTTAAAAAAAAACGCAAAAACATCCTAGAAGTTGCTGGTATTCTTGCCGAAGGATGATTTATTCCTGATATATTGTTGCTTTTTTGTGCTGCGACATTTAGCACGAAGCTGTTTAGGATTCATGACTTCAAATAGCTAGAAATTCTCTTTTTTCCCCAAACAAGAGCTTGGGGAAATTCAGGCTATGCGTAAGAATTCACCGCCAAGCAAGCAGACGACACATAGGATTTTAGAGAGGCTGCTCTCCCGTGTTTTTCCCGCTGCTTTTCTCATTGGTGCAGAGCCTGTGTTTAGGCCCCCCCTTCATGTGGCCCTTGCCAGCAGAGCTCAGACTGACCCCCCATCATTGCTTTTGGAGGCCCCCGACACGCAGATTATCTTCTATTTCAAGTATGACACCATGTTGTGATTTGTGATTTTTTCCCTCTTTATCCACAGCAAATATCATTCAGATAAAATAAAAGGAAAACAGGACAAGCAGCTATGGCTCAGGCTACATTCCAACACGGGAAGCTGTAAATGGCGTCTTGCTTTTCCTAAAAGAGAAACAGTCTTCTGTATGCATTGGCAATGAACTGCATTATAGTATTTTAATCCTATGGAATTCTCCTCTTTGTTTGGGTAAGCTGCTGTAAAATTTAATATGGTGTGTTTTTCCAGAAGTTAAATGTCTTTAAACATTATCACGGTATCTTATGTCCCATTCAGTTCCCTGTATCTTATATAAGGAATGTATCAGTGAAGCTTTGAACTTGTGTGATGTCATAAAAAAATCCATAGTCGGTGTGTTAGAGAAGCGATGATGTCACAGACATTCAATACGTTGCAACGTACAAACCTTCGGCGACATTCGATATCTATTTCCTGTCTGACATCCAGCTCTACCGGACCTTTGCTCCTGAGCTCACCGCGTTCGGCTCGCCTTTCTGCACACCCCGCTGATATTGCAGCCGGGACCAGGGGATCGCTACCATTCACAGAGGTTTACATTTATTTATTTAGTAGATGCTTTTATACAAAGTGATGTGCAACTGAGACAGTAGCGTGAGGCAGACTTTGGGTATCATGGGAAGGTTGCGTTCAGGACCTGGGGCAACTCAAGGGCCCAACAGTGAAATCACTCTGCTGGCTACAGGATTTGGATCATGGGCAGGACCCCCTAACCCACTGCACCCCCCAAGGTGAATTTGTTGCCCACCCTGCCAAACTTGCAGCCCAAAACACATCACTTTCCAGTTTGGATCATTGACTTTGTCTCCATTAAGGTCTGCTAGGTACTGAGGGCTAAAGAAGACAGGCTACCCTTACTGAGGGCTAAAGAAGACAGGTTACCTTTACTGAGGGTTAAAGAAGACAGGCTACCCTTACTGAGGGCTAAAGAAGACAGGCTACCCTTACTGAGGGCTAAAGAAGACAGGCTACCCTTACTGAGGGCTAAAGAAGACAGGTTACCTTTACTGAGGGTTAAAGAAGACAGGCTACCCTTACTGAGGGCTAAAGAAGACAGGCTACCCTTACTGAGGGCTAAAGAAGACAGGCTACC
>JAABNX020000053.1:8361917-8373381 GCA_015163995.2 Mormyrus lacerda | reverse complement strand
CCCCCCCCCCCCCCCCCCAGCCGTATGAAAACCTACCTCAAGCAGCCCTGAGCCAGAAGCTGCTGATTTAAGGTGCTTCATCAACAGTGATTCAATTTAAACCATCAGCTTGAATAATTCTCCCATGATGGCCATGTTGTCACTGAATTGACTAAATATGTCATTTTATGTCATCGCATATTTCAAGATCAAGGCCGGTCCATCTTCTCCTCTTCTGCGGGGGTGGGATTTGTACAAAATCCTCTTGGAGTGCAATGAATAATTTCTCTCTGAAATGCTAATTCTGATACGCTTTCTTGTCTCCTGGAGGTACAGGGATACCAGACCCTTCAGAGATGAGTGGCCCAGACTGAGTGTTCATTCTGCGGGGTTGAGAAGGTGTAGGTTCCTGTTTGGCGGCTCTTGCTGTGACGGGAACCTTTTGTCCTTTCTCTATCCTTGTCATCAAAAGCTGACTTTCAGCTATAAGGAGACCAGAAGGTACGTGCTCTTAAATTCAGAGGCCGAGGCATTTTCAGAGGCATTTCTAACACCCAGGGACTGTGATTTCTTTTTGGCCTGACTGTCAGCTCTGTCCTTGACCTCTGCTTGATGGTCGTGCAGCAGATATTATCTTAACTGCCAGCGATGGTTTGTCACACAAACTCTACACGAAATAGACGCCACATCTGAGCAGATATAAAGCATTTAACGGTAAGATGCCGATCACCATCATAAAGCATCCAAACACCAAAGTTTGTGCGTATCCATCCTCAGTAAAGCTGCGACCCTGTAATCTTCAGCGTATCAGTGTAGTAAACAGGAAGTCACAGCCCCGGCTTACAGTAGGGGCTGCCTGCTTATGAAGTGCTTCTAATCTGTAATTAAACTAAACTAAGCAGCAACCCCCCCCCCCCCCCAGATATGCCTGGGTATGAGGGATGAGTCGGGACGTCTCCTACCTCCATCTCCGAGGACAGACGGGGGGGGAGAGTGATGCAGTGGGGGGGTTAGGGACAGAGGTGTCTCGTCTTGTTATGCGGGAACAGAAGAAGGTACCAGTCCTCCCTGCTGAAGGCTTTCGATGTTACTTTACGCAAACGGGTAGAAGCTCTAGCCATCAACCCGGATCCGGCACTTTCGCTCTGACACCCTGACACTACGCCAGCCTTCCCCGGCAGCGGGTGCCGCTATACACTGCATCTTCTCAAAGGCACTGAATCGCAGCAGCAACACAGCTGTGAGCACCCCCCCTCTCCCCCCCGCCCCCACCAAAGCCAGGTTGCGCGATGCAAGACGTCTGCAGTGTGGGCTCGTAGGGTGACAGCAGGCGACAGTGGTTCCCCCAGGTTATCGAACCTCCAGAACATTCCATGACTGGCAAGTGCATTCAGGCATGACACTGTGGGCAGAATATTATTTCAGCTTCTTTCTTGGCTGCTGTGAGCCACGCAGTGTCATAAAAAAAAACCCTAGTCATGTGATTTACGGCGCTGCATCGACTCTGGTGGATCACAGGGCGCCAAGGAAGTGCAGTGACATCATAATGATAGTGATAGATATACGTGTGGTGACATCACGGTGACAGTGACAAATATAAACAAATCTTTCAATGCCCCTCCGGTACAAGCAGTGATACATGTTTACAGCCAAGCCCTAAAGTCTGTCTGCGCCCAGCACTCACTGGCGACAGGTCAAGCCAGCTGCTACAAAACCAGCATGTGAGAAGAAAAGGTAACAATCCAGCTGTACTGAATAATAAATCACACGTCCCACACCCCACCGGCGACAAGCAGCTACCTGCGGGGGGCTACTCCCCCAGCTCATGAATATTAAGGCCTGTTCAGGGAAATCTCAGCGCTTTGCGCATTAAAGTTCCCAGCCTGATGAAAGGTTGCTGGTTACTAAGGGTTCCTCCAATCAGACTGACCTGGCATTTTGCTTTGGTCTAAAATGGTCACGTCGGGCTCCCTGTGTAGTGTAAATGAATGTTCTCAGGGTTCAGACATGCAGTCTGTGTTCTGAGACGTCCTGCCCTGAAGCGACAATGCAGTGAACCCATCCATGACGGAACCCTGCAGCATGGCCCGGAACCTTCCAGAGAGTTTTAACATAAGGTGCAAGAATGTGGTCAGTAATCAAGCCCTCGCGTGTCATGGAGTGTCTCCCAACGTCAGTGAAGTCTTAGACCGTTTTTATGCAACACAGAAGACGGATTTGATCAACACAAAAAGAATGAGTGACTGAGAGAGACTCAGTGGAATAATCTGGCAACTTTACCTGCGAGCCAGCGGACAGTAACTGCATACGGTGTTCCACACGCCGTGGGATCTGCAGAGCGAGTTTCAGTCTGTATGAGGAAGACGTGCTGCGGCACCAGGGAGGATGGGGCACGGTAGTCTGTGAATATATACCCCAGGCATTTGATTAACCCCCCTGAACAATTCCCCACCCCCCCTCACGCTGCACCACACCATAATTCTTCTTGTACCCCCCTCCCCCCATAGTGCCACCTGGGAACAAAACAAAGCAGCCTGTTCCTGTTCCTGTTCCTGGTTCTGCCCATCATGCATTTTTTACCTTCCAGTCACCTTCCACAGAGGATTTTGACATCGGCCAAAATCAAACGTGTCATCTGGCTTTGTCTGTTCTCTCAGCCTGTGGGGAAGAGAGACGCTGATAACCCAACGGAGAAAAGCCCAGCCCCAAAATGATGAAGTTCAACAACTTGAAAAGTCAAAGGAATGTTATTTTGATTATTTTAAGAAAGGAAATGTATTTAAGAATAACTTCTAGAGTTGAGAGGAAGTATGTGGGGACAGATGTAATAGTCAAGTGTCCCTGTTACCGCGGTGCATTGAATTTATAGAGGGCTCAGCTGGCTGTTTACTTCAGATGACGCCCGGACAAAACAAAATTGAGCACGTCAGCGAAAACAATCCATCACATAATTAAAACGGCTTCGGCGCCGCATGCGGTCTATGTTATGCCCCATCCCTAGAGGGCGCAGAATATCTTCCATGCAGCAGACTCACACTCAGAGCGCAAATAAACGTATTGCGGGGACTGCACAAGTCATTTTTATAAAGGAGACAACAGCTCTTTCTGTCTTTACAAGTAGCATCTATTGGTTTGACACCAGCAGCGGCACAGAAAGGGAAGTTAACAATTTACACGACACTTGTGGCGACATGCTAGCAAAACACATTTTACTGTAAACTTTATACAGTTACGACCTTGACTATAATAATAATAATCTTTATTTAGATAGCACTTTTCATGCATGGAATGCAACTATTAACAGAAATATACAAATACACATACAGTGGTGGCCAAAATTATTAGAACACCTGACAGATCTGAAAATATTTTTTTGCCTCCAAAATATGATTTCATTTCATAATGGTCATGAAATATGCAGATGGTTGCACTGAGTACAACAAATATCAGATGAAGTGAGTCCTACTGTTTTAATCCACTTTTATCTTTAATATTTGGTGTGTCCACCTTTTGCAGTAATTACAGCAGCACGTCTCTCTGGCATAGTGTCAGTGTATTTCCTGGGAACTTCAACACTAATGTTATCCCATGCTTTCTGCAACTCAGGCCAAAGGCTTTCTTTTGAATGTCCAGTTTATTTTCCAACTCGCCCCACATTTTGCATGAGCAGGACAGACCTTGTACATTCAAAAGAATCACTCACCTGTGCCCTAAGACTCTTAATTCACCATCAGTGTAACCATGATCACACCTGACAGTGATTAAACAAGTAATTTGGCTTCTTCTGTGAAGGAACATGATTGTGTGACATTGACAGTGAAGTAAGCCTAGCTTGTTTTTTGTAAGGAACATGATTGTGTGACATTGACAGTGAAGTGAGCCTAGCTTGTTTTTTGTTAGGAACATGACCTAAATTTCCTTATGGCAGCTCTATTCTATGGTTTATAGAGCATATCTTTGTAGATATTTCATTCGTTTTATGGATATTTTAATGGCCACTTCAACAAAAACAACTGAAACCTCTTAAAAATGCCAAGTGTTCTAATAATTTTGGCCACCACTGTACTTATTTACACTATTTAAAGTGCTGCGCAGTGCAAAGCATGCTGGTAACTGCAAAGATCAGAGTCTATGTATGTGTATGTGACCAGAGAGTTCTTAGACCAGACCAGAACTGAATATGTTATGGATAAGTATAGAGAAATATAGAAAGTCTATAGGGCCTCGAAGGCAGTGAGTTGGCTTCGTGTTAAAGTTTTCCCTTCAGCAGGCCATAAGTTGCCGTTGTTTCGGTGCAGTCACCATGTTTAGAGCTGGCAGGAGCAACGCTGCATATGCAATTAGGCGGAGATCCAGTAGAACGTTCACCTATCACTCACGACAGCCTCTGATCTCACTGCACGCAGAACTCCTGAGCGCTGCAATGTGTGCATGTGTCAGCGGCAATTCCGCACATCGCTCGCACTCTTCCGGCTGTTATGTAAAGCAAGCGCTGCGACTGAAGCCTTATTCAGCGATAAATTACAAAAAAGCACAAATTTGCAACACAGTAGATAGCGAAAAGGCTATTTTTTTCCCCTGCAGATTTGTGAGTTTGAGTCCTGCCCTCCCACAGCACTCTGTGTATGTACAGTCTGCACATTCTCCCTGCGCTCCTGTTAGCTTCCTGCTGCAGTCCAAAAATACGTGACTAGGTGAATCGATGACTGTACGCTGTGTTATATTTGTGCGTGTGCCCTGTGGCCAGGGCGCTTCCCTACTTTGTCTCCTACGTTGCTCGGGATGGACCTTTGCCACCCAGTCCTAAAGGTGTTTGAAGGATGAATGGATGGACATTTTCTCCATACATAGTGTATAATTAAAGCTTCCATATACAAGGTATGTATGTTTGCAGAAGATGTGCAGCCTCACAGCTGGTGAGATAAGTCAGTGCGTTTTGGGAGATCCTGAGGTCTGCATGTTAGGGCAGATTAAGAAATAAAAATAGTGAAAACTGATGGTAAAAGGCCAGTGGATTTTGTCAGGCTGTGTAAACTCAGCGTGACACTGGCCCTGCATTCTGTTTGTGATTGCTAAATTTATTACCAACTGGGTGCAATTTCACATTTTCACATCCAGTGATTTTTACGTGTGATTTTATGTGGCCTTTTACACAGACAAAGAGACACTGCCTGTAATATAGACAGGACCGTCCAGTTGGTGATGTGTATATTATACTGAATCGCCATATCCATCTTGATTAAGTGGGTCCAAACAGAACAAATCTGACAAGATCATCCCAGTCTGTACTGCGCGCCACACAGAAGCTGTAGGGACAGCTAGCACTAATAAGGACTGAACGAGTATTAATTGACGTGCACATGAAAGCCATCCTCCAGTTTTCTGTTTCACGCGCTGTGTTTCTTAGCCGAATCACCGTAGGCGTTTTCAGAAGAGGAGGAGTTGTGGGCTTCGCCAACTAAAGTTCAGACTGTTTTTCGGAAAATATTACATTCTAAAAGGAAAGCATAACCAAAATGCAGTATCTAAGTCCACGCTTTCAGGGATGATTTAAGGAAAATTAGGAATTAGGAAGGAAGATCCCAATGTAATGTAGAGTACAAAGCAGGCGTGCGACGCCAGTCCATGACAGAGCATATGCTCCAAGACACCCAATTACGGACTACTGGAAATTTAGGACACTAATTATAACCAGGTGCATGTCTCCGGACTGAGGAAGGAAATGTACAATTCCTGGAAGAAACCTACACAGTACACAGGGAGACAGAGGCACAACAACAGGACAGTGGGGGCAGACAATGGCCTGGGGCCCCGAGCTGGGAGGGGGCCCCTGTGGGTGACCGATTACATAGTGCATTGCATCAACAAATCTGCTTCATTTGTGTATTGTGTTTTCTTCTCACTAAAATAAAAATCAAGGTCTTGCATTTATAAAATTCTCTGTGTAGGTTTGGCCTCTGCGGGGAGGACATGGAAACTGCATACAGACAGAGGCCACCTGCAGAATCACCACGTTGGGCTAAATTAAGCTAACAGGAATTATTATGACTTATTCTGACAGAGTAATTGTGGCAGTGATAAAATACTCATCAAATTTCCAATCATCCTGAGACTGCTTCTTCTGGTGAGGGTCATGCCACAGATTGAAGCAAAAGTCATATGCTTAAATCCCAGCACTGCTACAACAACTCAGTCTTCTGGAAGCTCTGTCCAGAAGTTATTGTCTGAAGTTGTCAAACCCATCATCATAACTCTGACCTGCGATTCTATTTTAGAGAAACGTGAACACATGTTCACGGGGGGGGGGGCATGTATCAGTAGTACACGGATAGACTATATATAGTTCTAGCGGCCACGTTTTTTATTTTTGGAAGGAAAGTATTGTCTGTTACCGTGGAGATAATATGACCCCGCCACGGAAATAGCCCTATTGTAATGTGACAGGCTACAATTTGCGCTGCTTTCTCTCTCTGTCTCCCCCTAATCTGAAGTCGCTGAGTGGTACGTTCCCGAACTACTACACGCGCTCCTACAGTAGTAACGTCTCCATATCGCAGTCCGTCCACGGGCGACTCTGCGGAGAGCGCGAGGCAGCGAGGGGGCACAGTGCGCGTTACCACTTCCCTCGTTTGCCTGTGCGCGTGAGCAGTCGCGCGCGCCTGTGTATGTACGTTTACAGGACCGGCTTCAGCTCCTGCTCCGTCTGCGCTCTTACCGCTCGGCCGTGCAGGATGTGCGGCGGCCCGTCCGCGCTGTGACACGGAGTTGTACCACCGGCAAAAACCGCTCCGGGATGTCTTCCCCAGGCTCCACCGACAGCGGCAAGAGGGACTCCTGTAGGTTCTCCGCTGCTCTCCATCACCTCGCCTCATCGGATGCGGTCTCTCCTCGAGACCTGTGGCGCGCGCCGCTCCGTGCGTTTACCTTCACGCTTTCGGTGTCTCGGTGTCGGCACGTTACGGCAGACGGGTGACGGGCGCTATGCGTTCGCCATCTGCTCAAAGTCGGGGACGGAGTACAAGATTGCGGGGCTCTGCAACTTTCGGCAGCCTTCAGGAAAGCAGTGAGCGGGGACGAGGGCTCCTTTTCATGCTCTTTTCAGAGGTGTGCACTTGTACCGTAAACGACGTTCAGTGCGCTGGCGTTTCGGTGCAGGTTCCGCCTAATGCGTGCCGATACATTTTAGCGACTTTAAATTATGATGATTTGGGCTCTTTACATGACAGCAAATGTATATGAAAAGCCCGAAGCCGTGGCGTTCCTGCATAAATCATCTGACATTTTTATTCATTTAAGCAGACGGAGCAGCCTGCCACTGTTTGGATTGTTAATTAGTTTAGTCGTGAGGAATAAGAATGACACGCAGTTAAAATTAAGGAGTGCCGTGTGCCTGGCTTACTTAGTAGACGATTTTATAAAAATATATTTACTGTTTCACCATGCTCTTTTCAGTGTCATACATTATTCATAATGATTAACAGAGTAACCGTAGGACTTGGTGAACAGAATTTCATGTTATGGCTTCAGTTATGGTGGGGTGGGGGCTGGGATCGATTGCCTCTGTCAAAGTGGTGCCTGTATCATTGCTCTCCTTTTTCTGTCAGTGGTCTGCTTGGCTCTGGACTTGATTTCACCATCTGGGTTCTGTAGCTCACACTTGGAAGACTCCCATCTGTAGTGTTAACTGCAAGTTCCCTTGACCAACTTCAGGCTTTTAAATTTATAATTTAATAGATTGTTTTTGGGCAACTGTCTGATCCTTCAGTCCTACTGAATTTATCTAACCTGTTGACCAGGAATGTGCATCATGAAGCTGGATTTCTTGCTTAGCCGGATAATTTTTGTAGATTTAAGGTGCTCCAATTTAAATGGACTTTATTTTCATTCACTTACATTTAGCCAAGACTACCTTAAATCAAAAAAATGTATCCAGCTAAGCAAGAAATCTGGTTTTGTGATACAGACCCCTGATCCTTAATATCCAGATAGGGATGTTAGTTAAGTTTGTCCGAGGTCTGTGATTGGATCTTGTGTGAAGGACTCCTTTTCCCATGTTCCCCTGGGGCATTCCTTGAAATTAGCCTCTCCACATGGACCCATTATGGTCACGTCACCCTGCTTGTCGGGGTGAGGCTTTGAGAGCAGAGGAGATGGGTGTGATTGCAGCATGGGTGTATTACGGTTTAGGAGGATGCTGTCGCAGTGAGGTTGGATGAACACACCTGGCCCTTCCCTTCATGGCTGTTCCCACCCTTCCCTTGTGGAGATGCTTTGCCTCAGAGACCTAGAATAAAGCATTAATTGCATTTGAATCCTGTAGAACAGAAACTAAGGTCTGCACTGTATTAGACTGGAGGATCCATCCTGAGCCCAATAAATGGCTTTGACTTCATGCAGTAATTTTTGTCTAGTGTCTTTAATATGAATATCAGACACTTAGGATTGTGATCCAATCCCTGTACTGAGAATGAGGGAGCTCCAGCTCTGATTTGCCACGGCAGGGGGCGCGTGGCGTGCTGGTGCACCACCTGTGGTGTTTCCCCTGGAGCGATGGCGCCTCCTTTTGGACCTTCTCCATGTGCACCTCTGCCCACAGAGTGACGGACTCCTGGCATTAAGGAAACATTAGCTGTAATATTCCGCCGGCCCTGAACTGGCCGCCGCGTTTTTATTGTTGTCAGCCGGCTGCCCTGCTGGGTCTTCATTAACAGGCGGCAGAAGGGTGTGGGGGGTGCTTGGGGGGGTGTATTAATTCAAGCCATCTTTTTCTCATCTGTTTGTAACCCACTTTACTGCTGGTGCCTGAAGCTAGGTCTTCGTGTTAATTACTGCTATTTCTGTACCGTGGTGCTGTCCACACCTCCTTGCCTGCGCGCAGGATGGGCCCAGGTGCGCTGTCTTCATCATGCGCTGAGTGGGCCTGTGGGGGGGCAGCGAGAGATGTGTTCTCGGTGCTTGCTAATTGGTGGGGGGGAGGGGCTATGAAGATAGGGAGCCCCTCCTCTACATTTCAGCGGAGTGACGGCTGATGTCCTTCTGGTGAAATTCCATTTAAAAAAAAAAGCCACTTGAATGTCTATCCCCCCTTCCCCCGTTTACACCCCCCGACACCTTCTGCAAACTCCCAGTGCAGCTGTCACTGCTGCAAGGAGGCTGAGCTGTTACTTTGTACCTGAATAGTCTCATTGCGATGGGAACTGCTCACCTGGGGATGAGGGGGGGGGGCTTTCCGCACGGTGGAGGATCTATGAGGGAAGCAAGGTGAGGATGATCTCATTGGCCAAAGGGTGGGAGGCCAAAGCCCTCCCACCCTTCAAGGAAGCCGCTGTCCTTTGCAGCTGGGTGGGAGGTTAAGGTGCTGGCATGGCAACAGTGGTCACAAGCATTCCAATTTTGGGGGGGGGGGTGATTATCCTACAGTTATAGGGATTGCTGGGTTGGAGTGGAGGGGGCGGGGATTAAAACCATTGTTCTGCAGGCTCTTATGACGACAAACGGTGCTCAGGTGTTTTTATGACAATAAACCAAACTTCTGATCCATCATTATGTATTATTTATTGAAGCGAATTAGGCTCAACCTGAGGCTGCTGGGGAGGGGGGGCGGTGGCATCCTAGCAACAGGCTGGGCCTGGCATGAATTCAGCATGTTTGGGGCTTCATTACATTCAGCAAGGGGGTGTGCGGCTGGGTGACATAGCCCACGCATCCCATACAGCGTTAGGAACGGAGAGTTCCTCACAATGCTGAAATAGAAGTAGCCACAGGATGAAGGTGTCATCGGCCTGCAAAGCCGCTTCTAGAAAAATCCTCCGTCCCAAATGCCATGGCCTGTTGCCATGATCACCATGGTCCCGGGTTCATAGAGACGTGCTGCAGATGACATCATCTTGAGTCAGGACCAGTGTGACACACAAAAGTAATGCTGAATTTAGGCATGACCCCTCCCCTGTGCTGCAGGCGGTCAGTTGTCATCTACACTCAGCCCATGGCTGATGGAGGGACCATTACGTCTGGGTTTCTGGGGTCGGATTTATTTATTCATTTGATCAATTTGCCTGCAGTGACCCCTACCCCTAGGGACACCTGAGAAGGGACAGGGAGGGAGATTGAGTACCTAATTGGTTGTGAAACAGGAGCTCAGAGGAGAACGGGGGGAAATGGGAGGCTTGAATTTAATGAGCTGCTTGATCGCTGACGTCTCCAGTGGAATTGTGTAGTGTATGCTTACGGGTCACTCTAAACCGTTAAGCTGCAGATCTGATCAAAGGTGACGTGAGAGAGTCTGCTGTGAGTTTGGTTGTTTACCGGCGGTTCTGTTTATGTCTGTAGTTCTGGTTCAGATAGATCCTCTTTTCACCATTCCTGTAAGTGGATAGCCCCTGTGGCCGAGGAACCACTCAAGATTCGGCTGTAGAGATTAGCGTTTAAGCGTTTTGGGTCCTGGTGCAATGCAGCCCCCTCAAGATCGGCTCAAACCCTTAAGCAAAATGTCTTATTTTAAAATGTTTTTGCTAGTCAAGTTTAATTAGGTCTCCTGGGTGTCACACCTCAGGTTTGACACATGACGTGTGGTAGAATTCTATTCTGTTTGTTAAAAAAAAAAAAAAAGTTTCTTGACAGCTTGTTTAATGTGCTGCAGCATTAAAATATATAGTTTATATATATTAAACCCTATTCTTCATGTGGTCTCCTGGGGGTGGATTTATTAAACCACTTTTAAAAAAATGGTAGTTAAATTTAAAAAATGTTATGTGATTGATATATGAAAAGCTAGCAGCTAGGGACGTTAAAAAGCTCTGCTATCAGCAGAGGGCAGTGCTCCTTCCCTTATTTAGCACCCGATCGGCGGGACAAAGGATGCCAGACCAACCCTGCAGGCAGACCTTTGCACCTGTGCCATACTAATGGGTTCTCCTTGCTGATTTTGTCACCTTCCTCCCGCCAGTTCTCGAGATAAATGGTGTGGTTTTCTGTGCATGTTACCACATTCCCCTCCAGGAAATTAGCTGGCTCTCCTGGGAAGGCCCAGGATTTCTTTGTTCCTTAATCAAAACCCTCATAACTAAAGTGCTTACGTGCTTCTTGCGTTCAGTGCTAATCCCACTGCATGCTCTTCACAAATCCAACTGGGGGATTCGCTGCTTGCTGAGGCAGCCTACCAACAAAGTGCCCCACCCCACCCAAAGGTGGATTTAACAGTTGTTCACCTGATTCCCATGTATCTGGTGACATGTTTAGCTACCTACATTAATAGGTCTGTACTGCAGATCACAAGGCCGTAGACATTGACTGCTAAGGCTCACTGACCTTGGGTTATGTGTGATTGTTATTAGGGTGTTTTGTTAAAGTAGTTTCCATAGCAATGTTTGAAATTCTACATGTATATGATGAGAAATTCACACAGTAAGTTATACACACGTGGACAAAATTGTTGGTACCCTTCAGTCAATGAAAGAAAAACTCACAATGGTCACAGAAATAACTT
>JAABNX020000053.1:8345221-8357451 GCA_015163995.2 Mormyrus lacerda | reverse complement strand
AAGACAGGGATGCAGGAAGACAGGGATGCAGGAAGACAGGGATGCCGGAAGACAGGGATGCAGGAAGACAGGGATGCCGGAAGACAGGGATGCCGGAAGACAGGGATGCAGGAAGAGAGGACTGCTTCAGTCCTCGGGGTCTCCATTGTCCCAAAGTCTGAGCTGCTCATTCTTCAATTCGACACCTGATTGGGGCTACCCGTCTATGTGCTGACTGCCAGAGAGAAAAGCCTCCAGCTGTGACCTGCCAAGTGGTCCAGCTGGGGTTCCGGAAGAAAGGCCAATCTGTCTGATTTAGAAATGTCATCATCAAAGGAGGGAAGATTTAAAAATAAAAACGGCGAAGTGTGTCATGTTGCACGTGGAGGGTGGCCGGCATACTTCTTCCACTGTGACATTTTACGAGATTCCAATGGGAAAGGAAAGCAGAAGATGATAGTGGTGAGGACTCCCCAAGTGTCAAAAACAAGAGGTGCTGTTCCTGCCTTACTCTTGGTTCGCTCAGTTATTTGCCATGTGACTTAATTGCAAATATCCAGCTGCTAAACTTGTTCCATGAATTCATGTCCATAAACAAGTCTCTCTCCCTCAAACCTATAAGGCTGACTGTAGTTCATCCATGCTTTATCACACTAAGTAGTGCCTTCATTTGTGGTTCACTGCAAAGGATTCGCAAGGTTGCTGCATGATTATGGATTCTTTTAAGATTCTGCATTCAATAAGTCTGCTGACATAAAGATATTTAAATACGCAATGGAAAAACTGGTCGGGTTGGGAAATCATGAGCAATGTATGCGGCAGCCTCTGGAGCCAGAGGGACACCAGAGATGACCAGAAAAGATATTACTCATGCTTCTGGATCTAAGGCTTAATGCAAAATCAGGCATTACCCGACAAGTGCCTGTTGGATCTTTCACGCATCTTGTCTTCTTCTGGTCATACCTTCAGGGAGGTCAGTGAGAGAGGCTTGCATGGAGTAATGCCTGTATATCACAAATAAGAGATACCACAATGGTCTATGGGGCAGTCTGGAAGCATTAGGATTTAGCTTTCGCTCAGAAGCAGAGAGGCATGTGTTTTTGGTGCATCAGGCGAGGTTAAGACCTCGTTTTCGTTCGAATGATATCAATGGTCAGTCGGCCGCATAGTTCACCCGTCTGATCGTCATCTGACCCCGTCTTCCTATCAGGACATGACTGGCCTGTGATTCAGCCCGCCTGCAGTTTCACACTCCCACGTTGCTTGCAGGCATTTGCACAAAGGATTCTGGGAATGTCAGCACACTCTCCGGTGTAAAACGAGGCAGGGGAAACTTGCACCTCCTGATGTTGAAGGTGAGGTCTACTGTCCGACATCAGGCAGCAGCGGGACATGGCCTCCTCTGTGGACGGTGGGGCTTGGTGCCAGGCTGCACTGTGATGTCATACTTCTACAGGCTCACGGCCCACTGAGAGGACTTTGATTTGATTGGATATTAGCTGGCATGCTGATGACAGGTGGGAGATGGGAGGGTGAGCTAGCTGCCTTGTGCACAGCTCAACCTCCACCTCCGCCTCCGCCTCCTCTCCGCTCTGCACAGATGAAGCTGCTCAGCACATCTGCCCAAACTGATCTCCTGGAATTAGACATCAGCATGAGAATAGAAACTCAGAGTTTTCTTTGGCGAGGAAAATCGGGTGCCTCCTGATGTCTTCAAGAGATCGTTGCATACTGTATGCACTGTGACTCATTGTAGTGTGCGCTGTGACTCATTGTAGTGTGCGCTGTGACTCATTGTAGTGTGCGCTGTGTGGTTTATCGAGTAGCTTATTATAATGGAGGGCTGCTTTTGGCATTAACCAAACAGGATAAAGCATGACTTCCCTTGTTACTGAATAATACTGTAGTGTTGGATTTTTTAAACATTCTTCTTCTATCCGCCCATCCGTTCTGTGACAACTCAAGCGATCCTCGTTAAATATCTATCCCAAATGACTTCCAGTTTAATCTGTGCATTGACCTTTGGAGGACTCTGCATCCCAGGTAATTTTACCCTTAGCCCATCGGCATTGGACCTACCTCTTCATAACAAGCTTCACTCGCTGCTTCACTGCAGATTACTGACTCTGTTATTCTGATCTCTGGACTGTGCGACATGGAGATGTAGCCTTACAAGACCTTAGAAATCGGTTTCTCAAGAATGACACTGGCTTCTAACTGCCATGTCCGACTGCTGTCCTATAGATTTCAAGGCCAGAAGGGAGGCCTTTAGCAAGCTTGACGGTGAAATAGCTGCTGTTAAATGTGAACGGGGTCTCTGAGTCACTTGTGTTTCTGTCTTTGTCTTCATGAGGCAGCTTTACTAGTTTTTTGCCTCTGGTCCTAAGGTACGGTAGGCTTGGCTCTTCTGGTCCTAAGGTACGGTAGGCTGGGCTCTTCTGGTCCTAAGGTACGGTAGGCTGGGCTCTTCTGGTCCTAAGGTACGGTAGGCTGGGCTCTTCTGGTCCTAAGGTACGGTAGGCTGGGCTCTCAGTCACCACTCCTTTTCGCATGCCACATTTAGTGTTCTCTATAATGTGGGGGTGGGGGAGTAGATTCCACGGGCTGCCTGCCCCTCGTCTTTCTGTTGAGGCTGAGATGATGCAATTGGACAGGTCTACTATCCTCTTGGCACATGGACAGACAGGAGCTGACAGACCGTGCCGGGCTCTGGCTCGTAACCTCGCCTGTGTCTGTGTTTTTTCGCAATCTGTCTTCTAACACGTCAGCTGAGTGACAAGATGGGCCACTCCCCCGTCCCCCTGTCCCCCTCGGCCCGCTTTACGCGCAGTCTGCCCAGGGAAGTGAAACGTGAGGGCGGAGCCCATTTATATGGATGGATGTGGTGGGCGACATGCTCCTGTGCGTTCCAGCAGACAGGTCGCCGCCCAGCAGACACTGGCAGACAGATGTGAGTGGGCTGTCGTCCATTAGTATCACAGAGAAATGAGAATTATCCACGTAATGAGGCAGGCAGGTAAGATAAGGAATATTGAGGTGGATCTCATGGAAAGCGGGAGCAATGATTCTGCTGGAGGAACCTGGAAAGGAAACCTGTGTGATACGAGGACATGAAAAGTTTACAATGAGAGTGGAGGTGGAATCCAAACCACCAGATTTGGAGGTGTGACACAACAGTGCTACACAAGATACTTTACCTCCCCCAAAGAAGAGCCGATGAAGGAGGCAAATGTGGAATCGATCTTGTTTACAAAAGATGTATCTGATGAAAAATCTTGAAGAAAGTGGATCTGAAGGGTGAACCTGTCCCCTAGACCTTAGTAGATGAGAATAATAAACGCTTCCACTCAAGGACCAGGATGTTCTTGGTCTCCAGCTTACCCCTCTGTTAGCCCCCTTGAGGACATCACCTCACCGCTTCCTGTCCCTCCCTCACAGCACTGCCATCGATCTACTGATGTGTGACAGAATCTGTCTGCTGAATCGCTTTGATATTGTTTGCATTTTTCATGTCTTACTTTGCTGTTATTTGTAGGAGGCCAGAAAGTAGTTTCCTCATAAAGCCTGTTTCATGTATGCCTACTATGGTTCCTGCAAGGCCATTACTTCATGACGATACCCCGGTCTCTTCAGATTAAAGTGGAAATTACTTGGTTTATGTAAAAGGGTGTGCAGGAGTCTCTCTAGTCATTAGGCAAACTGAGAAGGTTCTAGCGATGGCCTTGCTGATACATTATTAATGGCAGGATGAGCAGTGCCAGCCAGTAGTAGCAGGTTGAATTTGTACCCAGCTCAGCCCAGCATGGCGATGGACTGTGCCTTTCAGACTGTCAGGAGACACCCCGTTCATCTACTCAAGAGGGACTCGGTACATCATGTGACTGGGGCCCCCTGGGGCTCATCTGGAAACCAACAGCGTGCGGTGCCTCCGGGGAGCTGGCTAAGGAAGGCGCTGTCTTGCAGGCAGTCAGTGTCGCGAGTTGAGGATGGAGATGCCTGGACACATGGCTACTACTGTGGCCGGTGGAATCGGGCCTTTAGCCAATCATGCAAGTCCCTGCTTTTTATGCTACCGTCTCAAACAAGGTACAGCCGATTCCACCGGGATGGGCGTACAGGTAACCAACGGCTCAGGCACTTGACAGGGACATCGGTGAGTGACAGATGGGTAGTCATCTTGGCAGGATGCAAGCAGAAAGCGTAATTAAAACCTCCAGTAAGTAACTTAATAAAACAAAAAGGTTTTAAGACCAGCTTCAGAAATGAGCGTAATACCTCGTCGAGCGTGTAACCCTCCACTGCGCTGAGGCATCTGCCGGCAATTAGCTGGCTTCTGCTGTCAGACAGCCGCTCAGTCAATCACTTTGGGAGGTGCTGATTAGGAGGCTCGCTAATTGCTGGCAGCTGAGCGAAGCCGGCGGCAGCTAGTGCCCCTCGAACGGGTGTGAGGGCTGGCTGTGGAAGGCCTGTGCAGGGAGCGTCTGGGATTTGATGGACGGAGGAGTAAGATGGACAGAAAAATTTGAATTATTCTCAGAGCTGTGCTGAACTGAAATGAAACCAGGCTAATTAATTTCCTTTTAGAAACATCCATCCGAGTCCTAATCTCCCACGGCTCTTGGAGATAGTGCTGCTTCGAACTCACTTCCAAGTGCCTTGCCACCCTCTGGCCCAATTCCTAATAAGCAGTGGAAACACTCGCCATTTACTGCATTAGCTGGACATATATTCAGGCATTGCTCCAGTGAGATGGGGGTGGAGGCTGTTGTGTTCTCGGAGAGGGAGGTGCCAATCAAATCAGGGATCCGAGCATCATCCGGGGCCATCTAGCACCATGAACAGAACCCTTTTGGAAGGATGGGACCCGTAACAAATGCTGAAGTGATGCCAAACATAAAGGAAGGGGGCATTTGAAAGCACCTCCCCAGGTCCCAGACCTAATCGAGCAGCCTGTGCCCGCCGCTGCTGTCTTCTCCTGTGCTCTATTTTGGGAGGAGGATAATAGCGGGAGTGAGGTCTGGGGGAGGGGGGGGCTCTTTGCTTTTACCAGCATATGGTGCTTTAGGCTGCCGTTCATTTATGGAGGAACAGGGAGGAGCCCACAATCACGTTATCGCTCTTCTATTATGCGGCCATTACGAATGCGAGTGATTGTCTCAGGGCCAAAGAGCACATCACATCTCGCAGGGCTCAGCATAAACTAAGAGTAAGAACTTGGCCCCAGGGCCACGTGTCCCCTGCCATAAATATGTAGAGGCATCTACAGCTACGGCCTGCCACACCTGGGCAAGCCACTCGGATCATGTCCACAGTCTCCACATGCAGCGGTTCCTAGTTGCTTCATCCCCAACACTCATTATCTGCCCTGGCACGGTTGCTGGTTTTGTGTATTGTGATATGATCATTATGTCTGGGATTGCGCTGACTTCAGGAAGCCTACAGTCCCCCTCGTTCCTGCATCGTTGGCATTGAGCTCTGCGACATTGGTTTGCAGCAGCGGAGAACAAACGTGCATTATTTAGGATATTAGTAGCCGTCCTGCAATGATAGAAAATGCAATATGTGCAAAATCGGCTTTTTGACACACATTCAGCAGGTCCAAAGTAAAACCGAAGTCACACGAACTGGAAGATTCCTGAGGTTGTGTGCGTCCAATAGCTGACATATAATTCACCCTCCGCAGCGGAGCCTGACCCCGAGCAGGAACAGAAGAGACTGGAAGCAGAGCGCCCCCCACAGGTCAAGCTGAAGGACAGGCAGAAATTTTTCGAGGAGGCTTTCCAGCAGGACATGGAGCAGTACCTCTCTGCGGGGTACTTACAGATTGCTGACAGGAGAGGTGAGCCGATCGCCATGGTGAGCCGCCATGTCGCATTTTTTTGTATCATGTGACTTTAGAAATGACATGTCTTGACATTCTTTCTGTAATGAGTGTGGTTTCAGACTTTACCTTGCTAAATATATTTTATAAATCTTCAAAACTGCCAAAGGACTCAAGTGGTGGTCAGGACTTATGGTAGGCAGTTATTTTACTGTCACATGTCACTTTAGACAAAAACAAATGTAAAATGTTACTGGCCTGTATGTCAAGGGCTTTTTTTGAGATCCTACTTCTTAAAGACTCTGAGGGAGTGTAGAATCCAGCAGGAGCTGAGAAATGGTCCATTTTCAGTCTCACAGCAGAAACATTCAAGACCCCCCCCCACCTCAGCATAGATGTTTCCTTCTCAGCTGTGTTACTGTGCAAGAGAGACAACTCAGCAAGTCACCTCATAAGGAACTGGCCGATAGGGAGGCTCTATGTGGGCATTTTGGGGAGATCACAACCACGTGCAGTGCGAGAGGTTTCAGGAACGCTGATGCATTACCGTGGTAACCGTGCCATCTCTCTCTTCTTCTTGCTCACCCCATGGCCATCTCCTGTTGCCTGAGGTACGCAGCCCTGCCAGCACGGCAGCAGAACCACATGGCCGCATTACACACATGTCCGTCTGCTGCACAGTGCATGCAGTGTCTGTGAAGCATGCGATGGCTGGGGGGGGCGGGGGTCACAGCAGTGTGAGTGGGGGTACGCTGTCAACTGCACTCTGTAGGCTCGGCTGATGGTCTAAATACAAGGGGGAGGTGTGCCAGGGACTGGTACCCATGGCAACATGGGGGGGGGCACATTTCTATGCATGCCAGCCCATCCATCTGCATGGCAAAGGAGATTTGCGAACATCTCCGGCATTTAATACAAGACACATCGCATTTTGGCACCAGTGCTGACAGACAGGACGTGACACCCCCCATGACAGACAGCCCCCCCGCACTCGTCTCCGCTGCACCACTGGGTGCTCTGCCATTCCACACGGCTTCTGCCTCCCTAGTTGTGTGTTGTTCTTGTTGCTTTGTCCATGGAGCCTCTGACCCCGGGCTTGTGGCATCTTGCCACACTGGGCACCTTCGCTCGTGATCAGGCCTCTCCTGGCCAAGGGTCAAAGGTCCCTGGAAGCATCTGTCACTAGACTCCACCTCTGGCATGTGAGCTGATCCATTCGACACACCCTTGGCTGAAGGATGCATCTCTCATCTACACTCTCAGTGACTCAGTGATGGTGAAGCCCTTTGGGAATGTTGGATCTTCCCCTCACTGTGACCCATTTTGCTGTGTGTGTGACACTCAGAAACTCTAGGGAGCATGTCTTCGATGGAGGTGAATGTGGACATGCTGGAGCAGATGGACCTGATGGATATGTCTGACCAGGAGGCCTTGGACGTCTTCCTGAACTCTGGAGGAGAGGACAACGGCGTGGCTTCACCCATGCTGGGTAAGGCGCGATGAAAGCCAGGGGCCCCATTTCAGATGGTTAGCGTAGCGGTGATGGAGGGTGATGCAGATCAGTCATAAAGGTGGAAGAATGGCCAGAACGCAGGTCACATGACCAACCCATATCGTTCTGCGGTCACCACAAACCACGGCCGTGGAATCACATGGACATGTTGACCTAAAGCTGAGTCTCCTTTCATCTGGACCCTTTCCAAAGGGCTGCAAACACACATAGGAACAGCACAGCTGAAAGGACTCTCCGTCCTGGCTTTGTCCTCCATTAATTATCCACTACACCACAAGGATTTACGGTCGATTGTCTGAGGTCTGGGTCTTGGCCCAGCTGCCCCCCCCCATCTGTGATGTGTCCAGTCCTGCTAGAGAGACCCCTCATGTACAGCTCACACCTTTAAAATATTAAAATGGGGCAGCATGTGGCTTAGTGGGTTAGGATACCGTGCCTGCGATCGGCAGGTTGCCAGCTCTAATCCCAGCGTTGGCAATGTCACCATCGGGCCCCGGAGCAAAGGCCCTTAACCTCAATCGCTGCAAAGTTTGTCAGACCCTGATTTTGTTTAATGCGTCACTTCGGATAAAAGGCACCTTCTGAACAGACCATAAGCAACGAAATGACCCAACTGCTCATCGGATTCGCCATTTAACACCAGTGTCAATATTTCACACCATCTCTGTGTCCCTGTAGGTGGCATTGCAGCGCTCGACGCGGCCGCACGCTACATAAACGTGTCACCGTCGCCTTTATTAGCTTCATTATCCCTTATCTGTTGCCCGCCATAACTGAGCCAGTGACCTCCCTCCCCCCCCCCACCAGGTCCGGATCTGGAATCCTTCCCGGCGGAGATCACACCGCAGGTTCCCACACAGGACGAACTGCGGCACAAGCTGTCCTCCACCTGCCCAGGCACAGTGGGCCAGGAGGGCGGGGCACAGGGCAAGGGTGGCACACAAGCCACCTAGGGGCCAACGGAGGCTGGGACTGCGTGAGTGATGCTCACCATAATAACAGGAAATCAATTTTCAGATAGATTGGTTTCTCTAATTTTTCTTTTGTAAAAAGCGAACTGTCTTGTATTTAACGCTCATCATTCCTGTGCAGTAAAAACTCCCAACCCAGCTTCTACATCATGTACTACAATAAAATGCCTTCTTCCAAGTCCTTCTTTTGTTTGTAATCCACTTATGTACTTATCTAGTCTTAGCTAACCACACCAAGAGGCGAGTTCTGCTGAAGACCATTTAAATATAGACTCTAGTCTGATAGGGCAGCAGAAGATTGCTTTAGAATAGTGCGGCTGTACAGTCGGAGATAAGTAGGACCCCATTTTGGTGTCCAAGATAGGATTAATTTAAAAAGGCATCTGAGTCAGTAAAATAGGAGTAAGCGGCGGGGAGGTCTCTAAAGCCAGCTGACGGCCGAATGGTGGTGCTGACGTGTGGGTTTTTTTTTTGATAGGAGACTGATGTTAGGAGGAGGTTCCTGCAGCAGAGCAAAGACGGGAAAAACAGCCTGGGAATAATTGACAGTGAATCGTCCTTTAGTTTATTAAACCTTAAAAGTACAAACTCGGGGGGGAAAAAAATTTAAACTGGCAATAAGCAACATGAACATTTGTTTCCCTGGGGGAGGAAGGAGGAGGGGCTAATAAATTAAAGACTTCAGACTGTAAGCAAGTTTTACCGTAGAAAAGGACAACAAAACTAATTCGGAATAAAATACATTGTAAGGCCATAAAAACTTGAGAACCACACTGTCTGAAAACACAACTCTGTTTTCATTAAATATCCTAAAACAGCTCAGTCATCTGTGAAGGACAGCGACCGACAAACAGGGGTATAAGATCTTGACAGTCACTACTGACAAGCTCAGTGCAACATGAGTAGCTACTCCATCGTTGTAATTTTCAGTAATGAAAATGTAAAAACCTTTTTTGTGAATATTTTCCCTTTTCTTTAAAAAAGTAAAGCTAGAAAAACTAAAGGGGGCGCCACCACTCCATGTCCTTTTCTTTTCTTCTCCTTGTGACGTAAGCAGCACTTATTTATGGTACAAGAGCAACCCTGTAAGATGAAGAATCTGAAATGTAAGGCTATTTCTTCATCAACCCCCCCCACACCCCAAGAAGGCTCAAGTATTTAAAGAAATTTACAGGAGTATGTACAAAATGAGAGTCTGCTGTTTCATTCATCTCTCGGCATTTATAATACATCTGGAAAAGCGGAAAACCCAAAAATGAGGGACGAAAAAACTGGGATTCTCGTATTTCACATTTCAGACCTAGAAGCTCTACCTGTGAAGCACATCAGATCAAAATAAAAATCAAAACATTAAAAATAATATAATTATTAATGCTTACCGGTACAGATGAAACTGTAGGACTAAATGTATGGAATGTTAATAGGATTGCACATCTAAAGAGGAAGGAGCCACACCTTCCTGCTGAACAGAAGTAGCACTTCCTGTTTGATGTCTGATATACAGTAATACCCAACAGCACCAAAAAACCAACACAAGGTGTCTTAATAAAATCAGGCACAGTTTCCACACGCTTGTGGGAGGGAGGGCGGCATTTTGCACGTGTCCAGTTGGCCACTCTAGTCATGCCGGAAACCTTCCTGAGGCGCGGAGCCCCACATAAGGCTCCTCTCCCGTGATGACCTCCCCAAGGATGGGGGATAAATGACAGAAGCACCCAGAAAACAAAGTTGGCACCCCCCACCGAGGAAAGACTGAACCGGAGCAAGACTGCGCTGGTGTGTGATGTCACCGACCGTGTTATTTAAAGGGAGAGGCTTTTTGTCTGCCACGTTCACAGGTCAGGATCGGCGTCTGATGGCCGAGGAGGCGAGAGAGGGGGTGCAGCCACATGAATGTCAATGTAATGCTAGGCTCTCCACATGAGAAGACCTCAGAAAAACAAGGACGACATCAAACTCTAGTGCAAAAACTTCCTCATGGCAGGAAGGAAGTGGGTGACAAGTGGGGTGTCGTGGACAAGGTTTACGATGAATACAAACACCCTGGGACTTGGCAGCTTCACGAGGAACCCGTAGCACTTTTGGCCGGATGGGAGGACGGGAGGCGGGAAACCTCCACCGTCGCTCGTTTCCGCGGGCCGCGCTTGGCAGCCATCTTGCCCGGCACGACCCCGTTACAGTTCTGACGGCCCTTCGTCGCCTTGCCGCACACGAGGTCCACCAGGCTGTCGATCTGCTCCTGTCCCGGCCAGGAGGAGAGAAAGTGGACATTAGAGAGACTCCGAGGCCTTATCGCCTCCGGCACCTAACCGCGACGGCATCACGTCGTCGTACCTCGTCGTAGCGATACATCATCTTCAGGCCTCGGCAGGACTTGTGTTTCTCCACATAGTGTGACGCGCACTCCAAGCAGAAGACCACATTCTCATTTTCCTGGACGACCTGCCACCATACGCAGATTATCAACAGGGCGGAAAATCGACAGAGGGGGATTTGCGGTGCCTTTGCTACATAATCAGCTCATTGTGGTCACTAAGCAACCGGAATGCGAGTCGCTGAGATCTGCGGGGGCTGTGCTGCGGTGATAAGGCTCCGCCCGTGAGGAGCCTCAGTCTGCGATATCCCAGTAAGGTGTCGTGACACGGGGGGGGGGGGGGAATGGGGGTGTGGACGAGGCCAGTCATCCCATTTACAGGGTGCCAAGATCAGCAGAAACTGCCTCTTCAGGCTCAGCCACTCCATTTCACCCAGAAGTCCCAGGGGGGACCTTGGTTCTCTTGTACCCGTCGGGCTAAGTGATGCGTTGAACTGTATAGTAAAAGATGGAAATTTTAAAAAATAAAAGTGCCATTTTATGCAAGTATAGGAGTTAGAATGTGACGGGCTTGGTGTGCATGGCTCCATCTGAACAGGACGGTGGGATTTCGGGGGGGATCAGACAGGAGTTTAGCAGCATCCTCAGCACATAACAGATGGGAGAGGTGAAGATACAAGCACACAAAACCACTTTGCTCTCTAACCAAGCCCAGAAACATCTGGCCTCTCTCTCCCTCACAAATTAACTGAATCGTCCAATTAATGACAGGTGAGTATATGTGCCCTGACCTCATGCACCCCCCTCCGAGGCACTTGCTCTCTACCCCCATCTCATAAAGAGCACAGTGGGATGGGTCAGTCCATCTCATAGTGGTGGGGGGGGGGGGGGGGGCTCACCATGGATAGGTAGCAGAGGTGTTGGCATGTCTGGCAGCGGCGCTCCGATGACTCCAGTGCCAGCCACTTGCGCTGCTTCTTCCTGGCCTCGCCAGGTGCCCGGGTGCCATCGTGTGAGCCATAGCGGGCGGAGGAGAGCAGTCCGGCCTCGTACAGCTTCTGCCGCTGCCGCATCTCTATGTCCCTGGGGTGGCCAGAACACGGGGGTTACCTTGGAGAATAGCGGCCACGTGCTCCACCCCGGCCCGACCGCGGCAGGAGTGGGTAGCTTTGAGTCACAGGCTCCGCCTACCTGAGATCTTTGAGAAGAGAGGCGATTGTGCCCAGAACGTGGCCGTTCTCACGCTTGGACTCGAACATGGCGATTTGGTAGAGCAGCTTCTCCATGGAAAAGGGTTTTGCGATGCGCCGGCATTTGAGGTCCTGCAGGGGGCATCGTGGGGCATACATCAAGCATGTCGCCTCCCCAGCCTTCCTGGCTCCTGTTCGGCCATCCGGTCTCCTCTAATTCTTATGCTAATTAACAGCCCCCAATCTAGTCCTCAGGGCCCCCCGCCTGACCCAGTTTTTGCCAAAGTCCAGCATCTGTATGCCTGAACCAGATAATTAAGGGCTTTAAATTTGAAATTACAATGCCAATTTGCAAATAGTTAAAAATACAATTACAATCGGTAAATGGGGGAGTGAGACTTGATAGCCTGAGGACTCCTGCCTCCTGTCCTTCCTGCAGGGC
>JAABNX020000053.1:8288980-8310798 GCA_015163995.2 Mormyrus lacerda | reverse complement strand
AGTTTCAATGTTGAAAACTCGACCCTTAGTCAACATTGATTCAATTGCTCTTTTTCAACATAGAAATTGTTGTTGCTGTAAAAATGTTGATTTAAAGGCAGACAACTTAGCAGCTGAAATCAACACAAATAGCAGCTGGTTCCATTGCCTAGCAACTACGAGTTGATAGATGACCCTAAAGATGGATAATTACCATAAATCACCCTCAGTCAGAGGCTTGGAAGGAGGGGGTGGAGAGAGAGAGAGAGAGAGGGAGGGGGAGATGAAAAACAAAGAGGCATCAGGGGCTGTGCTTGCACTAAATGCACCTTGATGACCCCCCCCCACCCAGCCCCCACCCAACCCCCACCCGGTTTCCCTGAGATGCCAGGGCCTCGCCGTCGTAACCTGACACTCTGGGTGCGTAGCGTGGGTCACTCATCTCCCGCTGGAGCTTATGCGGGCTGCCTTTCGGCAGACACTCTCTGGGGCAAGGGGTAAACAGCCCATAATATGCTAGCTTAATAGGGAGCAGGCTTCATTACGAGACAGCTGAAGAAGAAAACCAAAGGGACGGTTTCTTCCTTGCAATCGCTGGCTCTTCCTGGGAAAAGCAGGCATCTTGCCACGTCCCATGTGACCAAAAGAAGCCGCAGGACACCCATGGCAGACTGGCACATGACAAGAGGACTGCTGGGGGGGGTAGGCCAGGTGTCAGCCATCACTCGCCTCTCCCTCCATTTTGTCTTTCGACGCCTTTTGGCATGGCGCTGTTTTCAGCTCACCATTCCTTGCCAGTGCAAGGGCAGGGTGGGGGGAAGGGACAGAAAAGTTTCAGGGCTCCGTTTTGCAAAATCGGGCATTTTGTTCTCAGAAAGACAGAAATGATTCGGAAAATAATTCGATGAAAATGCTGCCGCGTTTTAGGTGGAGAGCTTACACATCTGGGATCAGATTACAGGGAAGAATCACTTTCCTCTTTGCGTAGCTGCAACATTTAATTTAATTGTTGGGAGGGGGGCAGCAATGAAGGGGAAACCAAGATACCCCCCCCCCACCATAGTCCCTAGTTTATTCTTGTCTTGCCTCTTCCATGCAAAAAAAACACCATGTTACTCCATCTTCAGCAAGTTATTTATTTACATTCCAATAATTTCAAATTCCTCAGGCAATTACTGCAACCCCCCCCCCCATGTAATCAAGCACTCTGTCTGATATTTTCCTAATGGACTGTGCACAGAAATGGGACTGCGGTACTAGCAGGTTAGATCATAACCCACCTACCCTGGGTATTCATACATCACTGACATTTAAGCGATTCTTATGCTACTCAGAGGTATTGTACAGTAGGCCTCTCGTCATAACGTAAAAGTAATTATTTCCCCACAAGGGTCTCAACACAAAAGGCGGAATGATAAAGCAGAGCGATGAGAGAGAGGCTTGCGTGAGCGTTTGATTCCTACCTCTGCTAAAGTGGGCTGTTAGTCTTTATTGCCACAGATAACCTTGAAAGGTATAAACAGGGAAAATAAGGCAAAGCATGGTGAGCGGGGGGAAGAGAGGAAAAGGGGAAATGGGGCAGGATTTAACATAGAGGCAGAGTCAGGGAAAAAGAGAGGAGGCTGTTTGGGGGGGGCACAAGAGGAAAAGGCGGAGGGATGAAGGGGGCGTTCGGTGAGGCCATGACCTCACCAGGTCGGCCCGGCGGCCAGTCCGCGGCACAATGAGGCATCAATCAACCCTGTCATGTCCTGTCAATCCGCCAGCAGCTTGTAACTCGCCATAGGCAGCGAAAAAACAGAAGAGAGAGGCCATTCCCAAAGTATGAGGCCTGTTTTTAAGTGCCTTTAAATAGTATTTAAAGGATTTATCTGAAGTGGCCGCACCGATGTGCAAGTTTGCATAATCATTGTTTCTTATTATGCTTAAAACAAGGGCGGCTCACTTATTTACACACACATTTGCAAAGGCTATATGTGCAGCTCAACACAGAAAATGTCATCGTGTATAAAATTATTAAAAAGAAACTTTTCTACACAGGGCCTTTAATTATGAGAAGCTGAAAGATCATATCATGTCACTGTTGGAAACGTCACTGTCCTTTCATTGCTATTCTGTCCCTGTGTGCAGCAGAACGTCCCAGATGGGATTTAGAAAGTTACGCCCTCTGAGAATTATGGCTACTGTCAAATTCAGCACTTTGACAAACCGGAAGCGGGTGCCTGATTGAACCGAGCTCTCCACGCCCCAGGGTTATTAATACCATACAGTAAGACAATTTGAAGGTCTGGTATTATCCCAAACATAGCAAACTGTTACATCTCCTACAGTGGGCGTATATACTTCCCAGCACTAGCCTTTAGGGCACCCTGCAGGTTTGTTTGTGTACATTTTTATTTATATATCAAGCAGCATGTCTGGATACCTGGACGAAGGTACAGTTATGGTGTTCTAAAAGTAAATGACTGACAAATATTTTTTTCCCTGAAACATTATTAACTTTATAACACAAACAAGTTAGTTTGCCAAGGAGCCAAATGTTTTTTAACAGGCCCCAGCCAGCGTGTAAATGAGCTCACGTTTCCAGCGCGACACAAAGAGTGGGAGGCAACCTGAGACCTGCAGAGAAGCTGTTTCAGGTTTTCCCCTCAAAGCCCCAACAGGAGGCTGTCTACACTCCCCCCCCCCCCGACAACCCCCACAGCGCGCTGACCGGCCAAATGTGCTGTTAAACCTTCTTACAAAAGGCAGTCAGGGCTAACCGTAGGCAAAGGACCCCCCAGTCCGTCCGTCTGTCTGCCTGTCCACCCTCAGGAAACTTCACGGAGCTGTAAGTTAGCACAGACGACTCAAAAAGTTCCTTTCACTTAAGGTCACTTTAAGTCTGGTTCACACCTGGAGAGAAATCGAGTCTCCAAGCCCGAATGAACAGCAGCCGTCATGAAGCTTGCCTGTCAGCTCAAAACGTGTTACATACTTCTATTCCTCACAGGGCGGGGGGGATACCCCAAACAATTAAATATATGATTTGTATTATTCCTTATAAGTGAGACAAAATGCATTGGCTAACAAATGTTTGTTTTATATTGCTAACATTTTTAGCTGGAGCATAAAAAGTATGAACAGGCACCAAAGCTCATAGCGCTTTGTGAAATGTGGCTCTTGAATAATCCGTTATGTGCATGTCATCATGCTGATTTTTAGATAAGAGAAATCCACCGTGATGTACGCCAAAAATAATAGAACCACATGAAGAATATTAGCTGAAATACTTTATTATGGGGTAAAAACATTAAGGACCATGAGTCAAATGTCTACGTTTGACATTCTTAAGCTGATTCATTCTTCATTTTTCATCAAGAAGAAAGAATGAAGAGTTTGCCTCTGAATGGTCATATATGTTTAAAATAATGCACCAGTATGTCCATCCATCCATCCATCCATCCATCGGTGCACATGATGTGTGTGTTTTAGACAAAAAGTACGTATAACTACTAGACATAAGTTCCTCATATGAGAAAAAAATGAGGAAAGGGGATTATAATATTACAGGGGCTGAATAAAAAGCCCTCCCCAATATAAAGCCCTCCCCAAGTCATTAAACGCTCACGGCCTTCAAATTACCCCTTCCAAGACAAGCTCTCCGTTTACACCTCCTTGTTCCAGGCCCAGGTCTAAATAATATTCACCATGATAAATGACACCATAACTCTGATATCCACAATCAATCTCTGCTTTAAAGACACATCCATCTTGAATAATGTTGATGGGGGATTCGGTAAAATGGAGGAACGTGACTGTTTTGCTGACCTCCTAACGGCTGGGGGGGGGGGGGTGGTGCTCTGAGTGATGCCTGTCAGCTTGCGTCTCACTGCAAAAATAAATTAGGCTTATGAAGACAAATGAAAAGGGCCGCCGAGGGTGGAGGCAGAGAAAGGGGGGAAGAGAGAACAAGAGGATGAGTAAGTAAAGGAGCAGACAAAGGAGGAGAGGAGAGGTGTGTGTGTGAGGTAGGCATGCACAACAGATCAGCTGTAAAAAGCCCTCCCTTCCACTCTTTCTCTCTCTCTTTCTCTCTCTCTCTGCCCCCTCCTTTTTCATTCTTTATTTTCATTACGTGAGAAACGCTGACAGTGACCCGCCGAACTCAGGCCCAGGTGGTGTGGAAGACAGAGGAGCCATCGCTGCCATCACTCACTCCCGCCGCATACCAAGCTGAACTATTTCTGACCTGTCTGAGCTATTTTCTCGCAGCAACACAAGATTGAATATGCCCCCACCCCCCCCTAATGATGCGGCGGATCTTTTAGTGGAGGGGAAGGGGAAGCGGGTGCGCGGGGAGGGCTGTAAGCCCGACCCCACAGAGTCTCTGGTGGGCCACTTTCCCAACCCGCTCTCTTCGCTTCAGCCCAGGGGCTCCGGGGGTCCCTCATTCAACAGACGTACGTCTGCATTTACAGACTCCTCCAGCTTCCCATACCCTCCCCTCACCTCAGACGCAGCCTGTGCACCCCGCTAAAGTACGTGTATCCTTTCGACCTGGAGGATGCAACTCCTGGACTAGGAAAACATCTCCAGGGTGACAGGAAAAAGGAAACAAAAAAAATGACACACATATATTCTCACATAAACACTTATCGTCTCACCTTAAGTACCGACAATGTTCAAAAAATGTCATTTTAACAACAAAATGAACAAACACCAGTCTAGTTGGAGTCCATAATTTAGAGCGTGTAATAGAATTTTTATTCATTCATCTTACGTCATTCGCTCCTTAGTTCATTTTGAATGTGCAGATAGCATCCAGGTTAAATGTAAGCGGCGCGGGCAGACGGTTCAGGCACGATCCGGGACCGAGGACAGACCCAGGAAAGAACCATCCGGACATTCGCAGCAGCACACAGACAGTTAAAAATACAAAAAGGAGGGGGGAGGGGGTAAGTAAGAGGAGCAGCGTTGGTGTTGGGATGACAGAAACATTACAGGCCTTTTTTTTGGCAACAGGCGAGGCAGGAGGGGGTGTGGGGGGGGGGGGCGTGTGGAATGAACTCTCTCAGGCTTTGTCATGTACGTTTCCCAAGGCCTGGCCCCTTTGATAAATGACACATGTCATTCTGTCGGCCCGTGACACTGCAGCTGGGAGGCCCGCTGATCTATGGCTGCCCTGGAAAAGGAAATCAACTTTTTTTTTTGGCATGGACTGAGTCTGTGCCCTTTATATAAGGATTTAGCATTTTTTAGAGTTGGTCTTTCTCGTCCCCAATCCCTCCCCACCAAAAAGAAAAAAACAACTAAAACGGGCTGTGCTGTTATATGAAAAATAGCTTTTGCATGTAACACATGCCAAAAAAAGACAGATACACAAAAGGGCTGGTTTTAAAGCAACGATTTATGACCTACAAAAAAAGGCTGCGTGAGACAAAGGGCAGGCCGAGTTAAAGCGGTCAGTGCTGTGTGAATCTGTGAGCTGCGTACACACACATGAACACACACGGACACGGACACGAACATGACCCAGGGCCACACGCAGGTGATGAAATCCTTTAGGAAAAGGCAGAATGTCTTTGGTAGCCCCCCCTCACACCCGAAACACAAATTATGCCTATTTACGAAATAAAAGTAACCCAATAAAAACAAACCAATGCCCTTACCTTCAAACCAGGAGCTAAAGCAGCAACTTGAGAAGTTTTGTTGTCTTTCTCTTTAATACTCAAAGTTCTAGGATACAGTTCTGGCCTGTGCTGGTTCTGGACTGAGAGAACCAGGCCAGACTTGACCCACCATGTCACTCAGTAACCCAGAGGAATAATCACAAAGGCACATTTATAAAGTTATATATGTGAGTATATTCAGGAGTTTAGTCCAAAGTATATATGTTTTCCTCTTACCCAGAATTTGCTTTCAAATCACCACCACCCCCCACCCCCACAAAAATAATTTCTCAGTAGCTTAAGCTTTATACAGTAACGGCCAATAAAACGAAGCTACATAAAATTGGCTCAAATAAGCATTAAAAACGGTAAATATGTAAAAATTCATTTCCCAGAATATGCAATCCCTTCCTTCCTGGTCAACTATTCTCACTCTCTCTCTCTCTTTCGCACACACACACACACACACACACACACACACGCATGCCGACTTGCACACAATAGAGTAACACACTCGGTCGCGGTAGACAACACGATGGTCCACAGAAGCGTATTAACATTAAGAGTTAACAATATGTTGTCATGGCAACTGTGGCTGAAGAGGGAGTACGGCAAGAGAGAGGAAGGGGGGGGGAGTTAAAAAAAAATAACAATGAAGATTATTTAACAGATTGCAGGAGTTTTAAGTTTTCTGTGATGACACCAGGAAGAGTCGGCCTGCTCTGGATTTATAAAACATTTTTTCTCCGAATCAGAGATAAGATACCGGTGAGGACTTTTAAAGACCACACACTGAGTCCAAACACTTATGTGTAAAAAGGGGTCATGGTCATATATATATATATGTATATTGATTTCTCTTAAATATGTTTAATATCATTGTTTGATAAAGCAAAATCACTGGTAAGGCGACATCATGCACGTGTGCTCATACACTCTGCACAGCCAGAGAGCTCGCGGGAAGCAGCGGAGAGGCCTTAGGCCTTGGGGACCCGCCAGAGGAATCGCCACCCGGGGGTCGTGAACTACGGACGACCCTGCTTGATTTGCACTCGGCTCAGGATTCCTCGCAAAGCGGGGGGGTGGGGAGGGGTATCATTAGGCGTGAGTGATGAGTGTCGGCCGGAGAGGACCACCTCCAGGGCTCTGCTCTCTGCCTGGGCAATAAGCGGCCCTTTATTAGCGCTGCAGCTCCATAAAAGGGCGTGCTCGTCACGGCAACGCCGCCTGCTCCGGACCCATCACCCCGGTAACGTGCTGCCCTACGCTACTATCCTACGCATTCAAACCTGGGTGGGGGGAGATTTCTCCGCAATGCTCTGCTGTGCTAAAAATACGACATTTCAAAAAGAGATTTTTTTAAAATTATGTATTCATTACACATCTGCAGCGGAATGTATACACACGGAGGATGGCGAGCAAACTCGCGGATGAAGAAACTCCAACATTGTTGGAGACTGTAAATAAGCCTTTCTGCTGTTAGCTGGGCACAGTGGGGGCTTTGTCACCAGCTGGAAGACGTGGGAAATATTTCTAAAAAGTGCTATCTTTGATATTGCACCTCCCAGCTATAGACAAATGTTGAGTGTTAGTCAAGGCCACACCTTGTCCCCCCCCCCATCAGACCCCTCAAAAAAAAAGGGTGATCACCAAGAGGAATTTCATCGTCTTTAATCACAGTCAAAAAACAGCCCAGAGAAACGTATACAAACAAGCACGTTTGCACATTCTTCCGTCCCGCCCTGCAGCCTGAACAATGCCTAACATCTTCACTCGTGACACTCTAGCCCACAGGTATAGAAACGCAGCTACGACTATAAACATTGCAAGAACAAGTAAGACAAACGGCTTAAATTTTTTTTGACAAAAATCAGATGCACAGGATTCTCATGGAACCCCGGGATGTGCCTGATATTTGTCGCTTAGGTGAGATTACTTCATTTTTATGGTTGTTTAGGTTTATTAGACACCCTTATGAACGCGAGATAAACCAGGGATGATGTGCATCACGGAGAAAGGGTCAGGTTGGGGGTGGGCAGTGGACAGTCAGGGTCAAGCCCCCCTTACAGAAAAAGCCATGAAAGCCCACAGCATTCCTGCTGGATGTAAGGTGTGCACCTCGGCGAGATACTGTGGGGAGCATTCCAAAATTCAGATGAAACCCGACACCAAGCATGTAAGTGTGGGGAGTTAGTGTAAACAGGAAAAGACACGTTTCACAGCTATATTTTTATTGGTTTTGTGATGTCAGCATATGCATAGACTAATTAACTACAGGGGTAGGTTAACCTAATTGCACTTTGTCGGTGTAAAATGCATAATTTCCCACCTGATTTCTAACCACAGTCTACGGTAACCTGACGTCGCTCTTGCCCTGTCACGCGCTTACAAGGAAATGTTACTCTAATATTTAATAGCCATAATGGATGATGGTACAACAGGTTACAGATGAAACAGAAGTAAAGAGACCCTATATAATAATAATAATTATTATTATTGAATTTAAAACAACTGGATATGATCTCGCTATCAGCAAGCATAAGAACTTAATATGCTATTATAATTTAAGCATTTTTACCAAAAAAAATAAACACAGAAAATAGGCACAGAAAAATGGCATTTGGCTGTGGAAAGAAAAAGTTGTCAATTTCTCTACTCATTTTCCAAGAACTATGTGGCCGTAAGTTATGAAAAATGAGCTGGGTACCGAGAGCGTGAGCGAGCAAATGGGAGAGAGATGCAGGTTGTTACGGATGCACAGGGCAGCCTGCCTGGTGTCCATCTCAAGGACAAACAGCCGGCAGCTGCAGTAGACAATCCGAGATATCCTATCTGGCCAAAAATATTGCTTTACTAAACATAACCAGTTAAATGAACACCATTCTGGGGGCTTGGACTTTCACACTGTTCAACATCCCCCTAGCTGGTTTCACTGCTTCAGTTTTGTTTGGGGTGGAGGGGGGAGGGACTTTTACAACCAAGGAAATTAAAAAAAAAAAAACCTTTTAACACGCAGTGAGACCCAAAGACGCCGAGACGGCCCCACACACAGCAGATGAACTGCCTAAAGCAGAAGCTGGAGATGTACTTTTTATTTGCCTCAAGGAGCGACGCACTTCACATGAAGCCCAAGATTTTTACCAAGCCGCTCAAAGGGTCGCGGCGGGCCGGCCGGACAGTGTAAAAATGACGCATTTTTAACGTGGACCGTGAAGCAGGCAGGAGGGTATTCCATAATGATCTCCTACGACTGCTGGGGAATCTGGATCTTCCAAAAAGTCTCCTAACACTGTTCGCTCCCCTTTGCTTCCCCCCTATTTTGGCCAAAGATTTTGGGGGTGTTTAGGAAACCTGCAGACCGGCCCTATAGACAAAGAGAATGTCTCAGTCAGGTATTCTTATTTTCTATATATAATATAAAATATATATTATTGTGTGTGTGTGCGCGCATTTTTTTATTTGTAACATACTGAATAAGGGCCAAATCAAAGTTCCCTCACAGTAAACACACGGTACAAAATCGTGCACATTTTTTTCTAGGCGCAGTACGGATATTAGCAGGGTTACTCCAAACCCTGTGCTGCCTGTGCTTCCCGGCGACAGGAGGCCCTCTGTGCTGACGGACAGGATATTTCCGGAACAGCTCGTTGCTACACATGGGTAATACTGTTCCCTTTGAAAAGCCTCTGATACCATGCATCCAGGGCCCTGGGCCGCCCGGGCTGGGCTGGGACTCTATTTCCCGCAGTCTCTCTTCCTCTGTGTGCCACACAGGCAGCAGAGGTGTGTCCCCCCCGCCCCAGGATAAGCAAGGCCTGTCTTGTTAACAGCGAGCAGTGATGGAGAGGTGCAGATTAGCGGCAGAGTCTGGTTGTAGATTGTTCTAGACCTCCGGCCTCCTCGGGAACATATATTCACCCTGGCCCCCCGGGGGGGGGGGGGGGGGGGGGGGCACATCTAATCAGGGGCTAATAACAGCACAGTAGGAGTCACTTCCCTTCATAAATCAATGTGCAAAATAATTGCTAATACACTGGCTATCGATTAGTACGACTGTGCTCATTTTGAGGCTATAGCTAAGAGCTAACAAAGAGACCAGGGTAAAGTGTCATTTCTTTCACACACAGACAGCTAATTCTTAATTGACACCTGTCAGGATAATGGGCATAGCCACAGCTGCTGCTGCAGAATTTGTCCCCCCTCCTGTTCCTCTGTCAGCTTTAATTCCCTTCGCACAAACAGGTTTTAGCGATGCCTCACTCAGCTGCTCATCTCCCCAAATGATCATTTTTCAGAAAAATAATATCAGGAAGTCCCCCCCCCTTTTAAAAAATCCTGCATTTGGAGCTTTTGTATTCAGCTTGTTTTTAATGAATATGGCAGATCTTATTAGCATTTTATTAATTTCTAAGTATCACACGTACAATTATACGATGCGAATGTTGGCGAGAGGTAGAGTGACGTAATGGTCAATGACCTACGACTGTCACATAAATGCAAATTACGGCTTTGAGAATCTTGCAATTTACAATAGATATCCAGCTACATGAATGAATGAATCAACAAATAAGGTCCATAGCTAAACTGTCGTAATTTAAAGACGTCAACAGAGCACTAGTAAATAGCTACTTAACTTTTGGACAAATTAACCTGTGTTCGGTTCAGGGGCATAGTTAGACATGAAGGGATGGGTCTTTGCTGGGGAGGGAGGTTGATAGCAAACTATTCATGACTTAAGCCAAAAAAATGCAGTTTTATTTGGGTGGGCTAAAAAACATTTTTGGGGAGGGGGGGCTATAGCCACCTAATGAAGCCCCTGCTTCGGATCCTCAACTTTCTGAGACTGGCTTCATCTTGATATTCAGTGAAGGACTCCACACAGATCAGGAGATCACTCAGGAAGGTTCCACCCTCGATTTATGCTGACATCTGTACATCTCCTGCACCTCCCGTCTCCAGCTCAGGGGCCATTACCGCAATTTTCCCTCACTTTGAAAACAGAACGCTCAAAAATTAAAAAAAAAAAAAAAACTGAAAAAAATTGTAAAAATAAAAAATAAATTAACAACAGCATTGCCCTCACTCACTTCTAGCCAACAAATTATAATGGAATTTCAGTCACTTCATGCTGTTATTCTCTGTTTTATCTGGGTAAAGTTAGCACAAAGTCATTCTGCGTGGGTTCGTGTGTGGGTTCGTGTGAGAGCCCGCTGAAGGCCGCCCCAGTGACAGTTGTGATTGGCCTTCTGGTTAAACACGGTCAGATAAATAGCTTCAGCACTCTAATACCCCAGCGTGTGCAGCCACACTCTTGGTAAACTTAAGATCCATATTTCTGTGTAAAGCAAGCCGATCGATCTTTATACATTCCCTTTCTGCTGCCTCAGACGCGAGGAGGTTACGCGACTGGAGCAGGAGGGAGGTTTGTATCTGCTCTTTGATTTCCTATACTCAACTGGCACAACTCCCAAATGCAAATGAAACTATTACTTTTAAGAGGTAGCAGCAAACGGCTATTGACTAAACAGGTCAATGTCACCTATTAACAAGAAAATTTAAACTCCAATTTAGACAGAGTCTACACTCAGGGGAATCGGTCGTACCACAAGAAAGCTTCTGTGAGTCTCGAGTACTTCTATCATTATATTTTTTTAGCCAAGCGAGAGGATGTGAGGTTTTACCTGGTAAAAAATGTTGATAATGAAAAAAAGCACAATTTCAAAAATAATTAAACGGAAGAGGAGGTAATGCCGTGGGCCTGCACTGTGATGGGAAAAGCTGGAAGAGGGGCCTCTAATTGTTCCACAACAATAAACAAGACCGGTTCCCGGGGACCCTCAGTGGGCCAATCAGAGAGAAGACAGCAATCTGCTAACAGCCCAAGGCCTGACACAAACCGAGAGATTATTTGATCATTTTATTTTGCATGGCATACACTCCCACCCCGCCCTCCCAAATACAGCACGATGCCTTGGTTGTGCCTGTGTGGGTGAAGTCACTAAGAGCGCGGTCTCCGACAGCACAACCCCAGTTAAAAGGGACGGAAATCTCGGCCACAACAGACTTCATTATGGTAATAACGTGTGACGGCTTCATCGTATTTCCCTTTGGGAGGGACAGGAAAGTCAGCTGGTTTGTAACAAGAAAAAAAAACACTTCCTGCTAAACTGTAACTTTTATTAATGTTTTACTGAAAAACTTTCTATGGGGATTTCATTTCTTTTTTATTCATTTTGGTGTACAGAGTCAGACAAGACCAGGTATCTGAAAATGAAAAATCTAGAAGTCATGTAGGAGTCATTACACGCATGCATTTGTACATACTGGAGACATAGAGGAAAAACAAATCGTGGATTTTAAATGTGGCGAGATCGGAGCCGGAAAGATGCATTGCTGGCCACGTAAAAGCCGGGATTACCGAGGTCATTAGGCAGCGTCTTCTTCACGACACGATTAGTCAGGTAGCGAAGTCCATTTGTCACCTGAACTGGCAAATTGAGTTAATGCTGCACTACAGGCTATAGGGACTGCGTAATATCAACCTGATTACATCAAAGCAGCTGCAGACTTGACACCTTACTGAATTTGTCAGCATTAATCGTTGCGCTTGCCACGGATCCATCAGCATTACAGTTAATTGGAGACCTTCTAATGAATTCCGTGTATGGACCATACCTTTTTCCCTAGATAATTAAGTAGCCCAGTAAACATCACATTTATCCAGTCTTAAAAGCAGATCCAGGATTAACAGCATGTAAACAAACTTTCCTGACTTCTCCCGTCCTCACCTGCAGGATATCAGTACCGAACGAAGCAGTCGGGTAATCGGGATTGAAAGTGCACTGATATAAAACACAGGTTATTAAGGAGTAAATGTGTTGTAAACATGAGGAAAAACAAGCCATTTGGGTTGCTAGGGCCCACATAAGGTGTACATTCTTATTATCGGGGGGGGGGGTAATAAAACAAATGACTGCAGCACGAACATCGAGAGAGAACAGCACACTAGGCCCCGACAATGCGTCCGGCGTCACAGGCGGGAGGACAACGGAAACGAGACAAAACAAAACCCAAACAGAATATGGTAGACCGGCCACACCAAGGAGGCCCCATCCCGGCGGAGGCCATCATCACCCTGCGTCCTCTGGGGCCGCTTAATTCACAGCAGAGGTCACGTTGGCCTGGTCCAAGATCCGGTCCGCTCTTGCAGCAGACGAGGCCCATTTGCGCGCCTGCCAGCGCAACCTGTCTGGTGTCGATTCACACGCCAAGGCACGACCTTTCGGGGATGTGTTCCGGTCCCGAGAAATACACACGGCATCTGAGTAACCATGGCGACCTTTCAGGTAACGTATCTTGTGGGATTGTTCATTAAGGGCATTGAATGTGCATAAGTAACGGAAAGAAAAGGGCTGCCAACTTCTGATTGACCATTAAAGTCAATGATGTATATGCCTGTCATAAGAGAGACATATATGTTGGTTTATTGGGGGGTGGGGGGAATCCTTGCTCTGATGAGTTGATTTCAAGTGGGAACTGCCAAATCAGATGTGCCATCACGCCTCTGTCAATTTCTAAACCCTTCAAATAAAAACAAACACAAAAAAATACAAAAAACACTACCACTGGAGTGTGTTTGACATTTAGATGTGGCTAATCCACCACTCAGACCTCTGGCTCTTTTCTCCATCTCTTTCCTGAGAATATCCGTACACCTGTCTGTCAAATAAAAATGAATACATATGTACACTGACTGTCCCTTCGCTCTTTTGTAAAAGACTCATTCCCTTCATCTCCACCGAATATCTTGCACGATAAACCCTCCATATTCTAAGACGTGTCTCTTTGGCCTCATGTTAAGTCTGCTTATGTTACACGTTAGAAAATCTGCTTAAAATTCTCTATCGGTCTTTTGTTCAACCCCACTTGTTAACGTCTAAACTTCAAAGGAGGCCCCTTCATTAGCTCGGACCTACAAATCCCTGTCAGTCATTTACATTTGTTAAAAAGGGGGGGGGGGGCTTCATTTTTAAGTCCAGGTCACTGAAAGCCAACTCGAATTCAAAGTTAAATATAAATATTAATACAGTCCCATGTATACAATAATAATGAAAATGAAAAATAAAACTGCACGAAATCTTTAAAACAAAATAGAAACGGACAACATGAACTTTCGCAAAGGTTTGGTAATAGAATGGTGCCGAAGGAAGAAAAATACGAGAGTCCAGAGATGTGCGTGTAGTCAGGACGACAATGAATGGACGTGGGCAGCCCGAGACACTGACAGAAAGGTTACTGTACTTGTATTTGGGATTTACTTTGGTGAAACCTCCCTCCCTCGGTGTTTTCGCCGATGAGTGACGAGGAAACCCAATCAAAATTAAAAATAATAACGACAAAATCACAACTTTGATGTATTGTTTTGCATTCTATAAGGGTGCGAAAAGTCCGTCACGCAGCCAAAATTATAACGTTTGTGCATATTTTCAAAGCCTGTTATTTACCGGGGTTTACGTATGTATGTGCAATAAATTAATCAAATATTTGTCATGCCAAATGATCAGCTGCAAGTCAAAACCCGGCCTCTTGTAAAACTTAAAATCATATTTTATATTCTTCATTTATACCCAAAAGTATACACACTAATTGAATTTTAAGTTATATACACATCACACATAAACTGTTGATCTTTTCCAGTTTAATTTGCCATATCGTTTTTGGGTTTTATCTTCGAATTTTAACAGGGCACACTGGGTGTAAGGTGAATCCGCTTATGTCAGTGTTTCATCGAAGTGTAACATTTATCTGCTCAGGTAGTTTGGGAAAACACACAGTTGTATAGCATAGTACACACAAACCTACATAACAAACACCTGCACCTATTCAATATCAAAGCATGCTATAAATAGGGTTCAAATAAACCTATTAAATACACACTGTAATGTTATGGAACTGAGCAACGGAACTATTTATTATTTCGGTCACATTTTAATTATTCGTGCTCCGTTGTATAAGCAGGGTCTCCTTTGCTTTTAAACAGATAAATAAATTAAATTATGGGTCAGTTATAAGGCATTTGCGGGTTACAGGATGTACGGACAAAGTGGATTTTGTAGAAGACAATGAGTTACTCTTACCTGCAGACCGCCTGGGCGCTTGCTGCTTTCTCCTCGGCATACTGCTGTCCAAGACTTTCCACAGGACTTTTCATGCAGGAATCAAAATAATTGCGATCGAGAAAGGAAACCAGTGCAACAAAACAAATATATAAATCGCTGCAAGTTTCTTCTTTTGGTGCTTCTTTGAGTAAATATTTAGAATCGATGTGTATTGGAATCGTTTCAAAAGGATGACTTAAGTCCCCAAGTCGATGCAAGTTTTTTTTTTTTTTTTTAAAAAACGCTTTTTCCTTTTATAAATATTGATATAAAGGTAACAAATTAAAAAAAACACCTTCTGGTGGTATCACTAGATAGCTACGACGTGATGACTTCGCCAACTCAGAGCATGTTGACCGGGGAGAGACACATCTCAGCGTATCAGTTTAATGGCAGAAAAATAGACAGTCATCGGAGCTGAGTTTCACTCCCCCTGGTTTCCATCGGAAAAGCTCAGCCTTGGGGTAATACTTTGAGGTCGCGTCTTCTTTCCGGGAAAGAAAGAGATAGCTGTTTTTAAAGATAATATCAGTAACATTAACAATTAAAAAACATCAACAACTCCAACATGAGAAACAATGTTTTACATTGTATTTCCGCCTTAGCGCTCTTCCCAAGTTAAAGCTTTGCGATCTGGGAAAGGCAGGGAAAGCAGAGACGGGCATGAACGGCAGTCAGTCAGTCACTCCGAGATCAGACAGCCTCTCCGCCGGTGAGCACCTTCGGTCCTGCGGATCACACACTCGCCTTGGCTTTACATTGTATCGACACTGATAAAAAATAACGCCGAGAGCCCCCCGACCCCCTGCTCCAGGTACATGCGGCCACTTGATGTAGTGCGGAGCCCGCAGTTAAAGGGGGTCCGGATGAAAGGCGCACGTCCACTCGCACGCAGGGACGGACTTGGACTAATTGGTCTTATTTGAAACTCCGGGGAGCGGATCGGACCGGATCGGGCTTCGGGTCTTCCTCCGTGAAAAATGCGGCGCACATTCAGGGTTGCAGGAGCGCCTCAGACAGCCTCAACTGATAGACAGACGCATCGAGTCGGTCCCCCTGCTTCACGTTTACTCCACCCCTCGCTACGAGCGTCACCCTGACAGTCAAACCTACCTGTCAATCTTTTTAATTGTCTTGTTTTTTCCTTGTAACTGAGCGATCCGACAAAGGGAGAGCGACACTCACCGCACATGTGGGACGTGCTTGCCTTCCCCAGCCATGCAAATACTTTGCATTTTTTACGAACCTGTTTCATTATTTTACGTGCCATTGTGTTTTATAGCCACTGTTGCTGCCATTGCCGTTGTAATTAACGGTGTACACGTAATAAACTTACAAGTAGTACCTGCAGTAATGAGTTGCCGTGGTGATACTATATAGCCACAATCAACAAAATAAACAAAACTACAATACAAAAAAGCTGACTTCACCATTATAGTAAAAATGGGCTGAGGCGATACTTTTTGGTGGCATTCTGCTGTTCACCCTAAGATACAATGCTGTCAAATGTTGAATAGGAAGGAGAAGCTTTTATTTTGTAAGCTGTGGCGTTGTTTTTTTTTTAACAGTTTATATTTTAGGCAATATTTTGCCCCTAAACACCGAAACGGCGCAGGTGAAACACGGTGCTGGGTACATTTCACACTGCGGGCCAGGATCAGCACGCTTCCTCGCATGCCGTGCTTCCCATTGTCCCATCAAAGACCCCCTCGCTTGCACTTGTGCAAGGGATCGCTTTCCAAGAGTGCGCATCGCCACAGCCTTTATCTGGCGATGATGCAGGAGCTAACAATGGGAACTGCAAGTATTTTGCAGGATGTATGAACTCGCCGCGCTGAAAAAGTGGGCACCACTATCTGCATCCTTAAAACGTGTCTTTCCAAGACTGCTGGAAAAAAATGGGCTGCTGGAAACTGTAGATTGATTCGTTACACCTTACGAGGAAGTGACTATTTCGCACGGGAAGGGGAGGGACTCCGCGCGCAAGTCTGCGAGCGCATAAAGGTTTTGTATGCTTGTGCATTACTTATTGAACAATTGGACACATCTACAAATTTAGTAACATATTGCCAGAAGTGATAGTTATTCGGTAAATATTCTGGAATACACTAAGTTAATAACATATGTGTATTTTAAGCTATTGCATTAAATCAGCAAAATTAACAACGAGCGCTAGATGCAACCAATGCATAGTGCCCATTAACTTTGTTTTTTTGTCTCTCGCTCTCTCTCTTTCTCTCTGTTGGTGCAATGCCATTCTGTGTTTCTAGTTAGTCCTCGGTGGGAAATGCGGAATAAGAAAGAAAAGAACACTTTGGACGCCAGTGAGATTCGGTCCATCGTAGACGTATGGCACTCCACCCCACCTCTGGATATTGCAAAGGCTCGTCAGCACCTAGGCTACACCAGATTTAGTGAAAATTTCATTGAGGCAGTCCTTGTGAACGGTCCATGACCTGATACCTGGCGATTCGCGGATCACTTAATAATTTGGTGAGTTTTTATACGTTCTGATTTGTGCACTCTATAAATCGATTTAATTATGTATTTTTCTTTTTGTTAAAAAATAAAAAAAACGCAAAATCGCGTACGTATTTACACTTAAAATACTACTATTCTGGTGTAATGGATATGGGAAAAGCTTACCCATACTATAATTTATGTCCAGAAATAAATCCTTACCTCTTTCATCGCAGTACTTTCTTGAGTCATTGCCAGTTGCAATCAAACCTATCATTTATGCAGAGTGGGTGTTAGAGGGAAATAATAATGTGGACATATTTCCAAGTTCCGCCTCAACATCTGTCCGTCTATCCATCCCAGCATATATTTCGAGCTGTCTGTCTCCAGTGATCTTTTCTTACGTCACCGACCTGCCATCAGAAACTCGGCAGGAAGCAAATCTGGCACGGACGCACGAAGCTGTTCAGAAACGTCTTTTTTTGCACTGCAGCAAAATTCAATATACCTAGGTCCATTAACCTTCTTAGATCAAGGCATTGTGGGGTAACATCATAGTATATTGCTCTCTTCTGAGAGCTGATTCGGTGCCCTCTTTTTTACACTAATATCTAAATAGCGCCAGTTTGTTGTCAACAATCAAATAAATGTTCTATTTATGGTGCTTTGTCCATTATTCAGCGACGGATGTTATGCGTTAATTTTAGTGGTAAATAATATAGAATTTGTAGACTTTATTTAGACTAACTTTTTATTCAATATTAATATAAGAGCACGTTAAAGTTTAGGCACGTCGCTGTTATTCCCGGCATTCAGAGGAAGGGACACTGATAAAGAAACTCACTGGAAGTTGGAATTTATTGCGTTTTTCTACTGAAATTGTGTGCCTGAGTGTAATGTCTTAAGCATTATTATTGCCATCTTTATATATCACTTATTATTACATATTAATGATTTTATTTTGTATTTTCAATATATTTACAGACATGACATATACTCTTCAGAAGCGCACGAAAATATGCTGGCCTATTCGTAATACATTTTAATAAGATAAACTGTCTAAGGAATTCAGAGGATTAAAATTACCATAAAATTGTAAAGATGGAATATAAATCCGGTTTATTTTAGAATTAGTAGGATTTAGTCGTTGTAGCAATTAAAATGGGTGTAATCAAATGCTCACGGTCGTGTAAAATACGCATCGCTGTTACACAGACTTATAACCTTTGTTTCACCTTTTGGGAGTTTGAGCTAAGAAGTGGATAAAGCGGGGTGATTGTGGTCAGGGGGCCTCTGGTCATTATAACACCTATACTTTTTTATTCAGTTTGAAAATGCGTTACTAAGCAGGCACACAGAGGTAAACCCTGTTCTTCAACCAGCATATAAACTCCTTTGTCCACCTTTAGATGGAGCGTCTGTTGTGTTTCTGAATTTGCTCTATCAACCGTGTCCTCTGCTTGACTCACTTAAAAATAATCTTCTTAAAGATATTACTTTTTAAATTTTTTTATATGTTTTTATGTTGCTTTTACCTAGAAGTCTTTGGGAGCTTTTTCTTTGAGTGTCCAACTTCTCTTAATTTGCAAGGGCTTGCGTAATTCAGTGTTTTTGCCATTTCCATTTAAGGGACATTGTTTTGGGAACCCACGGTAATTAAGTAAATTAGTATAAACATGACTGTCCCAGCTAACACACTTACGAACACAGTGCTTTTGAATAACATGCAGGCCTGGGAGTAGTTTGTATTTAAAGGGCCCATGCACGAATAAATTATTGATAATATGACACGGTACTTGTTGGTGCGCTACTATAATATCCTAATTCAGGATTTGTTTACAAACTCTTTTTGTCTCTTAACGTTGTTCAATGCCTCTCGGTTAATGCTTAATATATTTATCTGAGCGTTTTGCAAACGCGAAGGTAATTAAACGTCGGCTAGTGGAAAACCCAAGAAAAAGTAAGCAGACAACTTTACAAATTCGTTACCCAGATGGACATTTACCGTGAACATGCACATTTGAGATGCACATTTGGATAAGTATTGAAACAGCATATTCACATATAACCGTTTTCTATGAAAAAAAGTCCAAGTGTTTGGGGTTGGGGGGGGGGGGTTGCAAATTTTGGAATCTGAGTAATATTATGATTAGGCCTAATAAAAGTTTTTTTTATTATTAGTATAATTGTTATTTATTTACTTTTGGTGCTCTGCCATAATAACAATCACATCCACTTTACATACATTTTATCAGACGTTAGGCCTATTGCTACTGAACAATAATATTTTTTTTCTTATGTATCGCATTGTCCGCGGTATTGGGTTTTATTTTTATCGTCATCTCAGGCCGAATCATGCTTATTATTAAGAAAAATCTTTAAAATGGAACATTGGGTACAGCGTGTTTTATATTTTTTAAAGCTATTTTGTAAATACGGGCGATATCATAGTAAGTTATACCGGTGATTAATGGACTTTAAATTAGACCTTTGGTAGTTTACCAGCTTTCTACTGGTATCTCAGCGCAATGGACAATACATACTTTAAAAAACGGAGCAAACATTAGGATATCGTTTTGGTTTCCGCATATGCATATATGTCCTTTTAATCTCTCTTAGGACGGATGTTTGTATTAACATCTGGACACGCGCATCTCCCATGCAAGCGCCTCTCATCCCGGGCTGACTTACTGACCGAAGACTTATGCAGCAAGCAGAAGAAAGTCACAAGGGAGTCTCTGGAGACGTTTACAGCCTGCCCCGCCTGGAAAAGTCTCCACCATTGTACCTAAGTAGAGAAGACCAGTGAAATCTCTACTGACCATTAAATGTTTTTAAACCCCTTACAGACAAATTGCTTACAAATTTGTGGCTAATATAAAAATTAGCCGGCCGGCACGTATTTTATTTATTTGGAGTAAATTTAGTTTCAAACCGCAGTGTGATAAATGTCATGTTGTTTCTGTCGCGCGTTATTTATTTATTTTATTAGAAGAAAGGAGCTTATTATAATTTAGTTTAATGGTTAGTATATCAACAGTAATATGAAAAAAACTGTTAATGCATACTGACATTTTTTTAAATCATTGACAATTACAAACATTAAAAACACAAGTGGTTTTTGAAGATGGGTAGATGCAACAGAACTGTCATGTACATTGTTCACTGCCAACATAAAATCTTGAAAAAAAAACAATAACAACAATAACAAGCAAACAGACTTGATGTAGTGAGAAGGCATGTTGGCATTAGAGGCTAATGCACGTGCTTTGTGTTAAGGTGTGAAGCTACCCCCCCCCCCCTGCTGGTTAGAGGCGTACATCTCGGCTGCTGACTTGGGCTCTCCATCAGAGCTTGGCACTGCTGACTGATGCTCCTGTTTTACCCCAACAGAAAACTGGCTCTGTTGAGGTGCAGTTTAGCTTGCTTTTATTCTTTGTTTCCTGATAATTTCAGCCATGGTAAAATTATAGTTAGCATCGATCAGTGTGGAATATGCAGAGGACAAAGAATCTACATTTATTATACACAATTATTATTATATATTCTATTTCAATCTACTGAAAAATATTGTATGGTGATTATTACTATACACTGTATTAATACTATATTCCTTAATTCCTTACTCTTTTGAAATGTGTTATATATAAGTACAGCGAAGCTGAAAATGAGCAAGCAGAATTAACAGATACCATTCTCCCCACAGTCACATTTTAAAGGCTGATCTGGCAATTTATCAATGATTTTTTTCACCCCGCCACTGGCTTAATTGGAATATTTTAATTTCTGCAGAAAGCCGCTTGGCATCCCATATTGCTTTGTAAGCCGTCTGTATGTCACACAAAGATGCCACAGCACGGATGTTGAAGGACGCAATAAATAAATTACAGAAATGTATTTCCAGCCATGGGCACATTTCTATCTAGGAGAACAGCTCACCAAAGACAAATACTGTACCGGGATGAAAAACTGCACTCAGTGCTTTGTGTCTCAGTCTACAATGAGTCCTTATGACACACAATACATTCTGTTTTGATGCACCCCCCGTGGGCCAGAATTACACGAAGAATTTTCCGAAAGGAGGGAGAATCGCTGGCAAAATAAACTGGAGTGTCTTGAGTCCCGTTGCGGGAGATGTGGAGAGAGGAGCTGCAACTGAATGCTCGCGCTACACGTCGAGGGACTTCACACGCTCGACTGTGATGGAGAACAAGAGAGATGCATAATAAAAAAAAAATGCTCATAAGAACCATGCTTTCGCTTTTTGCCAGATATTTTCTAACTGTCACGGTGTCGTTATCCTATAGTGTTTTCATCTGTGCGTTTCATACTTGTGACACTAATGGTTTTTGTGTCTGTATTTATTTCTGTCTCCTTTGACATGCAGATTTGTGGGCCCTTCGATGAGGTTGACTCCAGGGGATCAGGATCGGACTCCAGGGGCTATAGGTGAGGCGGATAGACTTGTCCTGAGCGCCAGGGGCGACTGAGTGGGTGGGAGATGGAGGGACTAAAGAGTGCTTCTTTGTGAAGCGCCAGGAACATCGAGACAGTGTCAAAGGACGGCGGG
>JAABNX020000053.1:8249198-8287319 GCA_015163995.2 Mormyrus lacerda | reverse complement strand
AAACGGTGCAGGGAGACTGGAGACGAGAGGCTCGCACACCCCCAATCCCATTTGCACTTGTCAGAGGTATATATTTTAGGAAATCAATATAGAATCATTTTAGCCATGGAGTAAGCAGAGAGGAATTTTATAGACACCGATACGTGTTTTGTGTATCCAATGACAGACTAAATAGGACAATATATCGTAAAAACAATAAAGAAGTTGGTTTTGTCCTGACACATAAAATATCACAAGTATCTTATCAGACAGAGAAAAATAATTATGTCACTTTTACACATATGGGTGGGAACATAAAGGAGCGTTATAATAATTCTTTATCACTTGTGCCTGAATTTCATCAAAACATGAAGAATAAAATTAATTCAAGATATTTAATGGTGGCAGAGGTTAAAAACTTACCATAAATAAAATATCACGATTCATTCATCTTTTTTAACATTTTAATGTGGTTAAATATAATACTTAGTATTGAATGAGAATGCTTACCTATTTGATGAATGTATCCAATTTGGGAAATACAAGTTGGGGAATATAATATGTAGCATTTGGGACATTGTCAGAATAATGCACATTTAGAGTTGTTGTGGGGATAACCCTGGTCCGGTAATATGGAAGGTACATCAGAAAAATTTAGCTTCTCTTTGTTCATGTCTGCATCCCTTCACAGACAACAAATAGGTTTCATACTACGCTAATTATTTTGTGCCTTGCAATAAAAGCTCTCAGTCATGTCAGAAGGTATAAAAACATGAATAATTAATATGGTTTTTATCTAAATTACAGTAGCGAGCTGATCCTTCTCTTAATTAAGTAGCTTTGGTCCAGCGCGAGACGTAAATCATAAAGTCAAAATCAGACAGGTATGCAAATCAACAGTATTTTTGACAATGTGTCTACCTCATTTTCTAAATTAGATTTTGGCTACGCTTAGTCGTTTTTACTATTGTTTGTAGTTCATTTTTAATATAGGGTCTCTTTTGCTTTGATGGTTGGTCGAGGACAAGAATTGGAGTCACAACTTACTATTTATAAGTTTATTTGTTTAAATGATACATGGGTTAATATCTAAACATTAAATTGTATTCTTTGCTTAAAGTGTTTATCTAATTATCATGTAATCCAGATCAGAACAGTTTTGAAGAGCACTTGAACTTCTCACTACATTTCTTAAGTCTTGACAAAATTTTATTGTTTTAATATAACTTTTATTGCTAAATTCCTGTGCATATTATGAATTAATCCTCCTTGTCCTCGTAACACTGTACTGAATGGATGGATGGATGGATGGATATTCCTTTGCATCACTGAAGCATCTGTTTCCACACTGTCAGGTGACCTTCAAAGCTTGCCGTTTGACATTATACGTCCGGTCCTCTTCGCTGCTCATGTCACCCCCCACAGCATCTGAACCAGCTGAGACTCCCCTAAGGAAACAAGGACTGTGAGTATATGCGGCTGCTACAGAAGCTGCCAGTGATTCTGGGTCAGGTGACCTGATGCTCACAGAACTAGGAGGGGCATCACCTCAAGCTGGGTTTCAAACTCCTAATACAAAATATGAGACCCCTCAGCTTTTAATGCTTTGTTCATAAAACAATGTCTACGTCCACTTAACATTTCGCTTATAGTATTGCACAGAAGGAGACCATAATGTTGTGGGTGCGTGGGGGTTCTTTTTTTTTTTTTACAGATTTGTCACCATCATGGTGTCTAGCAATGAAAGTATGCTATTAATTCCATGTTTGTACAGAAACATTTTCCAATAGCTCTATCATTTTAAATAGCACCTGTCAATTCTTCCTGTATGAGTGAAATTTATGAAAGAATACCAAATAAAAACAGCTTCACAGTTAAGCATCCAGCTTCAGTGACCTTTACCACCAGAAAACACTTTCTGCTTTATGTGTCAGGACGTGTTCAGCATCACGCTGTCCTGCATCTCAGTGTTTCCGAATCTGGTCCTCGGGGACCCACAGACAGTACGCGTTTTTGGTCCCTCCCAGCTCGAGTAAAAATGTGGAAGGTCTGGCAAGGAGTTCAAAGGGAGCAAGAACATGGAGCGACTGTTGGTCCCTGATGACTGTATTGGGAAAGACTGCTGTATCTGAATTGAACCCTCACCCAGTGCTCACTGCATCCTGGGGCTCAGGATTAGCCCTCCGTCCGAGATGCATGGCCAAGCTAAACGTCATGTTGCAGTTGGAGGGGCTGCAGGGTCTATGGGGGCAGGGTAGAGGCAGTTTGTTGGATGTATTTATGAGGCTGACCACAGGCCTGTGCAACTGTATATCTCCCTTCTGGCTTGTGGGCTTGGTTCCTAAAACACATCCACCTAGACAACAAAAGTCAAGGGTTTAGTTCAAACCCCTTATTACTTTTCAAGTTCATGTGTAGCCACTCAAACAAACAGATTTTTGTCATTATTATAAATAGGTCCTCACCTTAGTCTAGACCTCCTTCCTCCTTAAACACAATTTCAACAGCTTTTAGTACATTGATTATTATATTTTATTACATTTATATAAGCATACATAAACATTATAGCTGAAACATTTATATAAGCATACATCAACATTATAGCTGAAAGGTGTATGTTTCCAACAATCAATTGAATAACCTGAATTTCTCACAACTCTCACAACTACCCTAGGGTCAAATTGACCCCAAAGGCACATTTCAGGTGACTTCTCATAGTAACATAATTACTGTAGGAGTAAGTAAGCGTTAAGCAGTAAGTATGTAATTCTGGTCCATTCCATATGGCTGCATTTGCTGAAGGAAGATGACACTGAACTAATGTAAACTTGTTTTAGTCACCCACATACTGAAAATCAGGGCTTGTGTTAATAATATACCAATGTCATATGTTAAAGGGTCTCTTTCAGAGGACTGTAATGTACATTCCAGCATTCATGGCATATTACAATAAATACAATAAAACATGCCTGGATTTTATCATATAAATAGTAATTATGAATCAGTACTGTATATGAGGGTTCAGCTGGTCCCTGTCTCCTGTTGATCTGAGGGTTCAGCTGGTCTCTGTCTCCCGTCAGTGTGAGGGTTCAGCTGCTCTTTGTCTCTCATTGGTGCAAAGATTCAGCCGGTCCCCATCTCCCGTCAGTGTGAAGGTTCAGCTAGTCTTTGTCTCCTGTCGGTGTGAGGGTTCAGCTGGTCCTTGTGTCCCATAGGTGTAAGGCATCAGCTTTGAAAATTGAAGGTTTTCAAATTTTTAAGTTCTGTCATCATGTGCCCTCTCCTTCCTTATGGTTGTCCACAAAAAAACAGTGAAACGACAGCAAGGTCAACAGAGGTAAGCCAGTATGCTCTTCCACCTCAAGGATATTGTGCTGATGCCAAATGCCTTGACCAGGCCCCAATGGCAGCTCCACAAAATGATCTCTCTGTGCTAGAAGCTCAACCTTGGTATGCCACTCTCTGCCACTAACAGATGCCAGTGTATGTCACCCTGTCACAGCCATGTCACCCCTGTACCCCCCCCACCCCATCTCCTGTCTTGGAGTGATTGGTATGGCTTCATCCAGGCCACAAACTTGAGTCATTCACATCATGCTCTGTTTTTTAAAAACAGTATTCCTGCTCCAGTACTGACCTAATTGCTAAATCTTACCAAACTAATTAATCACAGCAGCCCAATCACTCAGACAAGGTTGAGGGGGTGACATTCTTCAAAATCTCCAAAAATTGTTTTTTATCCCCAACTGCAGCCCCTCCCCCCTTTCTTCACACCTTTTTTACCACCCAAAAATGCCCACCAAGGTTAAACGCTGCAAAAATGTATTGCGGGGATTGTTTCATATCTAGATTTTCTTTTCCACTTCAGCCACTATTGTGACTGTCTTCACTGTCCTTGTTTTAAGAGGGGTAGCAGGAATTAATCACAAAGAATGACACAAGTTACATTCCGCTGAGGAACCTAACACGGCCACATTCGTCTACTTAGTATGGGGGGGGCATTATTAATCAGTCCTTCTGATTAATTGTTATAAAGTGTCACCCATAAATTCTCTTTCAATTTAATAATCCTTGCAGAAGACTTAACAATTTCCCCAATGATTTGAGTTTTATTGAGGGGCCGTAATAAAGAAAGCAGCGACACAAATGGCTTGCGGGAGCCCAGGCACTTTCATGGACACCCTTCCTATAGGTAACAGTTCTGATGCATATGCCTTCTGAAGAAATCTACAGAAAAGTGACGGAAAAGGGAAAATCACACACAAAACAACCTACAAAACAGGTCTGATATCAGTGCCTTTCCTCCACAGGCTTGAGACCGTATGTCTAACGAAATTGTTTCCCTAAAATTCACTAACCCATTACTGCATTTGTACTGATGAATGCACTTTGAAAGACTCAATAATATCTAAATATTGTATCCAAATAATATTCAATGCATAAAAATGATTCTTTAGGAAAGACACCCAGAGGGACCCTTGTGCTGTGCCGTGGGGAACCCCACATTTTACATAAAAAACATTCTCCTCCCTACACATGGGCCGTGGACGGCCATCCAGTAGGGCTGGCTCTGCTTATTATGAGACCACTTGTTTGTCTTTTGCATACATCTGGGATGAAGAATACCTTTCTTTGGGGTCATCTGTGGCTTTCATCCCCCTTTTCATCAGCTTGCAGTGGCAGGATTTCCTGTTTATGGAGCCGTGCTCCTGTGGGTTTCCTTAGCCAGCGTGGGGTGTGTAAAATGGAATGCTGCACCCATCTCATGCTGAGATCTGAACACAGTAAGAGAGAATATCACGTTCAGGCCTAGCTGGCTGACTGGCGTCTATGACGAGATATTAAGTCCCGCCTCCTAAAGACAGACGGGTCCTCGCAGCTCCAGCCCAAACCTTTCCCTTCAGCTAGCAGATGCCACGGCGACCAAGGACAATGGTATCTGCGAGCGTCAAGGTGGACGTCGTTTATCAAGGCATATCTGTAATGGAAGAGCTCTCTGGCAGTGGTCATCAGGACAGAAAGCGAAGACTCATAAAGCTCAGCTGATAGACGGTCAGGAGGAAGCGGATAAAGAAAGACAAAGTTCATGCCAAGACACCTCACTGTGCAGCATGACAGAGTACCTTGCTTTGCCCTGTCCGGTCCCGTACGCATTTGGACCAGGCGATGAGCGGCATAGTCAGCAATAAGTCAACATGCATGTCAGGAATCTAGTGGATCTATGCTGCGCTGTATGTTTAACACAAAGCAGGGGAACCTTATGACAAAGTCCTCAGTGTGACACGCAAAACTGAAGATAACTATAAGGAATTAAGAAGTTCAGAACAGTGTACGTTATTTTATAGTGCCTTGCCACATCATTTAGATCCTCTCTATTAAGATATATTTAGTAAAACAACAATATTTCTGCACCTTTCTATTTGAATGTGAATGCATAAACTGAAAGTTCATGATTAGGTTTTACTGACATTTGGTATAACTTAAATAATTATTGTATTTACATATGCCTCTGTGTGTTCATATATATTTAGAAGATTGAATGCAGAGTTTGGTTGGATGCCCACTGGCAGCATTTCTTTTCAGTGGACAACGTATTTTTCTGACAGATTTGCTGAAGGTCCCTTGAGCTTGTGATTTCTTACAGCCGTCATTTTTGACCAGTTCTACAGGCTGTCAGTAGAATTCAAGCCAGAATTCTAGCTGGGCGGCTCAAGGACGTTCAGCTCCTTATACCTGTGCCACTCCCAGCAGCATCCCACAAATTTTCTGCTCATAGATGGCTTTGAGTTATCTCTAACAGACTGAAACCCTCACATCTTTTTCCTCTGATCCTTTACAATCCCTGCCATGATACATGTGCATGGGACAATCCAGTAGCTTTCATGATCGACTCAGATCTTTGGTTACTGCGTGCATTAAGAGATTTCGCTTAATTTTTCATTTTATATTGATGACAGGAGAGTCAAACCATTCCGTAAAGTCTTCTGTAACACATTCCAAAGCCTTGTGGTTAATGTAAAGGCCCTATGGGAACCAACTCATGTGTGAAAATGATTCCTCAAGTTTCCTGATCCATCCTTTCATAATTCAAGCCCGATGAATTTTTGCATTGTCGTCCTGGAATATGCTTGTGCTGTCACAGAAGAACCTCGTCATTCAGTAGATTCAGGTACTCAGCTGACTTCATTTTACTCTATCATTTTAGTGTTGCTGACCCTAGACCATTCCAAATTTTCTCATTAAAATTCAAATGGCAACTTTTTTTTTAGACACTCCCTGATTGGCCTGCGTCAATCATGATGCATTTATGTTTGGATTGAAAAAAGTACTAATTCAGTCTCCTGGGAATGCCACACCACTACACACCCAGATCACTGGTTTGCTTTGCTCAGTAGTTTGGCAGGAGTGGTAGACTTACCAGACAGTCACACAAACTAACAGAAGCAGGAATCTTCAACCTGTCCATACACAGACAAATGTGCCAGTGGCAAGACTCTGTGTCTGCGGCAAATTTTTTGATTGAAACAAAAAAAATCATGGAGGCCACATTTTAAAATACCATGCGTGCAGTGAAAGTTGCATTTTGGTAAAGATTTCTGTCAGAAGGTCACCATAGCCTTGTCCCATGAACTGAGGCATTCTGGGTGAAGCTGAGTTAGGGGACTGTAAATGTTACTCCAGGAGGGACAGCGAAAGAGGCTGCATGACACGTGGGCAGGAGGAAGGAACAGTGATTTTATTTGGGGATGGGGGGTGGGGGACGGGGGGTCATTATAACAAAAGCAGTGGGGAGGAACGAAAAACAAAAGACAGCCGTTTGGGCGTCAGCACGGGGGAAAGACACACACCAAAAACAACAAAGCCGTCACCGGGTCGTGGAAAGGCTACAGCAGAGTGCAGGGTCAGGAATCAGGGTCTGTCCATGTTTACCAGAGGCGACAGGAAGAAACCTGGATGCTACATAGCGATCAGAAACAAGGAACGGGTGAAGTGACTCCGCTTGGCACCGTGACATCCATGCCCCCGGACCCCACCCTCTCATACCACAGAGTGGCATGTATGAATAATATTATGTAATTGCTTTTTCCTCAAAGTCCCATGTTAGGAGGGATTAACACTTTCATATAGCTCTATATATTCATTATATATTTGTGTGTGTGTGTGTGTGTGTGTGTGTGAGAGAGAGAGAGAAATCCAGGTATACATCACCTTGTGGGGACCAACCAAATGTCCCCACAATGTGATAAAAACCTGTTATTTTGACGTTGTAGGGACCATTTTTCGGTCCCCACAAGGGAAACTCAATTTTATAAAATTAATTAAAAAACTACAAATGGTCCCAAAATGGGACCAAAAGTCTTGTATTTTGTTTGGTTGCTTATGGTTAAGGTTAGGGCTGGGTAGGGGTTAAGGTCGCCATTTTTGGATGTTGGCTTTCCCCATAGAAATGAATGGAGAGTCCCCACATAGATATGAATACAAATGTATGTGTGTAATGTATATAAAATATCATTTATGTATTCAATATTTTATTAATTTAAAAATGGTTCTTTTATGGTTTCTTACTAGGCAAAGGAAATGGAAAGTGTTTAACAAAGGCAAGAACCTGCTAGCTGCTAACTTGAGAGAATGAAGTTCCAGTCATTAGCCTTCTTCTCTCCTGCCAAATTAAAATATAATAAAACATATAATTCCTCCCAGAATTCCTGTTTCACAGGTAAACGTTCACCGGTCCCAACACAAGAAATTGACACTGTTTGTCCGATCTACTGAATGAAGTCTAATTAGACGCGTCTAATGTTCAAAACGCTTTCCACACAGGGCACATTTTTGTTTTAATTTTTTTGTCAGTTTTTTTCCCCTCCTTCAGCTTAATTAGCTAACATTTGTCGCAGCTTCTCTGCTCTCAGTTTGTTTATCTTCCCGTCAGGACTGACACTGGCCAATTAGTACAGTGAAATTGTTTAGCCTACTCCGCGTGCAGAACGCAGGGAAAAGTGAGATGTTTGCTTAGAGCCCTCAGGAAGTGCAGGGTGTAGGGGAGGAAGAGCATGTAGGGGGCGCCATGCTGTGGATACAATACACAGGGGAGGGTTCTGTGCTTGATCTCCGGGCTCCTCTGCTCTTTACAATATCCACAGTGCTCAGTGTTTCCGGATCCAAAGAAAATACTTAATTTAAAATATATAATTGCATTTTTTTTCGTCTCCAGGTTAAATTCTGGAGTGAGCCATTGTGACGGTATTTAAAAGAACAATAATTAAAAAAAAATTTGTGTGAAGACAATTGTTACATCATAGTAGGATTTTATATACATTAAAAATATATCAAATTAAAAACAAAATAACGAGTATAATTACATGACTTAATACAAAATTATATATAATGTATATTTCTTATGTTCTTATAATATAATAATTATTTTGTAATTGATATTATTATGATATTACTATTTTATCCACTTCTGGTCAGTGTTGCATATATTAAATGATTCCACTGCACTTTTGCAGGAATAAGGCACGCAATCATAAAGTCTGTATATCTGTCTCACTGTCACTGGAGTATGCATGCAACTTAAGAACATAAGAACACTTGTTACCTTGTGGGTAATTTTTTTCAGCCCCCACAAGGGGAAACTCAATTTTATATTAATTAAAAAAATGTATAAATGCAATCAAAAAAACAGAAATGTCAAAAGTCTTGTGTTTTGTTTGGTTTCTTATGGTTGAGGTCAGGGCTGGGTGGGGGTTAAGCACGTCATGCTGGGATTAGGGTTTTGCCCATAGAAATTTATGGAGTCCCCACAAAGATGCAAATACAAATGTATGTGTGTGTATGTGTGTGTGTGTGTGTGTGTGTGTGTGTGTGTGTGTGCACGTGTGCATGCATGTGCATGTGAGTATGGTGCTGTGAGGTAGCCCGTCTTTTGTTTAATGGAAAATGTCTGCCCATTAATTCTCTCTCCAAACGTCTTCAGTGTCCATTGTTATGCTGGAATTAGAATATTTATCTCTGGGTGACATTGCCAGCATGATTGATGGCTCCTACACGGAATGCCCCTCTGTTTGAAGTGTGTGTATCTCCCTGCGTTAAGCGATCGGCCTCAGCTTTGCATGCAGAGGCACATTACGGCAGAGAGGCCCATCCATTGCCTGGAAGCAGTGAGACTCCCCACATAGACCGCACTCCAGCACCAGCTCACCGACATCAGTCAAGGTCTACTGAAAGAGACAAATCGATGTGCTGCAATAATGATGGATCAAACAGCTTTGCATAATGAATAAATACATTCATTTTCCTCAAGGGCTATCAGGTACTGTGTGAAATATTTCTCATAAAGCCAAACAATAATTTGAAAACGTAGACTAATGTCAACAGCCCATACAATGGCAGCTTTAGCAACTGACTTTTGTATTGCTTGAAGTAAGGCATTTTTTTTTGTTCCTCTATCTCAGTGTTTCCCAATCCAAGGACCCACAGCCAGTCCACGTTTTTGCTCCCTGCTAGGCAGTTAACATTTCTGAGGTGCTGGTAGGGAACAAAACCAAAAACATGGACTGCTGTGGTTCCCCAAGGACCGGATTGGATAGTGCTGCATCTGAAGTTATTATCATCCCTGTAAGCACACGCATGACCATAAAAGTTATATTTACAATAGTCTACAGCCCAGCACTTAAAGAAAATTAATTAGCATTTTTAGAAAATCAACATTTTGCTTTTCCATTAAGATGCAATAGACCGAGAAGCTTGCTATTCATGTGGTTTTTCTGTTTAAAGTTATATTACATAATTGAAGTCGATCAGCGGTCTCCTAAGCATGATATCACTTTATGTGATTCCCTTTATTAGAGGTGAATTCAAAATCAAGTATCACAGGTACTTCTGGAAAAACAGCAATCGTTATGCTTATGACTTTTCTTTTGTTTCCAGAAAATTCTGCACAGCAGGGGAACCTGTATTGTCTTTAATTCACCCCCAGGCAAAACCTATATGTCACACACTGCTGATGCTCACCAAAGACCAGGATGTGACGATGTGAATTGGTTCGTAAGACAGCAGGTTATATTTAAAAAAAAATGAAGTCAAACTAACCGGAGGTAACCGATATAAAGTGAGAATATGATAGAATGATAAATCCTTTATTTGCGTTTTGCACATTTGTACATTGGAATTCATTTCTTCACCGATCCCGTCATGCTCTCCATAGCTTAGGCTCATGCTACATGTTTAACCAAAGTGTGGTGCCTCTAGAGCTGGGGGTTAGGGGCCTTGCTCAAGGGTCCAGGGACATTTAACTATTCTGCCGAAGCTTAAACAGAGACTTAGCCCACTGAGCTACTCACCACCACGATATTTGCTCTCCGCTAATCAACCGTATCAGGAGAGATCATAAACTAAGATTATATACGGTTATATATACTGTTATACACTGTTTACTGTTTAACAAAACACATAGACATGGTCAGTTTGTCTGCGTATTCGTCCGCACTCCCGTATATCTCATAAATCTCCTTCACCCTCTTCCCGCTCTCTCGAGGGTAGAGTGCAGTGGATAGGGAGAGTGTCCAGGCGCTATCTGGACCTCGTGGACGCCAGGCTGCTCGGACCCTCGCCGCACGAGACCGGGAAAGGTGAGCACGAAGCATACGGTGCCCATGGAGGGAGCTATATGACATCTGTCAGGAATGGGGAGTGGTGGGGGGGGGGGGGACGCAGCCCCCTCTCTGGCCGGGGTCACATCTCACGCCGCAGTTGCTAAAGTTGTCACGACACCGTGACACTTCTTTGGCAGGGAAGGCCGGCGACATAAACGCACGCAGCTTTTTGAATAAATGTATTTGAAATTATTGTTCGTACCGCATCAGCCTGCTGGAGGGGCTACCTTGTTTGCCGACGCATCCTTACTCTCATGTCAGGTTATTTGTTTATTTTATTTGATCTCGCAGGCTTATATATTTATTTTGTTTGGCCCTGGTACATGCCGTGGTACAGGAAGTTGGCGGCTCTGTATGATTGGCAAGGTCAAGAGGGGAAGGTGGCGGGAGGAAAACGGACAAAACAAACGAAAAACAACAGTGGGAAATATGCTGAGAGTCTCTTCTGAAATCTGTGTCTTTGTTTCCTGTTTTCTTTATCGTCTTGTCCTCCACTCCATATGGTAACATTGCTTCATAAGCAGAGCCTGGCTACCAGTAAGAAGCAAGCCTTGTGATGCCCACGGTAGATTTAAAAAAAATGTATTTCAACAGATCTGTGTATTATAAATATGAAATACTGAAAGGATTTGGATAAATTTTGAATCTTCTCCATACGTATGGTCGGCAAAATTTACAAATGGCCTAGGATGTCAGCTTACAGAAGGGCGTAGCAAATGAAGTATTTTGCAGCTCAGATTTTGAAATAAATTTTTATTTAGAGTGAAACACTTCTGTGGTAGTTAAGACCTAAACCTGCTTTGGGGCAACCAGCCCAAGCGACTTAACCAAAAGCCGCAAAATTCTGCATCAACGTTAGTATGGACCATAAAAATGCCATTTTCTCTCCTTATTGCTGTTTTCGCCCCCCCCCACCCCCAGAGTCTTTTTTTAAAGATGACAAAGAGGTGGAAAGTCGTGCTCGTTGCCACGGCTGCCTGAACGTGGCGCCCGTGGGTGGCGGGAGACTTCTGTTTGCCACTTTGGGCGGCCTTCGGCGTTTCGCTCGAGGCTCAATATCAGCATCACAGCACCTTCTGTCACCCTAAGGCGCTAATCGCTCTCGGGTAGCGTCAAGCGCCTGAGGCTCTACTATCGCAAATATTACGTGTTTATTGGCCAAATAAAACAAGAGTGGGAACAAACAAAAAAGCATTTTTATAAGCTGCTTAATGCTTGTTAAAGGGATAATGAACTTTTCTTTCATAATATACAGCACTGTATATATATCCATCCAATGAGGTCATGCATGTCATGGCATTTTCTGCTTTCCCTCAGCCTGTCGAGGTACCCGAGGCTAACAACTAAAAAAGTAAATTAAAGTTATGGGTTTTATGTGTATGTATGTACGTGATCCAGACAAGTGAGGTTTAGCAAAACAGCAGACCAGGCTTCTGATGCTCCAGTGCTGGGTATCGGCTCTAAAGCGATTAGCTGAACAAGCTGTGATCGCTTCAGATGACTCCCCATTCACGGCCATCACGTTTCGTTCGAGCGCGAGTGCGCACGCCGCATCCCTCCGAATCGTTTCCGCTGGGCCCTTGTAATCTTCACAATTACAAGTTCAGATGGAAAGTTAACACAGGCTCTGGTGACCTGAACACTGTTTTCAAAGCCCGTTCCATCCTCACTCAGATCGGATCTCCTCTGTAATTTGCGGTCAGCCATGCGTGGGGCTGCGGTCTTAGTGTTGGGCGTACTCTTCCACCCCCACTCGGCCCCATGTCAATGGCAGAGCGCTGAGTCTGACACAAGGGTGGAATATAAAGGACTGAGAAATGGAAGGAAAAAAAAACAACAACAACAGCATCATCTGTGACATTCTGTAGCGCTTGACCTCACCAGCCGGGATTCTCTGCAGCCCCCACGTGGAGTTTTATCGTGAGATGGCAGCCCCCCCTAAAGGATTGCAGGCCTCCAGTCTGTCCCGCGAGCCGCTCCCGGTCCAGCTACTTGGCGCCCACACCATCGGAAAGTCTGCTGATTGCAAGAACGGTCCCTCAGAGAGGCCCGTGGAAAGGCTCCGATATTTGGTTGTTTCTAATCATTTATATTTCGGGCCATTTGTCATGGAGGCTTTTAAATATCAGCTGAAAATAACTAATTATAATTCGTTGATTGAATGTTGATTGATTCATTGAATGATTTATCCATCCATCTACCCATACATTTTTCAGGTCACCTGCAGCCAATCCCAGGGAGCACAGGGCACAAGGCTTGGGTACATCCTAGACGGGCACATACATATGCACACATTCAATCATACACTACAAGACATTAATTAGCTTAACTGCAAACAGCATCGTGTCATCGTGCCTCTTTGATCAGGGTACGGAGTGACGTTATTCCATGCTACGTGGCTGACAGACATTTCATAGATTCAGATGCTGAAAAGATCAGCGTCTGTGTAACTTTATGGGTTAAACTGTTCAGTTGCGGAAAAAAAAGACTTAAGCTCCTACCAAAAGCAGGGAATTCTGTGGATTTAATTTTGCGCCTTTATCTTGTTTCCTCTGTCCAGATTTATTTAAGGATTTAAATGTGCTCCCCAAAGAAATGCAAGACCATTAGATTCTTATTATAAAAATACTATAGACTTTTCAGAAGCATTGGTACCCAAGGCTCAGTAACAAACTTATTTTGGCTTTGACATACAGTGCAGCTTGCTATATTATTAACATATGCCAGTCTTAATAAAAGTACTGTGTCACTTTATTAAAAAATTTAAGTACAACAATATAATTTTTATGATCCTGTAAAGGAGGGGGTGGTGAATATTCATTTTTTTAATACACAGTGAACCTTCTGAAGTGACCACAGTAGATTACATAATAGATTTCTGCTTTGTGTGAACCCAATGTGCTATTTTTTAGCCAATATCCTGCACTCCGATTAAATTCCTTTTTTTGTCCATCTCTGCATCGTAGGACTGAGAATAACAGCTTGTGGGATGTGTGGCTCCCTGCCTGTTCTGAAGGCTGCAAGAGGGTGATGATTTTGTGGGGTGGGTGGATGGGGGGGGACCTGTGTTTGTTCTTGTCCTGTGCCTAATTTAATGACTCTATAATGATGGCTCGGTTTTGCATCAAAGAGAATCCCCCCCCCCCCCCCAACACAGCCTGAGAGGAGCCCCTCGGCTGGACTCCCAATACTACCCTATGCACCCCTGATTAGCGTTAAAATGCTAACGGTAAAATTATTCATCATATGAGACCAGGTAGCTTCGGTAGCACTGGCTGGCCTCACATCGTCACTGCTGTAGGTCTGATTGTGCCCATAGCTGCATGTGTCCTCCTTGTGATGTAGCTGCCTTTCTCCAGATCTTCTCATCTTCTCTCACATTCCAAATAGGTATTTTTTTTAAAATACCTTCCTGAAAAACTGTAACTTCACGTAAAATAGATATTTTTTAACATTATTACTAATTTCCATCTATCTTCCAACTGTTTATCCTGGACAGAGTTTCAGGGTAGTTATTCTGTAAGACTCCTACATTGCTTTTGTTCTCTGACCTGAGTCTCTCTGTCCCTGCATTCTTGCTTAGACATGCTGTCTGCCCCATCACCAGAGCCCCTGCACAACTAAGATAAAATTAAATGACAATAACTTAACTGCCCAAAGAGTATAAAGCAACAAGACTGGTTTTTGTTTATATGTTAAAGGCTTCATAACAGTAGAATCATATGGCCTTCTAGATCAATGTATCCTGATTCAGTTCCAAGGGACTATCAGACAGTCCACATTTTAGCTTCGTCCAAACGCACAGCCAGTTAGGAACACTGAAAACCGGGTGGGGGGTGTGTTGGTACTTGAGAGAAAGTGATAATGTAGAGTTTTTGGGGGTCTCTGAGACTGAATCAGGAAACAGGTTTAGTTAGATATATACATATTTTATTACATTAGTTCTAGGTCCTCTCCCTCTATTGCTTGGTGGAATCTGTAACAGTAATACCTGTGAAGGGCAGTTGCCCACGTGCAGTGGAGGTGCCCTACGTGTGGACCTTGGAAGGTGGCAGTCAGGGGGTGGTCTTGTCAGGCTCATTCTGACAGACCTCCCATATCAAGCTGCAATCAATTAGATCCCTATCCAGAAGCCACACTTGTCTTTTAGTCCATAACACAACCAGTCAAGTGATTACTGGAGACCCTTCTGAGCCCTGAGAGAATCCAGGGGAGGAGACGGCATCACAAAGGAGGCTACAAGACTGACAGGTTCTGGTTTAAATAAAAAAAGACGCAGGAGAAATATGATAACGAGGCTGGCAGAGCAAGACAGTGTGTTACCAAGTTAATAATAGCAAGCTATATGAGAGCATTCCTATATAGTTCAGTGCTAATTTACGAGACTCGTTGGCCAGGGCAGAATGGGGAATCTGAAAGGCAAAAGCAAGCTATTTTATTGTTTTAAAGGTTTCACATCTAACAAAGTGTGTGGTTGTTTACTATAACGCATCTACTCGTCCTCTGCCAAAGGAAGGTCTGTAGGAAACAGAACTGGTTAGTAGCCCAAGATACATTGGAAGGGAATATGTACTGTAACAGAGCTGATTAAGGAGTTAAGGACTATGGATATGATTACAGAGTACGCATGCAATTTATTCTCTAGAAGACTGTAAAAACCCATAGAAATTGTGGTCGATAAAGCTTTTTTCACACAGTAAAAAGATGAGGAGGCCATCCAGGTTTACTAACCCGAACCTTAGCACATCATTTACAAAAGCACGAAATGTGGCAGGGGCATTGACGAAGTCAAAGGGCAAGACTAAATATTCATAATGCCCCTACACTATTGTTAAACACCATTTTCCAATCGCCTCTCCCCCCATCTATAGACTAGATTGTAATTGTACCATAAATTTAAGTTATATCTCCTAGCTGCCCCTAAATAGTTTTATGGTAACAGATATGTGAGATAGAGTACCTATTTTGAACTGGGGTAGCACTGAATACTCGTTAATCGATACGAGGCCTCAATGTTGTTTTGCAAGCAAGAAAATTTGTACCCTGCCAGGAGAGATAGACAGATAGATGATAGCAGGTTTGTAGAGCCTGGGTTATGTAGTTTCTCTTAGCCTGGGATTGAGGGAAGGATATTGGATAAATACAGCCTCAAGGGGCAGTAGTGCCTGGCAATAGATCAACTGAACATCATGTGTTTCATGCAGCAGTAGTGAAGAGACTAGATCTAGAGGTATGGTGACCTGATCTCCATATGGCTGGTCTCCTACCTAAAATGATAAATTGTGTATTAAGCTTACAGCTACAAGATAACTGCCAGGATTCAGCTAAAGATATTAGTGAGGTGTGCTTGGACATCTGCTGAAAAATATCCTAATAGCAGTTCCTAGCGCTTAGAAAATATTGAGGTATGTGTAGGTGTAGAGAGCCAAACTGTACATATAGTCATATGATCCAAGGTCGGAAATCAAACAAACAAGATACAGATGGACAGGCAGTAATGAAAGTCAAAAAGGCAGGTGGAGTGTATACCTGAAGAGTGAAATAAGGGAGCTGGGACATTGAACTTGCAAAAGAATCCTCAAGACTATATTCAAGTTATCAATAACCTGTAGGACTGTATATATTGATACAGCAACATGGAAATGCATGCATCTCTCAGACTACAAAGCTTAGTGGTCATGTGGCAAGAACGTGGAGGCCCAAGTTTAGCACTGCCTGCTCTGTGCGTGAATCCCCAAACATTGAAAGCAAAATTAGACTGAAATGCACTCAACAGCCACTTTATGCTAACAGGCAGGTCAAACATACAGGGAATTGTGTGCCTGCGAATCAGTACATAAAGCATGCAGATGAGGTCAACTAAATCTGTTTTTGTTCAAGAATGTACCATGTGTGTGATCCAAGAGATTTTGATTGTTGTTATGATTGTTGGTGCCAGACATGATGATTCTAGTCACTATATTACCATTTTTACAAGGTACAGTGCATATAGCTTACACAGGATGGTGCAATAAACAAAAAAGATGTAGTTAGTGCTGGTTCTGACATAAAAACACCTTGTTAATGTCAATGATCAGAGCAGAATGGCCAACAGAAATGTTCAAACATATAATGTATGTGACCTAACTCAAAGGCATTGGCTTGCCTTTGTTACTCTGTTCTTCTGACACAGATGTTGCGGTTACTTGCTGTACCTCTTCTGTTGGCAAACAGTATCAGACATGGAGAACCAGGGACCTGTCAGTTATTTCAGGTCCCTTTGTTTGACTGCAAAAGGAGCTTCCTGTTCGCAGGTCATCTGTGTTTCAAAGGAATCTGCCTCTCGCTGAAAGGAGACTCTGTGAGTACAGTAAGAGGAACATTTGTCCATATTTTTTGCTAACTGCTTCATGCTAGAGTTCAAGTTCAAGTTCAAATTTTATTTGTTACATACACAATCATACAAGTATGATATGCAGTAAAATGCTTACACAACTGCTCGTGACCCTTACCAGGCGTAACGGCGGCCGACCTCACCAGCGCACAGAGTCTTTTCAAAAGAGTGAGCAGTCTAAATACAGTGGCTAAATGATTACTTTCTTTTGCGCTTTCATGCAAACACAAAATGCCGGTGATGCAGCACTTCACTAATAAATAAGGTTAATCTGCTAATTACAATTTTTTCATAAATATTATTGCTGCATAGCTAAATCGCTAATTTGAAATAATTAAAGCTATTTTGATTTACATCTGTATAATTGTTTGAATTAGTTTAGGAAACACTTTAAATAAAATTTGCATTACTTGTTTTGTTGGGGTTTACCTTATGGCGGCGATTGTTCCAATTAACAAGTTTGTTTGAGTGGAACCAGCAGGCCCATTGCTACCACATGGCTGACAAGGATCGGAAAAGGGGATATTGCTCTATTTCCATCAATAAATGGATAAATTACAGTTTCTGTACAAACAAAAGTAAAATTGTGTTAAAAATGTATTTTCAGTCAAACAGTGTGTGCTGGGAGCCGGCTTTGTTCATAGTCTCATCAGAGATACCCAACAGTGACTTTCATTCGACTCTCAGTATGTGTCACACGTTAATTAGATAAATGCATACATACAATTGCCTGTGATTATATACTGTGACTACCAGAACAAAGTCAGAACTAGCGAGAATAGCCTTAAAGAAGAAGCCTTTATCTTGAGGTGTGACACAAATTATGGTTGTCTTTGAAGCTTATTTATGAAATTTCATCTGCCCTCCTGTGGTTAGAGAATAATGCATTATTTATTAAATGTATGGACATTTCAAATGCAGCTTTTTTTTTAATCACACAAAATTAAGCGAAAGGCCAATTATTTTTGCCCTGCTTCTGGAGCACTAACATGTAACAGCTCATTACTATTCAAGACAACATGCAAACAGTTTGCTATCCACTGCAGGTCCACCCAGCCCATCTGATGCTCGCTAAATGGTGGAGCTTCCTTGCCAGACGTCTTTTGCAAACTGCGTTGTCACTGGAGGAACTGGGATATCCCACTATTGTCAGCTAAGCTAATTACGCAAAGTCAAAGTTAACGCTAGGGTGCCACCATTGTGTCGAAGCCATAGAAGGGTGTTAGTCATCGTACGAGTCCAAGACATTCACATGAAAGTGACTGGATGTCTGATTTCACCGTGTGATCCTCAGTGATCTGGTCTTTGTTGGGTGTGCTGGAATCTTTGTTGCCAAGGGTTTCGGATTTCAGGGTAAGAATAAGCTGGTCTGGACACAAGGCGCTGAGGATCAGATGATCTGTGTGTCCCCAGAGAACTGGTAAGGATGGCCTAGTTTGCCCAGGGCCAGGAGTCTGGATTTAGCAAAGGAGGGTATTGCTAACAAGCACATGACAGGAAAAAGATGTGTGATGTTTAATTTTTTTGATTCTGTCAGTAACTGTAAGAAGAAAAAAAAACTGGTAAAAGTCACACATCTACTCATGCTCAAAAAATAATCAATCAGAAGAGATCTTATAATCCGCTATAGGGATACTCAATGATGGCTTTCCACCTCTCCATCACTCCACATCACTCCATCCTCATGGCTATAATAATGCCCAAGAGCCATCTGAACTGATGGCGAGGATCACCGTTCTCTAAGCATGAGACCTAATATCCCTTTTCACTATGAATTGCTGGTTGTAGCTCATATTGACATTAAGGCATACTTTTTGCAGTACCTGAAAGCTGAGTTTGCAGTGAATCACTTAACGCTGTCTTTGTATTCATCCATTTCCCTCTTTTGCCATAAGTAGAGGAGTATACTAGTGTCCTTCCGTTGACTCATGGGATGAGGCAGCCAATACTTTAATAAATCCCATATGCATGCATACTGTGTTTGAAAACGTTCATTTTGCATTTACCTTCTCACATTATTCTTATATTTGTTTGCGTGCCATTCTTTGTCTGACATAGTCGCACCCTGCTATTTTACTATGGTACAGCCCACATCCGTGTCCCGATGTGTAAACTTCTAAGTAAGTAAGTAGAGAATTCACCCGCAAGACACAGATGTGATGAATCTGGTAATGAGCACATTTAGACTGACAAATAGACAGCGAAAGTCATCGCCGCTTCAGCCAGGTCAGCATTCGAGATAAAGAAGCCACCTCCTGCACGCACCTCTATGTGTTTAAAGTATGGAGTTAAAAAGTGACATTTGAGGGGCACTTTACAAAACTCGCTCGGCAAAAGATCTTCTGTATCACCTAAAGAGCCTTTGTCAGTCATTGGAAAGCTGTCACCTTCCGGTGAGATACTGCAGGGCCCTGTATGACAGGTTGGAATTAATGAGTAGAGCATGACGGCAGGGAGGCAGTTGAGAAAAGAGGGCGGGACGGGGAAAAGCCTTTTGTCTTGTGTAGATAAATCTCTTCTGGGCAAGGGTTGTGAAGGCGTTTGCTGCTGCGATTCAAAGCAAAGCAGACAAATATTGTTTTTAATAGGGGGGAGAGGAATGGATGCGTGCAAAGCCCCGCGTGCAAACCGCCTAGTTTATTTGGGCTCTGCTCGCATTAGCATTTCCGTGGTCTGTCGTTTCGGCCTTAATTTGAGCGATTTGTATGGCAGCCAAATCAATGGCAAGCTCCTTGGAGCCATACCGGGTCATCATCGCCTCCGTTCAGAGAAGTGAGGCCTTTCTTCTAACGCACGTTCGTGTGGGAGTGACGTCTCCCCACCCCCCACCCCCCCACATCCACCAAACCCACTTGCTCATCTGCATGGAGGGAAAGCCGCAATGAGCCACCTTCTTTATGTTACTTTCCAACCAGAGGATGAACCTGCCTCTTGTCTGACAGCTTCCCCTTAGGTAGCGCTCAAATCGGATGCTATCGGCACAGACAAAGGGGCATCCTGAAACCTGGGGGAGATGGCAGCCGGTGTACCCTGGGACTGTGGTGGTTCCATCGTTGCAGATTGAAAGGAGACAGCGCTCCCCTCGGGAGAGGTCACCACAGATGTCACCACGTGCCACGGCGCGTGGGCCACCAACAGCGCCCGTCACTCTGAGCAGCCATGGCAACCAAAGGCCAATATCTCCCGGAGTATCGAGCCAGGCATTCCATGGGAATGCAGCAGACAACGGCGCCTTGGCGAGAAAGCCCCTCCGTCCCTTCCCGCCAAAAAATGCCGTGTGGGTGCCATGGTCTTCGCCGCAACGGACTTGATTTCCAGAACCAACATGGCATGCTCGACAGAGGCGTGCTTGCAGACGTCTTGTTTTCTGTTGATGTAACAATTTGTGTTAAGCAGGAATGAACACGCGTCTCCACGACTCGGAAATTAGTTGCGGCGATGTTTTTGCATCTCAATTAAGCCGGGAAAACAATGGGGAGCGGCAGGGGAGGGATGCCATGAGTGTCAGAGGGAGACGGCATGTGACATTTCATGTAGATTCTCCCTCACCATGACCAGGCATGCCGACGAGCCAGACACCGCCACGTCTTATCATCCCCTTTTGTTCCAGAGCAACACTCAACATCTCCATTGTGTCACTAACCTTTCCAAATGTAATTTATATAAACTTAAAGCCATTCAGCTTCGGAGTGATAAATGTCACATTCGCCTTTTTGGCCTTGATGTCACAATCGACGGTGAACAACATCTGCCAACGTTTTCTAAATCTCAAAATCCGTTGCTTTTTGCTTCAAGACCAGATGCATGACCTTGATCTATAGGGGGGCTGTTTCATTTTTTTATTTTTTTTCTCCGAGATGCACGACACTCCTCATATTTAATGAGCTGAGAAGATCTTTCAGGGCTCTTCAGTTACCCCGGGGAGCCTAAATTCAGCGTTTGTCATATGCTTTGCCCTGGACAAGTCACCTGTATTGTGGACAGCTTTCTATTAATAAGCTGAATGTCAGGCAATTTGCATATCCTCCTGACGGAAACAGCCTCATCTGACAACCTACATAATCAGGTATACTTTCTCCAAAGGCAGTTCTAAAACTGTGTCAGTCAGCAAGTTGGAAGTCTAAACAGAAAAGGCCGCACAATTCGGCTGCGAATGAAAGGCGAAAACAACAGGAGCGCAATCCGAGGGGCATCGCTGATTTAAATGAGTAAATCTCTGCATACCTATTTTCATCGGGGGGGCTGGGAATCCAGAGTGAGTCTATCAGCTTGGCACCTGCTCCGCAACATTCATGATGAAGCAAAGGTTGTCTTCATTAAGAGCATTAATATTCATGACGCATGGTAATTTTGACACAGAAAAGGTCTCAGTAACCTTTTCTTGTGTGAGAATTTTTTACTTCTCAAGGAAATTAGAGTCCAGCAATGACTTAATTAATGCTTGGTTTCTTCACTGGAGTTTGAGGGGCTGTCAGTTTGGGTCTGCGGTACCTGTCAGCCCGCGAGGAGACTTGCGGGTGAGCGGGAGTGAGGGAGAGGAGGAGATGCAGTGCCAGAAGCACATGGAGAAGAAGCTGGTGCACTTTCCGGACTCATACACTTGTCATTCTTTTTTCCCTCCTATTTTTTCAAACCCTGTTGTTCCTTCAGATGTCCTTTACGAGTGCTAGCTGCACAAACTGGGTCTTTTATCAGCCTCTCTGTGCCTACGGGTGGACTCCGCCCCCATACATGGCATGTGTTTACCTACATCTGGCTGTTTTATGCCTATATACAGTATAGTATGCGGGTGCCTATATATGGAATTTTTATATATATGGAATCTGTGTATGTTTCTATAGTTTTATGTGTTCAAGAGGTGAATTAAGTGAAAAAATGGGCTTCTACTGACTATTACTCATGCTCATCTATAAAGTATTTAAATGAAATATATACTTAATAAACACATTCATTTCTGTATACTATTTTTTCCAACAAGCCGTTTTCAGTGGGCTTTTTATTTCTAGAAACAGGCACTAAAATTAGTCCCTTTAATATTTTTTAAATGGTTCGGTTTCCGGAACTTTCTTGATGTCTTGATAGCGTTATTTGTTATCTGCGTGCCATCTTGATAAAACCAGTCATGAATGGCAGCCATCTTCATGACAAATGTTCAAAAATGTAAATGCATCTTACATAATCCTTATCTGAGGGGTTCCGCTCATTAATTCCCACAGTTGCTGCTTTTCTGTTGAAGAGGGACTCTCTGCCACCCGAAAATAGATGTGGGGCCGCGACTGAGCGTTAAGCAAACGTTCAGATGGATGCTGCTCACGCCATCAGACGATTCTCGAACTCCATCTGGACAGGCGTGCACAAATGGCTTTACTTGCACTCTCCGAACGACTACATCTTAATATAGCTACGGATGAATAATTATTTGTTTTGCATTGATGCTGACCGGGTTCAGCTTGCGCACGTTTGCGAGGAGAGTTGACTGTAGGAATTTAACGTGGCAGATGAGGCACCTCTTTTCCCAAATTGATTAATATGGCCCGTTATACGAGACAAAACATGGAAAACTCAGTACGCGTGCAACTCGCACCCTCACATACAAACAGTTCTTCGCTGGCGAGACGTTACATTTTTTTCCTCCACCCCCCCTCCACGTCAGACAGTAAAAAATGTGAACATAAGGTAGGATTTTCTTTATCATGTCCCATAAAAATAGCAATTTGCTGGAGCCCTTGTAGCACAATATGGAAGACGGCGTATTTTACTGATAATGTTGAGATGACAGATAGTTCTATACCAGGAGGTTTCAGTTGTGTCTGGTTGTCGACGTAATAAATTGCACAAGAAGGGAGGATCGGGAGACGGAGGATAGAGAAGGAGAGCCGACTCCTCCTCCAAAAAGCTGGGCCGATCCGTAATTATACGCCGTAGAAATACGGGATTAATTAGGCTGATATAGAGAGGGCGATGCGGCCTCATTACGGACAGAAAGCCATCTTCACAGACGCTGCCACTCAGACGGGGACTCCGGTAATGCAAGGAGACAAAGACCCCTCATTCCCGCTCCTACCACCTATTATCTTACTTAAGGCTACTTAAACAAGTTCCCAGAGGTGAGGCAGAGAAACCCTTTCATTACTTCCCTCTTTCACCTGCCCCAGGAAAAGATAAAAAAAAAAAAAAGATAAAAAAAAAAAACATAAAGCAACAAAGCGGGGCCCGTTCTGTAGATGAAAGTGAGACTGGACTCCCAGTCAATGAGCTGCTAAACACACAAAAGGAAATGCCATACAAACAAACATGCGGGACAAAAATAATTAGCCCTGGGACCACAATGCAAGAAAGACACACAATAGGGCTCCTATTCTCAACCCAAGAGCCTGTGGGGCAGTGTTTTTTTTAATGTTTCTCAGATTATATTTAATAACCATTACTCTGTTCATGTGGGGGGGGGACATTGCAATGAAATCTTACAAATGCAGTTACATTGATGCACGTAGAGGAAAAAACAGTCATTTTATTCTCATCGACAATCCATGCGAGGAAGTATGGAAAAAAAAAGTTCTAGAATGATGATTTGGAAGTAGCGAGGGGGAAGAGACTAAAGGAAATAGGACTGCTTTTTAAAATAGAAACGTTTTTCTCTCCACAACTCCGCTTTCTCAAACATTAAACAGACATTTTGGGATGATAATCGCAACATCATTCCCCAAATCCTGCACTTATGGTGACAATGTTCCTGACAATATGTTCCACAGCAGCAAATCGTAGTTTGGTATTACAATTGCCTTGATAAATGTTATGGCAGGAGATAAAGAGGTGCTCTGCATTCTAAGCAGTCCACCACAAATTACCTAGGTTTAACTGGGCAGTGACACATAAGGAAAACAGAAAGAGAGAGACACATGCTTCTCAGCTGTCATTCAGGGCACTGGGAACTATGGACAGAAAAACAAAAAACGGCCTTTGGAATTGTTTAGGAAATTTAAATTGTTTGGTGTTTTCTCATGCAAGTACATTAGCTTTATTATGAAATCGGACAGATTCTAGGTTTGTTTCGCCACTGTTTTTCATCTTACAGCCATTAAGAGCCTGGATCCCTCGCATTTCACCAGGAAATTAACACCTCATTATGAGAAGATGCACCTTGCAGAGAGCTAAATTGCTGGCGTGAAGATCTGGCTCTTCTGTTTGTCCCACCTGCGTCTCCCACCACATTTTGTCCCTGAGGGCTTGTTCCCTACTGGGGTTTTTGAGCTGCGCACCCCACGGGGTCACCTCAGTCCCCCCACGGGTTTCTAGAGGGAAAATGGTGACTGTCTCTTAATGGCTGTCTAGGGGACCGATTAAAATGTTACTATTCGGAGTGGCACCCGGAGTTTGGGCTAAATTTCTACAAATGTTTCGTTGGCAGCATGTTTACATGTTTGGCTGAGACGTAACTACTTACATGCATAGGTACCCACATACATACATGCAGAGGCTCACAAATGCACGCATGTAAACATGCACGGCTAAGCAAACATGGAAGCTTTAGCATGTCTCCCATTCTGAAAAGCCAGAAACTGATGGCAAATTTGCACATCCTGCAGAAACGGCTGCGGGCGGCTTGGTGGAAGTGGCTCGCAAGAGACGTCACATCCAAGTTCAGAATATAAAGCGGTCAGTCCGGCGTCCTGTAATAGACCATATATTACCCAGAGTGCCGCTGATGTTTACCAGCACCCGGGGATAAGGGCAGGACATAATGAATTTAGCTAGAGGGGCAGCGCACACTGGCGGGCGGATCGAGACCCGACATGCTTGGCATATTTTAATGTCCCGGGAGCTGGGGCGGGAACAGCGTCCGGCGTGTGAGGGGCGGGGGAGAGCCCCGGAGACGAGCGGCCTGTAAATTTCTCAGCCCGATGGCCTGACATGGCGCGGCGAGGGAGCCATGCCGATGGCGGTGTTGGTTTCGGCACTCCATGTGTCCGTGGACAAAAGGGAAAAAAATAAATGTTGTCACCGCTCGACAAATGTGTGGGTGATTCTTTATTTCAGAGCCTCCTGCATTAACGGGATCATAATTCCCACCATCTGTCCATCTGTCGGGTCACCGTGTTCTGGGGCCTGACCCACAGAGGAGGCGCACAGCCTGGCCGGGACGCCGGTCCCGGATCGATATGGACTGCAATATAATAAGAACAGAACTGTAATTAATTTGTATGAAGACAGTCGATAATTAGCGAAAACAATCCCTGTGTGTTTTGGTGGCATGCTGCGAAAATGGGAATCGGCATAAGATCCCACCGTCCGAGAAAGAGACGCGGACACCGGGATGGGAACGATGACGCCGATGTGGTCAAGGCTGCTGTCTAGGGTGACATCACCACCAGCACAGGCTGGCCACTTTGCACCCCGTGGGGTGGGGGAAGGGGGGTTATTATCACACCGACACGCACGCTTACTCTACATTGTGACCAACCGCACTGATGATGCATGGCTGTAGAGAAGAGGTACATATCATCAAGGAGCGCAATCTGCATGGAAAAAAAAGCTATGCATGGGTTAGGACTTTGTGTCTGTGATCAGAAGGTTGGTAGTTCAAATCCCAGGGTCATTAGGGTGCCATTGGACCTCTGGGCAAGGCCTTTAATCCTCAATTGCTCTCTTAAAACACATGATTAACACGGAGATGAACGAAACGCAGCAGCTCCTTGCCATAGAATTTAATCTCTCGCACTAGATGGTCAGGCAGTCACAAAAGCAGATGCTCAGCAAATGTTTCACAGAGGCCACGTGTCAGTCATCGTCCAAGCTGGATCTTTTCCACCAACCCGGGCTTCGCTTCCAGTCACATGCCTCTGGAGGATACAGGGGTTGCCCTAGCCCTGCTCATCCCAAGCGGCGATGTGGTCCTAGGCTGTGGGTTAATGAGGACAAGCAGTAGATGGTGGACTCGCCTGTTGGGTTCATTCTTCCAAACTTCCAGTAGCATTTAACACGTGCAGGTTCAGTTGGGGGGGGGGTGCCCAAGTGTCAGGGGACAGGCGTTGGCCTGCAGTGATACAGGCACAGCTGAATTTGGCTCCATCGCGTGTCAATGGGCCCGTTTCCAGAGTAACTGCACGCGCGTCCATGGAAATATACATGTTATTTTCATAACATACAGATGCCAGGCGGCGGGTGGTGGGCAGAGCACAGCGGCTCCCCCAAGCTGAGTTCACTCAGGAAGTGCTGCAGGGGCAGACCACCGATGGGACTGGGGCCATGGTTTGGTGCAGATGAGTGCGGATATCTGGCTCCCGCACAATGAGAGAGTGGCGGAGCATCGCTGGTACACATGGACATGCCGCCTCTGGGCTGTTCCAGATTGTTTTCAGCGTTTTTTCCACACATTGCAGCAGGTGTATGCCTGTGCTTATTTAGCCTTTTAAATGATGGTTTAACTGTAAGTAAATAAGATAAGGACGGGTCTCACAACGAGGCATGTGGCGTGAGAATGAAGGTGCGCTCAGACTGACGGATCCTGCCTGGATGGTTCTGGGTGGAATGACTGTCGTTCCCTTTGACCCCACTGCCTTCCCAGCCCCCCCGATGTCAAGCTCGAGAAGCGACCGGGTCCTCACAGCACCATGATTTGTGCCCCTTGAAAACCCCCCAACTCTACTCCCAACCCTGGGCTTTTTTTTGGCCTCCTTTGAAATGCGATCCCCCCCCGAAGCTAGCTCCCCTTTCTTCTCCTCTGCCTCTGTTTGTCTGTCCCCCCCCCCCATGTGTATATCTATCTATAGTCTGGCAGATGTTGTCCCATTTGTAGTTCCTCTGACATTCCTACAGGGATTGCTTAAGGATTCGAACGCCCCAGCCAATCGCACCCTTCCTCCCATGGATCAAAGTGACACTTGGTCAGCATCAGCAGATTATGAACTGTGCAGTCTGACTCTGCCATATTGTTCTTCCATCTAAATATGAACAATAAGGCCCAACAAATCCACCGCTGACAGCTTATTCGCTCTTATCACTCCTGCGGGGCGGCTCAGCGGCGTCCGCGGGCCCCTTTCCCTCAGCTGGGGGGTTGGGGGGGGGGCTCCCAGGACCCGTTTAGCACCTCGCTGGGTGTCCGCATTGCCGAGTCGGGCAGACTGGGCCTTATTATGAGCTTACGCTCCCCGTGTCAGATAAACCACCAGATACATTTTCACTATCTGCCAGAGAAGGGGGGGGGGGGGTCGCTGGAGAGCTGCTTCCGGAGAGGGGGGTACTTAATGGGCCTGAATTTACTGGGCCCCCAAAAGCCTCGCACACAACGGCCCCTTGAGGTCCCTTACTGCCCAGACCCAAACGGTACTGTCATCTCGGAAAGGTGAGGGCCAGTCAAAAGGCTCGTGGATCTGTGGATAAAACAATACAAATCTGAGAATTAACATGATTTCCCCCTCTAAAAAATTAAGGATACACGGAAATATAAGAAATTGCTGGCAGTTTCCAGATGTGTGGAAAATGTGAGTGAATGGCTAACAAGGTCGATGGCTGGCTCAATTGCGGAGAATCGCACGTGGATGCCTCTGCGGAGGCTGCTGGGGAAACACCGTGTACGGTCAGGGGGATGATTCAGCGTGGAGAGAGTGAGTAAACAGCTTGGTTAGGCTCAGCTAATTTGTGAGCGAGTGTGTTTTCACGCAGAAATGAGATAACTTGAAAGGTGACATGTTTTTATAACATGTGCTCATTGGCAAAATGCTACCGTAAGGAAGTAGCCCACTGGTTTTAATGAACTGCGGATCAAAACAGATACTCACTGTATCAGATAACTGTACAAATGTGATTCACGGACTCGAGCGGCAATTAAGGTTCTTTTCTGAGATGCAGTGTAAACACCGCCAGTTGCTGACTGCCTCTAGAGGGAGCTCCTTCACGATTTCCCTCAGTCACCATTGCAGAGGGTGTCGCTGCACCCTAAGAGGTCGACAGAGGGCAAGACAGAGAGCGGTCTTTTGTGTATGTCCGTGTGCCCTTATGCTGCCCCGACGATCTATTTACAAACCAAACACAGCTCCATGTGTCACTCCGCCTGCACCTTTGCCACTCCTTCCCATCCCCAAACGTGCATCATGTGCCTATGGCGGGATGTAAAGTTGTTGCTCATGATCGCCCCCTATATGGCTTCTGCCCACCTCTGCTGGATGTAGCAATGGACCATATACCAGGTACCAGATATTTCAGCCTGACTGTGTGGGGGTGGCCAGCAGCATACTGGAGACCTCTCATACCCCCCAGCCCACAACCCGCACCCGACCGCCATCTAGATCACCCATCAGCAGCGACTTCACAAGCTTCCTCACTAAAAACACAAGCCTGTTATGTAAGCTCATCGTTCAAGTTACAAGAGACCACTCTCCACCTCTGGCAAGTCACTCTATTCCATAAATACAGCAATGCAGATCTGACGGTAACACCTACACACAACACAATATTTATAGGGCTCTTGAAAGCACACGTTAGCTTTGAAAGTATTCTACATGGTCATTTCAAAAATACATTTATATCTGTCAGGCCTGAAAACTTTAACCTCACACATGCTAAATAATGTAAATATGTGCGATAGAAAAAACTGCATATTAATTAACAGATTTTGTCATTCAGAATTCAATAAGAGACAGTCTTGCTTGTATAAATAAAAATCTATCTAAATTGTTTAGCACAGTGGCTCCCAGTCCGGTCCACGGCTCCCGAAGCTAGCCCACGTTTTTCTTCCAGCCACCTGATGCAGGTTTCCAGTAATCAATGGCTTTATAATTACCTGATTGGTAAAATTAGGTGTGTAGGGCTGAGGGTTGCATTGAGAATCACTGGTTTAGGGGTGTGGGATCTGAGACTGATTAAATGTATGACTCTTTCCTTAAAATACCCATAATGGCGCCCTTTGCCTTGGTTTTAGCTCTGGAACAATCACGCTAAATGCAATATATATATTAAAGTCCATATTAAAACCACGATCACTTGTCAATAGATTGATTCAAGACTGTTCTGTATTGTCTATTTTGGGACTGGTTTCCCAAAAATTAGTGTAAAGCAGTAGTGGATAGTTCAGGTTAAGTAAAAATCCAGATCAAGATTTTGTTTCAGCCATCTCTGTGACTATAGCTCTTTATTCTCAACTCCTATTTGTATGATCTGGACCTGAACCATCCATCTCTGATGTAAAGCGACCATTTTTGCCCCCTAAAACTTTTAAGTTTTTCTAAAGAAGATATGTATTTTTAATATAATGCCGGCTCTGTGGTGAGCTGAGAGCCTGATTTTGCTCCCTCAGTTTTAACTCACGAGCAGCTTCTGATTGGCCATAGTTGTGTGCCCTTGGCAGGGTACCAGCTTCCTATATGGCGCCCCCATGGGGACTGGAAGATGCAGCTTGCCCTACCTGGGCGGCCCACAGTAATGTGTTGCAAATTGAAAAGGTTCCATGGCGAAAGTGAAATTTTTGCTACTTTTTGGACCCCCGTGAATAGGATGGCTTTCTGTAATGAGGCGGTGAGTGCGGGAGTGGCCTGAGGTGGGCGAGCTTCATCTCAGCGGCTCTACAGGCAAGCCGGGCCCTTATTTACCTCAAGTCGGCACCATAACTAATCTGACCGGGGTGGGAATAGGGCCTAAGCAGACGATATGTAGCCACTCCTCTGGGAGAGACCAGGCTTATTTTTTGAGGTAAAAACCTTAAAAAAAGCAATAAATAAATAAAATTAAGATTAAATCCTTAGTGGGTGGCATTTGGGGGAGGGGGGCTCTACGGCTCATATGCAGCCGCAAAAGCCCCCCCAGGATGCTCACCCTGTACTTACCTTTGCTCGCTGATGTGGGCAGTCCTGATGATCAGGGTTTGAGGCAGACAAGGCTCAGTGAGGCTGCAGAGTGAGTGCGAGGCAGACATAGCGCCCCTTGTCAGAGTCACTAAAGATATAGGCATGCTTGAAGCGTGAGAAGCAGTTTTATGCACAGAACATTAATCTAACAGGTACCTCAGATCAGAGGTGGGGGCTCGAGTCACTAACTCACGACAAATTTGATGACTTGTGATTTGACTTGGCAAAACTGATGGAGAGACTTGGACTCAACTTGGACTTGAGGGCAATGACTGAAGACCTATACCAGATTTGGATCATATGATTCGAGGAGACGAGGATATAGTCTTGGACTCGGACTCATCAAGGAATGACTTGTTTCCGTACCTGCCTCAGATGCAGGCTTTCAGGAGGAGGTAATGGAGGGAACTATAGAAATGCAAAGTATTATGGGAATGTTATAGAAGCAAGTGCCGGAAGCCAGCATGATGTTTGCTCTGGCTGAAATGACAGATTGCCACATTTTTATAGCCAAACAAAAACTTGTGAAGGAACTGATCCCCCCCCGCATGCGGGTTCTCACTCTGTTCCCCTGCCCGTTCTGCTCTCCAATTATAAAACCGCACCGGGTTTTCATCAGACGTCTCTGTGTCTCCAAATGGCTTTTCAGAGCCAGGGCTGTCAGGAAATTAACTCATCATAGGTTGACAGCTGCTAATTTTTCCCCCTCACATGTCAGATGTATCGCCTGCTGAATTTAATAATGAACCGCCAATGTCTGATTAGAAGGGTGCTTCACAAAAGCAAAAAAAAATTAATTAAAATAAAAAAAAAAAATAACATTGACTACCCAGTGGTCCACAGAACTTTTCTCTCTCCTTTAAGTGATATTACTTCTGGTGAGGTTTGAGCATATTCGCTTCATGCAGTGTGTGTGTGTGTGTGTGTGTGTGCGTGTGTGTGTGCCTATCTGTGTGTGTGACAGGGAGAGAGTGAGAGAGTGAGAGTGGCGGTGGGTGGAGGAGAAAAGCAATGGGACAGGATTCACAAGATGAAACAGGGATATGCTGTCGGAGAGAGACATTTGCCATCTTAAATTACAGGCTTCCATTACACACTGAAAATAGGGGGATTTCATCGCACATTTTTCCCTTCTTCCCTCCAATTGAATGACTCTAATCCACTCAGAGGAGCCCGCATGGTATTATTGCCTCCTTGCAGCAGCCTTTCAACGGAGGCATTTGTGTCAAGGGCTCATCTTTTGAAGCCGTCCGTATAACAATGTTTATCCAGCTCTTTATCACTCAGTATTTTATTTAAAGTGCTCATTCTGAGCTCCGTCTTTCCAGCATGGCGAGTATCCAAAGGTCTAAATGAATATCGATTCCCCAGATATTCGTAACCCACGGGGGAGTTACAGTTGGTTCCTGGCAGCGATGATTTGTTCCCCCAGGGAAAACAAAAGTAAGCAGGAACACTAAGCTTTCCCTTTTGACTGATGCTGGTACTGCCCGCACAGCTTGTCCATTATCCCTATGACACAGTGAGTGGTGGTGGCCTGTACCATCTCACCGATACCGCAGGTGTGTCCTCACATGCCACTTAAAACACCAATCAAAGCCCTCACTTGTTTTGCTATGGTTGATTTTAACAGTATCCTAGAGATATGTTTGCAGAGATGTGCTGAAGAGACAAGTCAGATATAAACTATCTATTAATAATAATAATATTCCATTGCTTTTATTACTGGCAATCACTCATTGGATCCCTAATAATAATAATCATTATGATAATAATGTGAGCCTCAGACGCAATGTAAAGTAAGAGGGGGTCTTGTTGTCACTGTTTTCAGGTCCAAATTGTCCAAGTTTGGGGGGGAGGGGGTGTCATCTCCTTCAGGGAATGTGATATTTGGACCCCTCCCCACCCCCTGCATTGGCTTTCTATCAGGATAATAGACATTGTCTCAGACACATCGTCATTGTAAGGAAGTAGCACTAGTTCCCAGGTCTGAGGTGCAGGCAATTTGCCGCCAAACTTCCGCCTTTGTTGGCCGATTGGAATTGCTAAGCGTGGCGGCAATGCACCCCAAACTCCCCTCAACACCCCCCTGTCCATTATGAGGTGCTACGTCTTGGCGCGGTACGGTCCTCACTGTGAGGTTCTGTCAGAAGGCTGCCGACATGCCAGGTCCCCCGGAATGCGTGAACCGCGCCCCCCCCCTCCCCACAGTGGGTCCTGCGCGCATAACCTTTCCTCTAGCACCAGCCCCCTCCCGCAGCAGCCTGTACGATCAGCTGCTCTGATTTGACACTGCAAGCTACACTGGTTTCATGAGGGATTAAATGCCACCTGAGTCATATTTATCCTACACGAATCAGCAGCGGTAAGCAGCACCGTGTCTGTGTCAACACCCCCACGGGGCAACCCGAAAGGTTAACCCGTCCCAGGCATGGAGGGGGTGGAGGGGCATGCTGCCCTCCGGGGGCTGGACTGGGGGGCTAGTGGGGCCCAGGCCTCTGACTGACCGAAGGAGCAGAGTGGCTCGTCAGAGAGTCAGAGTCCCCTGTGACGGCACTAGCTCTGAACTTCAGGTCCCTTGACTCCCAGAGGCCATCCACCGTAAATAATAAGCCTGCAGGTCTGCTGACCCATACATGTAATTTTAAAAAAGATCTCGGCAGCCGCCAGCCTCAATGGGCCGAGTCGATGTGATGCTTTGCTGCAGCCAAGAATGAGCAAAATAAATAAATAAATAAATAATAATAATAATAAAACAAGTTTCATCATTAATAATACAGCACAAGATAGATGTTGAGTCTTGGGGGATGCTGGGAAATGGAGTTCTCGTTATAGAATGTGACTCTTGGGTTTGGATTGGTTTTGAGAAACAGTCAATGGCTATTAGGAATAATGGAGCCAATCAGCAGGAGGACGGTAAATCAAAGCGCTCTGCGGAGAGACGGCTCAGAGCCATGGGTCACTAGAGGTGTGTGCGTCATGTGACTGGCATCGTTTCAGGCATAAAGCATATCTGAGCGCCAAGATCACTGCCAGTGTTTTTCTCTGCCCTGTCTCTCCACGTCTCAATGACGGAGCCCCGAGGTGGGCCGATTCCTCACTCTTGATCCACTATCATCTTTCTTTGATCAAACCCAAAGTGAGAAACGTCTAACGAAATTGCGCCTGACTGCCGTGTCAGACGGGGCCCATTTAGGAGCAGCTTTGCATTTCAGAGCTGATGTTCCTTTAAATGTTCTTGCGCAGCTACCCTTCTGGTCAGCCCAGAAGAGCTCTTACATTAGCACGTCCAGCACATGCTACTATCTGAAGGACAAGGAATGGAGCAGAGGTTACAAGGGTTTTCAAAGAGAGCTGAATACAGAGGACGTCCGTGAAAGAGATACATAAATGGAATCTCGCAGTGGCCCTGTATGGATAAATGGATGGATGGATGGATGGATGGATGGATGGATCTGAATTTTCTGATTATTGCTGATTATCTGAATTATGAGTGGGTTGGCACCCCATCCTGGGTTATTCCCTGCTATTGCACCTGTAGCTTCCAGATTGGTCTCTGGACCTCCCGTGGTTGCAGAAAATGGATGGATGGATTATGGGGGATGGGGCTATTTCTGTAAAACATATCCCCAGTCAATCAGATGCCACATTCAGTACCCAAAATGAAAATTCTGGAGCAGGCAGATTCATGGCAGATATTTAATATAAATTCAGAACATTCAAAAGCTCCCCATCACCTCTTGGTTTACACCAATCGACACATGAGGAAACAGTCAGCTGACTCCTTAGCATCATGTATACTATAACATCCGGGCTGTGTGTTTGACAGACGGTGTGACTGTTAGGATTAGCGTTAGCGGAAGTGCCATTTCCATCTGGCCCACATCCACTCTGCTCACTTATCACCTCCTTCGTCTTTCTTTCGCTGTCTTTTTTGATTCAGCAATTTAATAACTGCGAGAGCTGACAAGGGCAATGCTGAAAAATGGCCCCTATAAAACGTAAGTACCTCAATCAGACTGGTGAGATTTACCAGCCACGGTGGATCTCCCCACGTCTAGCCCTTAATGAATTAATGCTGAAATATGCAGGAGTTCGGAAGTCATTAGAAGTAACACGCATCTGCCATTTAATATTTATGCATATAATATTTGCCATGGAGATGGGAGAGGCCAACAGCCCCACTGATGCAGATTAACACTATTACACAGTGGAATAAGCCAGACCGATTGTGACAAAGTGCAGGGTTAATGACTCCAAAAAAGATCTAAGCACTGGAATAGTTTTGCTAGAGGGCAGTCGTGGCAAGACTGGAACCCAGGACTCCTATGTGGAAAACAGAGGCTTTACCCACAACACCAAAAAGCACAGTCGGTAATTCAGGTCCAGAGAGTGAAAGTCCAGACCAAGATTTTATTTAAACCAACCAGTTGAGCATAAGCAGTCACAATCACAGAGTACTCAACTGGTTGGTTGAAACAAAATCCCAGCCAGGATTTGGACCAGAATTACTCAACTTTGCCAAAAAGAAACAAGCCCTCACTTGGTCAGGGGTCCTGCTAGGATCACTGTGCTACTATTTACACATTAAGACCTGGTAGCGATCAACTCTCAGAATGTGTTCTGATATGATTCCTTTCATGATTTCCTTTCCTTCAGCCACAAGGTCTTTGTAACATTCACCAGTGACTGACTAATTGATAACCAACAGACCTCCTCTGCGGAAACAGACGCTTTTAATGATGGTCCGGAAGTCATTCAGCATAAGTGAGCGGTGGCCTACTTTTTTATGCATAGATGCAAAGCCCTGGTTTCTGGACACTCAGCTCTGCTACTTGAGTCAGGCTACAGGGATATTAGCAATGAAACCCACATTTATTCATGCACATTTCTGCCGGAAACCAGATGCAGAAAACATGACAGCCGCAACAAAAACAAAGCGCAGACCACTCTCTGTGTCACGTTTACGTTTCTCTGTATATGTAGACGGTCAGCTCGGGAGACACACGACAGGAGTGTCACCAACACTGACTTATCTCATAAATCTCTCCAGGTGAGGCTGGGTTTTTAACATCTACTGAGACGCCCATTTTAAGTTGGTTTTATTTCCTCTGGAAAAATCTTGCAGCGGCTTAGCCGTGGCATCTGTCACATGACGACAGACATCAGGAAAATTAAATAAAAGTAAAATTAAATTTTACACCCCCAATTTGGCTCACAAGTAAGTGAATCGAAAGAAATGAAGATAAATAAATACTAAATGAATTACTCTAGTATGAGAATAGCACCGATTATCATAGGTAAATTAACAGTTATATTTTTGTGTCAAAAAAGTAATTATTTCTCAGTGCAGAGACAGTGAGATGAAGGATACATTAAAGATGAAAAGATTAGAGCGAAGTTCAGGGTGTCTAATTGATGCCACGGAATGCTAAAACGGCTCTGGTGGTGGATACTGATGATCCATAGAAAAATTGGGATCCCTTAAGAAAGGGATCATCCCCAAATATCCCAGCTGCTGATGAGGCATAAGATTACAGCAGGTTTAAAGGAGGAGTGGCACGATAAGACTGGATGCAAGGTGCCACATTTCCACAATGTCCCTGCGTGTTCCCGAAGACAACCGAGGTCAGACTCTAGTGCTATACACACACACACATACATATATATATCAACAACTTCATTCCAAGGATGTCAAGCCATTTGTTTCAAGCTCAAACCACAAGTAGGGAGCTTGTCAACGGGCAAGAAAGAGACACTAATAAAAATTCATGGAATCTGTTCAGCCACAAAAGCGAAGGCGAGCGTAGAGGTCACTTTGTGTCTGTTCCCTGGGCCGGTCAGGGGTCCTGCGTGGTCCTAAAGCAAGACAGCACGTTTTCATGCATCATGTAGCAGATAAAGATTTGAGGCTGAGAGCACACTTGTCTGGATGAAGAAGGAGGAGCTGCTTTTGGGTCTGGGCCCTGTGTGGTAATTCAGCCCAGGTGTCATCACTCTTCCCGCCATCATATCGTCACGCACTCCATCTTCTGTCCTCACCGGCGAGTGCGATGCCGAAAGTGGGCTGCGGGGAGACGCCGGCCCTCCAGACTCCCCTTCCAGGTGTTGACCGCCTGAAGCTTGCGAGATATGAGCGTGGCACCATTTTTTGTGATTACCCTTCATTATTTGGGCTCTAATAAGTCTAACGCGGGTCACAGATACCAAAACGAGTCAGCAAGCGGGCCTGGGCCAAACGTATTCCACACACCCGCAATTTCTGCCGGTTATTTGTCATATAGGCGAATAATACATTGTGTATGGTCCCCGTGATGACATCATACATCAGAGTGAAATATAAGCAGAGATGTGTTCCGTGATTATCTAAGGCTGTAGATTTTTTCATTAAACAAAGAAAATATCTCTTTAAAAGATTAGCAATATATTTATTTGGTGGCCAGATTGTGCAGGTTTATCATAAGCATGCCTCTGAGCTGCCCCCCATCTTCCCAGGGCCATTTTTCTCAGTCCCCAAACTAAAAACAAAAGAAAATAGCTACTTTCCTTCGCAAATAATCTAAAGGATGAGTGTAAATAAGGGAAAGCCCCCTGATGTATTTGTGCTACCATTCTGTGTCTGTATCTAATGAATAGGGTCTTCCCACACGCCGTTTATGTGCGGGGGGGATTTCACTTACTCCAGAGGTCTATTTGGATCATAAGGTCTCCCCCACACACTTCTGCTACAGGACTCTTCCACACTACTGACTTCCCTCACACTTTAGTTTGGGCAGCTTGTAGTCAGTGTGTGGGAAGTGTGTGGTTAGTGTACGGTCATTGAGCAGTTAGTGTGTGGTCAGTGTATGGCCAGTATGCGGTCAGTTTGTGGTTAGTGTGCGGTCAGTGTGCAGTTAGTAGGCGGTCAGTGTGTAGTTAGCGTGTGGTAAGTGTGCAGTCAGTGCGTGGTCAGTATGCAGTCAGTGTGTTTAGTGTGCGGTCAGTGTGCAGTTAATGTGTGGTCAGTGTGTAGTTAGTGTGCAGTCAGTATGTGGTCAGTGTGTGGTTAGTATGTGGTCAGTGTGCAGTTTGTGTGCAGTCAGTGTGTGGTCAGTATGTGGTCAGTGTGCAGTTTGTGTGCAGTCAGTGTGTGGTCAGTATGCGGTCAGTGTGTAGTTAGTGTGCAGTTAGTGCTTAGTAAAACTGGTCTCCAGCACCCTCAGTGTGTTTTCTACAGCACCCTGCCGCTATAACCCTACTTTGACTGTGTGTTAGAGCTTCTGATAGACTTGTTAGGGCCCTTTCTGGCCCTTGTACATAGTCTGCATCATTATTCTGATTGGTGGGCTGCTTCACGATGAGCGGAAATGCTGGCCTGTTTTTTTTTATGACGAGGAAACCAACTTTCTAACAAGGAGCTCCACAATTCTGTCATCAAGGCAACACCAGCGCCCTGGTGGCATCCCCTTTGTTGGCTGTATTGTTTCTGGGAGCTTGACATTGCTAGAATGCGTTTTGTTCCGGAGCAATGGCCAAGGCCGGTTGCACCACACTCGCCCGCTTTCTCGCCATCATCCGGCTCAGTTCGGTGCTGCAAAGACAAGCAGTTAAAAGCTATTTTTAAAGAAAGCTAAACACTGATATAAGCACCTCGCTGGATCAATGCCTTTAAGGTAAAAATTACATTTATATTTACTTTTGAGATGCTTTTATAAAAATTACCTACAGTTACTTACAGTTTTATTTTATCTAGATTGCTTCAGTTTGCAAAACTGTGTTGAGGTCCAAAATCAGATTCCAATCCTGAGACTATTTTTGGTTTTCTTTTGGTTATCCTTTGGTTACATTTTGGTTATCCGTTGGTTACTTTATTGGTTATCCTTTAATCTGTCTGCCATCCTCATCCTCTGCCCAGATGCCTCTTTTTAGGTTTTGTAGTTCCTGGCTGGGTTTTTTTCCCACAATGCCTGTCATGTTGGCGACAACGGCAGCAGAGAAGGGTGAACGCTAAGTGCCAGAGGACATGGATCTGCATGGAGTTTATCACGGGGAATGAGGGGGGGGCCCTTGAAGTTCAGACGGCAGTTGGATGTGGCACGTTAAAGCACGGCGTCATGTAAGGGTCGGGGGGGGCCTGCCAGGACCCCCCTAAGGGAAGCTCCTCCACACCTGACATCAAAGCCGTCATTAGCACCACGCTAAAACAGGTGTTCACACGTGCTGCCCCTCCCCCTCTCGCCCCCCAAACCCCCGGTTTTCCTTTCTGTGGACGTGGTGGCATACCGAAACTTAAATC
>JAABNX020000053.1:8216911-8239961 GCA_015163995.2 Mormyrus lacerda | reverse complement strand
GAACGGCTGTAGCAACCCCCCCACCTTGTCAAGCCCCCCCCCCCCCCCCCCACATCACCCGGTCACTTTGAGAAGTAATGAGGCCGTGGCTGGGGTGAAATTTTAAATAAACTGCATTGTTTTACGAAATATGTCAACGTGGGAAGGAAAAAGGAAAAAAAAAAAAAAACGTATTGTAGCTAATCAGCCAAAATGGCGTGATTCATTGCTTAATTTAAGGGTGCTGGGCTGTAAATTATTGCAGGAGTGCCAAAGCTAATTTCTGCTGTGACAGGGGGAAATGAGGAATGAGATGTCCGACTGGCTACAAGTGAAATGCTTCCATCCTTCTTCTCTGGTTCAGTTTTACTTACTCTAATGATATATAATAGCCTGAAACTACATTTAACCTGTGTATTGAATGGCGGGGGGGAGAAATGCAACAGAGACCCTCAAGATCCTTCAGGAAAAGCTACATTTTCTTCGGGCATGCAGGTGTGTGGGGGGGGGCATCATGTCTCTTTAATGTGTTGCAGAGACGCTTGCAAGATTCAGACATGCAGAAAGGGGTTGTAACCTGAGTGTGGGGCAGGGTGTATATAAAGGCGGGGTCAAAGAATCATGGATTCCCAGCTGAAAGCCCCAGCTGATTGGCCCCCTCTCCTGTCACTCACTCATTCAAACATATCTTTGGCCAATGATAATATTTGCCTCTCCCAGAATCCTAGAATCATTCTGGTTTGGGGCTGAATGTCCAATAGGCAAGGCCTTGGTGGGCAGAGCTCTGCCTTCCAATCAAACACCAGACTTTAAACACTGCTGGTATCCTCGTCAGATATATATCCATACATCAAAATATCAGCATAAACCGTCTTTCAGTCAGCGGATTCTGATCCACACGTGTACCAATACGAGCAGCTGAATTCAGGCCGTCTATCTTCGGATATGAGGCAGGATTACTGACAAGAAGCTCCCCTGAACACTGTGGAGGATCATTACACTTTAAAATCCTGAATAATATTAAAACTATAAATGCATGCATATACAATTATATTGTTTTTCCTCACAATTTTTTACTATTTAGCTATACTTAAAATTTCTGAATACACACACACATATATATACACATATAGTAATGTGCATAAAAATGACATTCAAAGCAGAAACAAGGAACAATGAATACAATAGATTAATACAATATATTTAACTCAACCTTAAATTGCAGGTTACAGTATGAATTCTGTCCCGTGTACCCTAGCGCTGCTCCAGCTAACGCTAACATGGGCTGTCGAGAATATAATAAAAGGCATTTTATAGTCAGATATGACAGTTATTATCATGTGGCTGTGAGCATAGCAGTAACACGCATGAGTAACAACAGATCTGAGATTAGACTGTGCAGATGTGGAGGTGTGAGCTGCCAATAAGCATGTCTGAGTGGTTTTACACCCTGGGTTTGCTGATAATGGCCCTACAAGCTATACCATACACCTAAGACAATGCTGACAGTCTTTAAAATGCACCTCAGTGAGGCCGTTTGGTCGCTAATTGCCTCCTGAATAAAGTAAAAATGATGACAGTCTCAAACTAAAAATAAATCCTCACAGGCAAAACAGTGCATGTATTGATTTGCGATCAATTCTACTCTATAATGCGACGTTCTTTCTTACCTAATACTAGGATTTGAAATTATTTTGGACTAGATATATTAAGCTAAAGACACCGACAGTTTGATGACGTGCTTGGGTTCTGCGAGACTGGGGTCAGAATGATGCGTTTCCTGTGTGTTAAATGTATGGTTTTAGGTTAAGTTGCAGCCGCTGAAATGAAGAGTTTTCAGTGTAGTGGCCACTGATGGGACATAATCAACAGGTCAGAACCTGCTGGCATGAAAGTGACCACTGCATACGGAAGACTGGCCTAGCTATATTTTGGGCATTACCAGCTGTGACTTGATTTACAATAAAGCTAGTGGGAAATCCAAAAAAAAAAAAGTGCTGACTACCCACGTAGCACCGGTGAGCGCAGCGGCTGCTGGCAGGATGACATGGTGACCAGGGAGCAGAAAAGAGGAGAAAAAGAGGCACTGATCATGTAGCTTCACTCTGTCCCTGCAGCTTCACCTTAATCCTGTACAGTTATAGCTTCAGCATGACCTTCTGCAGCTTCAGCATGGCCCTACAACTTACACTGTAGCTTCAGTGTGACCCTGTGTAATTTCATGTGACTCTGCAGCTTCATCCTGCAGCTTTAGCGTGATCCTCTGCAGCTTCAGCACGACGTTATACAGCTTCACGGTGACTCCTCTACAGGGTTGTCAAAACTCAGGCATCCGGCGTGACACTCACACTTTCTAACTCTCACGCTCCCACAGGAAATCTTACGGCAAATTTATATTATTCAACTATAAACCTAAAATTAGCTAGATCAAAAGCATTTTGGTAGTTTGCAAACCCTACAGACTATTTACAAGGTACTAAAGCTGTTACATACATGTAAATGTTTGTGCAAACTTGTCTTGAACTGAAAATTTCATGCCAGCCAGCTGAATAAAGTTGGTGACAGTGCAGCTTCACTGTGACCTTGCAGCTTCAGCCTGACCCTGTTCAGCTATACTGTGACCCTCTGCAGCATCACACACTTCACTGTGTTGCTGGCATGACCTGGCTCTGAGAAGCCTAATGAAGTCCAGCAAAATGAGAGTCTGGCCCACATTCTGTATTTAATTCTACAAAACCGAAAGGCCTTTGAAGGCACGTTCATTTTCAGTCTTAAAATACCCCAGCACCCCCACAATGTGCCACACACCCACAGGGCGATAAGGCCTCCTCAGCATCACGACAAACAGACGGCTGGATGATGTCAGACGGGAAGCGACACCTGACTGCACCGTGAGGAAAACTGATAAAAGGTTTAACGACAGTCACAGCACCGAGCAGAACCTTAACGGCAGAATGGGAGGGTGGTGTGAAGCCATGGCGGAACACCTCAGCTTTACGCTGCAAGGGAACCGCGCAAGGGATGAGGCGGAGGGCCTTGCTGTCCCGCGGCTTTTGTGAAGCTAAAAACACGGCAGCGCACTTACAGTGTGAAACGCTGTGAATTCCTGACGCCAGTGAGTGCCATTTAGAGATCTGACTTCACATGCAAACAGAGAAAGAATAGGCTAGGCAATTATAATAAATTGGAAAACAGTTAAATGCTAGTTTAGTTATATTTAATTTTCTGGTTAGCTGACACATTAATCGAAAGGGACCTTCAGTTCAAGTAGCTGCTTCGGTTCAGTGCTGTATTCAAATAGACGGCTGGTTAAGGACACGGTTAAGATTCTCATTAACAGGTGAGCCTTTTCATGCTCTCTGTAAACACTATATGAATGCCAGCTCTGCATTTCTTCAGACTTCCTATCAGTTCCCTCAGTAGCGATACCATCAACCATCAAATTACGGACATTAAATCACCTAGTAACGCAAAGATATAAATGTTCTATTAACTGGTTTCAGAAAAATAACAAACATAACAACCATTTTTAATTATTTAGCTCATTATTAGTTTATTATTTTATTTTCTCCATGTGAAACGAACCAGAATTTGGTCCCTCAATCATAAAGACTAGAAAAACCTCAACAGCAAGCCTCTGATCCCTCCTCCTGCTTCCCGCGCTTTCCGGCACGTTCCGAGGTGGCAATGGCGAGGGGGGGACGGCTGTCCCCTCTAGAGAAGTAGCTGCTGGGATGCCTCCCTGGCAGGTATTCCATTTTCGCCAAAGGAAGCGCTATTATTATTAACATCATTTGTCTGAATCATTACTCCCCGGCTGGGCTGGGCACGTGCTATGGAGATGGCATGGTAATAAATGAGCACCGGCGTCCTCGTGGCCTGGGCCTGCACCTTAGCTGCCATCCTGCCGGCGTCAGGGCCATCTTTCTGAGCGTCCTCGAGTCCCCAAAAGGGACGGCTATCTATTTGTTCTCCACTGGGTTACCCACTCTGTCTGTTGTTGTTTGCACTAAAGGGGACAAATTCAATTCATTCATACGACATGAAAGCACTGATACAGTGAAAAGAAATGGCGTGCATGCGTGTGTGTGTGTGTGGGTCTCTGTGTGTATCTGTGTGTGTATGTTTATTATGATTGTATTACACTGTATGGACCAAAGTTCCCCACAATTTAATAAAAACCTGTAATTTTGATGCTGTGAGGACCATTTTTCAGGTTCTGACAAAGATCTGTGAATGCAATCAAAAAATTAAAATGCCAGAAGTCTCATATTTTTGGTTAGGGGTTAAGGTCGTCATGTTGGAATTAGAGTTTTCCCCTTAGAAATGAATGGAGAGTCCCCACAAAGATATAATTACAAACCTGCGTGTGTGTGTGTGTGTGTGTGTGTGTGTTTGGGTTTGCACAGATCACATTTGAGGATCAACTTGTCCCCAAAGTGTAGTAAACCTGAAATCTCCCTACTTTTGGGGTCATGTTTTGAGGTCCCCATTTGGATAACCTCAGTTTTATAAAAATCTGTGAAAGTAATAAAAAAAAGTAAAAATACCAAAAGTCTTGTATTTGGCTTGGTTACTTAAGGTGAATGGACGGTCCCCATTTTGTTAGAAAGACCAACCTCTGTGTGTGTGTGTGTGTGTGTGTGTGTGTGTGTGTGTGTGTGTGTGTGTGTGCGGAGGCAGGAGGTGAGGGAATAACCAGAGAAAACAAACAGAGAGCAAAAAAACCACAGAGAGGGGAAAGCTGTTGAACATGGACTCGTGCAGAGAGTACGCATATTGAGGTGGCCTTTATCCTGATATCTGTGCGCCGTAATTGGGGTCAAAAGACTTAAGCAGGCTGCAGTGGGAGCAGCCTGTAGTTCCCCCGCAGTATTAATCTCTCACCCCTCTCAGCCAGCTCAGCGGCCTGATTAGGGGACCATGCCGGCCCACGGATTGCCGGCACTCCTGTTTTGAGCGCTAAGAGCTTCTGATTCGTCCAGCTCGCCTAGCTGTATGCATAAGGCGGCTGAAACACGATACAACGTCCTAAGGGGGGCAATGCTGAGGCGTGACGGCGGCAGGCAGGTCGGAGCCGGCGGGGGTCGGGTGAAGGGGGGGGGGCTTCTTCCGTGACATGGGTGGGGTGGGCTGAAGGTCCGGTTAGGGGCTGGGTGTAAATCTGCTTGGGTGGAGTGTGGGTACAGTTTAGGCTCTGGCATTCCCCTCCCCAAAAAAAAGGATGAAATTTTCAGTTTAGGTCCCATGAACAGACACAGAAACATTTATTAATAAATTTCCAACCATTTCTTCAGCATTTTGATGACTTGCAGTAAACGATAAAAACTGCAAAAAGAAAAAGAAAGAAATATCCAGTGGAAACACATTCAATTAATTATTAAATTTCACAGTAATTTATGTGCAGACACAATAGTATATTTTCTAAAAATAATTCAGCATGGTAAATTCTCTTTTTTTCATTTTATTGAGACAATCCTAAAAGAACACATATGTATTTAAATATATATGAATAGTTTTTCTCTCTATTAAAAGAAGACCTTCATGTTGCTGTTATTCCTGGTGTGTAAACCACTGTGGTGCTTGTTTGTTTACAGATTTATGTTGTTTGTTAAGTCTGTATATTTACAGTGAAGTGCTGCATCTCCCCTGTCCGCTAACACAGATCTGCTCTCATGAACACCCTGCCTCTGAATGTGGCCCGAGCATGTTAGTGTGGGAGGGTCTTTACCCCCTCATAGCTCTGCCTGCTCTGACCGCCACGATCCACATACATGTTCATTCCCACAGACCGCCGTCAGTGAGATTTTTCCAAGATTAACCATTTTTTTCTCTATCTGCTTTGCCTCAAATTCAGCAGCACCCAAGCAGAACTCAGTTATTTTATTCATAAAAAAAAGCATCACAAGGTTGAGGTTGGAAAGATGGAGTTAAAGTACGTCCGGTCACCCCTAGCAGGAATGTATGGCTTCTATACGAAATTAATAATGGCGGTTTAACTTCAGCTATCTAAAAAAACAGCTAATAAAAAGATCGGGTAAATCCCGGCGAAGCCACGCGTGCAAACTGTCACATTAATAACACTGTGCCCATATTCAAATTTTCTGTCCAAAGCTAAAGAGAGATTGAACACCCTGCTGTTGCGCGACCAAGATTGAAGACGTGTCTCGTTGACGTTGTTAAAAGTTTATGAAAATATATGAATCCTCAAATGTCATTGGCCGCCTGGGCTCTGAGTCGCCGCGCAGAATCGCTCTTTTAATCAACATGATTGAGTGCTGCGGGGTCGGATTTTGGGGAATTTTTAACAAAGGGGGAGAGCACAGTTTAAAACCCAAAGTATCGGGGCACTTGTGAACCAGAAGGGAATCTCTGGGGTTTTTATGTTCAGCTGCTGGGGTAGGGACACTTGAGGGCATCGGAATGTTGCCATTAGCATGGTGTTTATTAAGACCGATGTGACGCGAGCCCTCCGTCAAAGACGAACAGACGGCGAGCCGTGTGCATACGTGAAACGTGGCAGGTGCTGCCCGCATCACGACATGCCAGGGCATCGCCAGCTTGCACACTGACAGTATGGCGACATGTTGATTTGCACGAGAGACACGTCATTTCCAAGTGGAACCTCGGCCTTTGCCCCGTCGAAGGCGGAGCCCATCCCACTAGCCACCCGCCCACCAGCCTGCACAAGATAAGCGAACCCGAGGCTGCGGGCAGCATAGCCTGGTCACGGCAGCAGATGGTGTTTTTTCAAAGTCTCAGACTAGAGCGCCGATAGGTCGCCATCACGGCTCTGAAAAGCGCAGAGCTGAACAAAACGTGCTTCAATTTTAACATTCATTCCAAATATTCAAATTGCCGATTCGCATTCTTGCGGCGAGTCGAGGATGTGCTCCTACCCAGACCCACTCTTCGGGGTTTGGGAAGGTGCGGGCCTCAGTCACGGAGGCGGGAAAGCACCAGTACATCTGCTAACCTGAACCCAGAAAGCCCAGCGTGGGAGTTACTGCGCAGGCAACATGAAAACATCCTTCTGGGGCAAAATTCTCAAGGTCCAGGAGCAGGAGGACAGGAAAGCAGAAGATGAAAAGAATGACGGAGATGAGCACACATGTCCGGGGAGACAGACAGCTGGAGAAAAGGGGGTTTATTGGAGTCAGAATAGTGGTTTCCAGTGAGATCAGGAAGGTCTTCAGGCCAAAAGCGTGGCATGCAATCCATCAGCCCAGCGTCCTCCGGAGTGGGGAGTGGTGACTGGCAGCCATGGTGTCCCAGGAGCCGGGGATGCAGATAAAGGGTGATGGAGCACCTTGGACCCCAACGAGTCGTCCCTCCTTTGTGCGGCATGCCGCACTCAATCACGGATGTGTTTGGCTCAGGGGCACAGAAAACCGAGGGATCGCGTGGCACACCTGCGCTGAGCGGGAGGGGGGGCAGCCTGATGAAGACCAGCTGACCACAGGGGGTGGGGTACCTGGGAACTCTGGGTCTCTGATCCAAACTCGCAGGCTGCTGCAAATAGTAGTAATAATAATAATAATAATAATAATGATGATGATGATGATGTGTGTAAGTGGGTACCCTGTTCCCCCTCCCCACAACCAGGAAGACACAAGAACAACTTCTCCAAAAATAATAATGAGATTATTTTGCTATTCTGTGGAGACATTACATGGTTCCTCTGGTTACGTACTGACTGAACTGAAGATCATGATGGGTATTTCACCATGGTATAAAATACCAGAATAACAAGCCATACAAAATCATATTTTACTACTGTGGGGGAATTTTCTCTCAAGTATTACTCTTAAATATACTGAATTGAGCTCTGTAGTAATCAAAATCAAAGTGTTATGCTGCAACACATTAAGCTGGTATTCTGTTTCTAAATTTGCATCCCCACAGTGTGCTCTCCTGTTTAGACTCATAATTTTATTCTGGGGCACTATAGGCAGCATTGGCTGCAGAGACACCAGACTGCTATGGAAAATACTCATACTCATGTCTGAAAGGCTGTTTACATTTGACCCTCTGTGAGAGTATCCATGACATATCAGCACCATACACCATGACCCTATGACGCCTGAACTGTCCAATCAGAGGGAAGAACTGGAATTTACAATAATCATCACCAGTCAAAGAAAAAAAAATGTTTTCTTGGTACATTGATGCTGTCAGGCCTACGTTTATTTTTCTTCGCCCATTCTCTTCCAATTTTGGATAAAATAAAACGTGATGAAAAAGTTTTGTCTTGTTGAGCACAATTTAGGTCCCTTAATTGGAGATCAAAGCTTCCTCTCTGTCACTGAGATGGTAGCGAACATCAATTACCTGCTCACTTCTCAATCTCTTAAGTAACTTCAAAGTTTCAGATGCCTAACCTTGACCTCTCTCCTGCCCCCCTTGAGGCAGCCTTATTTTAATAACCAGGCACGGGTTTAAAAAAATCTGGGGTCTTAAGAGGTTTCGATATTTCATGAGAGCTGTCACGTTAGGAGAATTTGTCTCTTTAAGCTATACGTGAAATATGAGTAACTGGAAGGAAAAAAAAACTGTGTTTCCCCCTCTCGCAAAGTACTTTTGATGCGCATTAAATTGTAAATTATTCTGTGCCATAATGGCAGGCAAAAATGGCTCACCATTATGCTTTGTCAGTCATGGCAGGCTGAGGAATTACTCAGCTGTCAATCCGGCCGTCAAGCAAAAAGGATTCCGGGACGGATCAATAAGGGAGGGAAAATCCGCTGTAATACCTTTCAGTGCTTGTCGGAATATATAACATATGACAGATGTCAGCCTTGTTAGCTTTTTATTTACGTATCACGGAGGAAACAAGTTAACCATAGCAGTGTGCAAAGGACATAAACAAATATAATCACGGGAATATAAAAATCCATCTTTTCCTTCAACGACCCTTAATTCGAGTGAGTTGCCCCTCAAATATAAAATAGATTTGTCCACTTATTTGGTCCCTTTAAAAACTATCCATACGCTGAGTGGCTTAAGAGTAGAAGAATGCAAACACCCTTTTTGCTCAATAGTAAACTAATTGCACCAATTACTCAACCAAGGAGCTGTCTAACTGCGGACTTCGAAAGCAGGTTTGGTTCAATGGTGAGAGCTTGCTAATTTGTAACCGGCTGTCTGGTTGCATAATTGATTGGCTCAAACGTGAACTGCTTGGAAAGGTACGGGCGTCTTCTCCTACAGCGTCTGACCTCCAAGCCAGAGCCTGACCTTCCCTCTCGATAAATATTCATTCTGCGAGCTTACTGGGAAACAGAGTCCAACGTAAGAAGGCAAGGTTATTGCTATAAAAATCTACGATAGGTTTAAGTTGTGAGGTCGCACAAGGTCACCCCAGTACTTACAGCTGGGAGCTGTCTTAGTATGGCATTCTGGGAGTTAGGCCGTTGGCACAGCTGTGAACTTTGTCAATAATTCTTTTATTCTAAGCTTTTCTAGTCTTTTTTTTTCTATGTTTTCGTTTTTGTCTTTTAGCTCGCTGCCCCTCCATCATCGTTTGGTCCATTTTCTGAAGGCTGACACCTAGTGCACTGAGACTTAGAATCAGCACCTTTGCTAAAAGGCGACTGTTCTCAGTTGATGTGAGATTAAAAGCCATTCTTCTGATGCACGCATGACTAAGGAGGACAAGGTATACATGCTCTGTGGTGGATCTGTCGGTTCTCTGAGGCTGGGGACCTCCTCACAAGCTCAGAGTGCATAGATAGACACCTTCCACGATACGATCCTGCATCACCTAGTCTGTGTCCCTCATCGGGTCTGCCCATCCCCCCCCCCCAGATGGACACACAGTCCTCACATGCAAATCCAGAGCTATTACTGTGGACAGCTCAGCACCATGACAGATTTACACCTCCTGACTAGTGAATCTGCTACTGCCTGTGCCTCAGGCGAGTACAGAAACAATTAGTGTGAAGCTCTTGATACTGTCCACCTCCATCGACGGGCCGGGAGGGTATTAAAGGCCTATCGAGTGAAGCCTGGATCCGGCCTTACCCTTGACGGCTAGAGAATCCGTTACCCGGGGTTAAGGGCACTGTGGCCAGAGTGAATTTACACCGACCGCCATGCATATTTAAACGCCCCCTGAGTAGGCGTCCTGGCAGCTAGGAGTGGCATAGAAAGGTGGGGGGGGGATATCTCTGTTCCCAGATCCATGGAGACTGCAGCATTCCGTGGTCTTCCTTACGTTCTCGTAAATCCTGCCGTATCCCACCCGCCCCCCTTGCCATGCTAACACGCCAGGCAGATCGGCGACCTCTCCCCGCTCCCCGACCTCTGCTGCGGCGGCACCGTACACATGCTTGCTGGAAATGCAGCCTTTCACTCCCCATGTAAAGACGGGCAGGAGCGGCAACAGATGTTGCCCCCCAGCCGTTAACAGGTGTCCCTCCCACGGACGTGGCCCCTGGTGTGTCCTCTACTTCCTCCAGTGTGCTGTCACCCTAAATCCTCCCCCCTCCCCGACTGTTCCTCTGCTCTCCACACATTCATCCGCACTTTGAGGTGATTGCACAGCCTGACAGAATCCCAGTAACCTGGGGTGTAGCTAGAAATTTTGCCCCCATCCACCCACTTGGGGTGACACTTTCAACTCAATTTAATTCAATTCAATTGTATTTGTAGAGAGCATTTTCACAACATTACAATGAGCTTTACATTAACTCAGCCCAGAGCCCTCAGTAAGTGATCCAGAGGCGGCAGTGGCAAGAAAAAACTCTGTAGGAGAAGCAACCTCAGAGTCAAATGGGGAGCCCATCCTCCAGGGGCCGGCAGAGAAAGTCAAATGCACAATGGAAAAATTTTAATTTACAGAGTGCAAATTTTAAGATTCAAATGCAGAGGGCAGGCAGGTGCTAATGTTCCTTCTGATGGCAGGAAGAACGGTTTCAATCTTAAGATATCTGCAGAGGGGAAGGGAGAGGTCACCAATGTATAATGCCCCCCCCCAAATCTGCCAGGGTATCCAATGCCCAGCAACACCCCTGCTGGTGACACAGGACCTCTACCCCACGTGATACGCGCAATGCCGGTGCGTGGTCCTCCCGTGACATGACTCTCCGGGCTACCTGGCCCGCGACGTCAAACCCGCGATAAGCGCGAAGGCAGCGAAAATGCAGGTGCGGCAGCAGTGCCGTTTGCTGCTGAATAATTATTCCCGCGCTGGCCTGCAAATCCTACCCAGTGGGCTGTGCATCTGATGCTGAGGCGTCTGCCAGGGGGTAAACGCTGGCCCATCCATCACGAGGCCACTTGACAAATACATTCCATAATAGAAGTTTATTTTTATGGGAGGCTGAATCAAGGACTTTCCCATGCATACAAAAACGTGTCAAAATTATTTATGAGTCCTGCTGAGATGCACAATATGTCATATCAAACTCCTATTTTCCCTCCCTGGCTCAGGCTGTCAATACCTCCGCCGCTATCAATAATGTGGGATGCCGCTGTTATATACCCCGGGGTTTCTGAGGTCATCCATCCCCCCCCCCCCCCCCATGCCCAACCTTACTTGACCACTTTCTGCTGCGCTGGGCATGGCCGGCCTTGCACGACACGCACACGCTTGTGCAAACATGCTTTTATGAACAGCAGCAGCAGTTCTCTTGCAGCCATGTTCCCACACCCATACCTGTAATCCGATGGACGCCCGGTCGGCAGATTGATTTTGGGCCCCTTACCGCCAATCAACCCAGGGCCTGCCAGACCCTACTATCTCAGTTGTACTTTATTTTATTGTCTGCTAAATAAATTTGATGTAATGTAAAGGTAGCACTCTGGCACATGCCCTCAAACACAAATTCTGCCATAACCCCAGCCCTAATCCTGTTGGGAATATCGGGATTCTGTCCCAGATGGCTTCTGGATGAGTGCATAGATTCCTATGACACCCAAATGCAGTAAAATCCCGGTCAGGCAATCACTAGTCCTCAAACAGGCTTTTTGTCCATGCATCAAATGGGAATGCGGGAGGGGGGTATAAAATTTTAATAAACAAGGTTAGTTTAAGCCCCTTTTAAGCAGAGCCCCTGGGCACCAGCCCGGGTAAGCCTGTGCATTAGAGCACCCCCCCAATTGAGTACTTTTGCTGGTTCCCATTTCCACAGTCCATCCCTGCTCCGATTCCCGTTCTCCGAGGTCAGTGTGACCAATCCGGCTGTAGCTGTGCTCCCGGGCGACATTAATCAGCCCGGTGATCGATCAGCGTGATCAGGGGCCAGATCATGTAGAAATTATTCAGCGGTGCTGCTTTAAGCTCTATGTTCCGCTCGCCGAATCAATGTACCGTCCTCTGCTGCTGCTTTAGTAATTTCATTTTCTTAAGCGTCAAAATCAGTTTGATTTTAATCCCAAACATACCAAGCTTTGCAATTCTGTTTCGCTCCTGGACTTAAACACTTATGAGATTACTCACATTACCACACATTTTTTCAGCTGATTGTTTATATTGATCCATCCATCCATCCATCCATCCATATTCAGTACAGGGTCATGGTCAGCCTATCCCAGGAAGCACAGGTCATAGGGAATGATTATTATTATTATTATCACTAACATTATTTTTATCTATCTATCAATCTATCTATCTATCTATCCATCCAGCTTGCACTACACTAACAGGAAGACTGTTCCATACTCTACATGCAGTGGAAAAAAGTATTTTCTGAAATCCAGTTTAAAATGTTCTCCCACTAATTTCCACCTTTGCCCAAGAATTCTTTATTTGAACTAATATTGAAGTAACTACATATTTTGTTGAACAGCATTCAAACATGTTTCCAGCATTCAAACCAGAATCTTATACAGTATACCTGGATCATGTCCCCCTTTAGTCTCCTTTGCTTGAGGCTGAACAGATTCCTCCCGCTAACCTTTCCTCATAAGACATTCTTCTAAGACCAGGAATCATTCTTGTAGCCCTACACTGAACCCTTTCCAAGGCGTTAATGTCCTTTTTAAGGTAAAGTGACCAAACCTGCACACATTATTCTAGGTGCGGTCTTACTAAGGAATTGTATAATCTTAGCATCACCTCTCTTGACTTAAATTCCACACACCTAGAGATGTAACTCAACATCCTCCTGGCCTTCCCCACACTGGTGAGAGTGGGATGTGGAGGCATCAACATACATACCGAGGTCTTTCTCATAATCAGCTACCTTTATTTCAGTGGAACCCATAAAATAACCATTTATATTTCTGCTCCCTTCATGGATAACCTTACATTTGTCTACATTCAATTTCATCTGCCAGGTATCAGCCCAGTCACTAATTAAATCAAAAATTAATATTGATAAAATTTCCAGTTCCAGTCCCATTACACCAAATATAGCCCTGGTTTAACTGGGGGGTGCATTCCAGTCCCAATCACGTCTGTCCGGCATGTGAAGAGGGAGGAACTCGCTTCAGTAGTGGGGAGGTGGCCACTTGCAATTGTGCAGGAGCTGCTGAGATTACAGGGCTGGGGGCATGGTGGTGATGTGAGGGTCTTGTGTAAACACGCGTCTAAGCGACAACACTCTCCTCGTGTTTGTTCACCTGTCAGATTCATGGATCGTAATCCCGAAAAGTCACCCCTGTCCCCCCACCCCCGTAGCAGTCGACTCGGTGATCCACACCTGGTGCAGATGGGCGACGTCACGGCAAGACTGCAGCAAATTGAAGGCGACGGAGACAAAAGTTCACAACAGCCGGAGCAGACTCTGCACTGTTTGCTCTGTGCCATGCTCCCATGTGCTGATCCAGTGCCGAAATGCCATATTGCTCTCGAATCCCCTTTAATTACGGGGAAAGTGTACATGCCATGGGGTGTGGAGGGTGGCGCGGGTGGTTACTGGCTGTTTAAGGATAACGTCAGCAGAAACTAGAATACATGCTAGCAGTTATCGCACAAAATGGTTCAAGAATACAGTAACAGTATGAAACTGAACATTCCAGCAGGCGGGAATTGAGGAAAAATTCAGGAATGTAAAAAAGTGAACAGGAAAGACTCACTTGACCACCCTCCTGCCCTCTGCTTTTTTCAGATTGCTCCAGTTTTTGCCAAGTCAGTCAACAGGTGTCACAGCGGTCTGGGTAGGCTTTAGAGGACTTAGAAGCTCTGTCGTGGTCTTAATGGGTCAAATGGCTTCCTCTCGTTTGTAATGCCACCTTGTATTGGAGGGTACTTCACGACAGACTCTGCGCAGTTTACAAAAAAAGCATGAAATGTCATTCATTTACTGGTATGTAAATATATTCATCTTCATTTACCTCGCCGATACCAGGATAATTTGCTGGGAATTATATCCCACTTACTGCTTTGTGAACTACACAATGCTAGTTCAGTAAAACTGCTCTTTCTTACTTATTTATTGGGATGTAATTAAGCTTATAAACGTTAATTAAGTCTTTAAGCTTTGACTGCAAAGTCTTTTCTTTTGATGCATTCACAAGTCTGTATCCCTTGTAATTTTGAATGTCAATCTCAAGTCTCTGATCGTTATTTTAAATGGACTTTTCCCCACTACACCTGTGGTACATAAGGCTGGGCTGCTAACTTTGGTCAGATGACTGGTGTGAAATTTTCGATTTGAGAGAAGTCTGTGCAAACATTTACATATATGTAACAGTTTAATTGCCTTTTAAATAGTCTGTAGGGTTTGCTCCAAAAAGCTCCAAAGCTTTTAATATAGCTAATTATAGGTATATAATGGAGCAATATAGATTTCTTATGTGAACGTGAGAGTCTGAAAGCATGAGTGTCACGCCAAGCATGAGAGTTGCCAACCTTAGTCTCAGCTCCTAGCTTAGCTTTACCAACAGGCTCAGCTCCTAGCTGGGCTTTACCCACAGGCTCGGCTCCTAGCTTAGCTTTAGCTACGGACTCGACTCCTAGCTTAGCTTTATCCACATACTCAGCTCCTAGCTTAGCTTTACCTACGGGCTCAGATCCTAACTTAGCTTTATGTACAGACTCTGACCCTAACTTAGCTTTAGCTACGGACTCAGCTCCTAGCTTAGCTTTACCAACAGGCTCGGCTCCTAGCTGGGCTTTACCCACAGGCTCGGATCCTAGCTTAGCTTTACCTACGGGCTCACATCCTAACTTAGCTTTATGTACAGACTCTGTCCCTAACTTAGCTTTACCTACAGACTTGGCTCCTAGCTTAGTTTTAGCTATGGACTCGACTCCTAGCTTAGCTTTATCCACATACTCGGATCCTAGCTTAGCTTTACCTACGGGCTCACATCCTAACTTAGCTTTATGTACAGACTCTGTCCCTAACTTAGCTTTACCTACAGACTTGGCTCCTAGCTTAGCTTTACCTACAGGGCCGGATCCTAGCTTAGCTTTAGCTATGGACTCAGCTCCTAGCTTAGCTTTATCTACATACTCTGATCCTAGCTTAACTTTACCTACGGGCTCGGATCCTAGCTTAGCTTTATGTACAGACTCTGACCCTAGCTTAGCTTTACCTACAGACTCGGCTCCTAGCTTAGCTTTACCTACAGGGCCGGATCCTAGTTTAGTTTTACGTACAGACCCAAATCCTGGCTTTTCTTTAGTTATAGACTTTGCTTTCGGTGCTACTAGCTGCTTCTTCAAGTCTGCTGCTGCTGGGTGGGGACCTGCTGCTGCCACAAACGAATAAGTGATGGTGAAACATACCAGCCTCTAGCAGTCAGGCTACTGAATATTTGCACCGTAGTCTGCTTGGCACCGTCTCTATGCTACATAGGAAAAAAAAAAACATTAATACAAGAGTGGCCAACACCTTTGCCCCGGCTCACAACACGGCTTGCCCACTACACCCTGAAATGACCTCTTGACAGCCTGGGCTGTCAGAGCTTTCCAGAGGCCAGGATAAGTGCGAGTAGGTAGGAAAAGGAGGCTACCCAAAATCTGGCTGCCACCTGTCAATCACTTTGACTGGCAGCCCCTTTCACTGAGAGGAAGCTGTAGTAAATTGGCCTGCCAGATAAGACCTGTACACCAGTCAAATACCGGCAAAAATTAGCTGCTTCTCCTTTAGCCGGCTTGAGAGCTGTCAGTCAGCCTGAGTGGCAAGCTCTCCTGTCGCTTGCACCAGAAAACGGAAAAACGGGGCAAAAAAGATAAAATTAAGCTCTGATGGAGGAAAATGAAGGCGATAACATGGGCTGTTTGGGCTTATGAAATTAGACTGATTAAGACGTGGGGGCAGGGAGCTCATGTCTCATAACCTGAACCACGGCTCTGTGGGTTTTAGGCCCCCTTCGGGTGCTGGGATTTATCAATGCCACTATGATGTTGATGGCGGTCACTGTCACGTGGCCTCGTGTAGGAACCCCCGTCCCCTGGCTTGTAACAGTGAAATGCCCCCTGTGGAAGGCAGAGAACAAAAAAGGAACACAAATCTCACATTTGCATCTGGCCTTGCCGCTCAGGACGATAAATCGTTGGCAGCTCCACCGTGCTGACCCCCGTTTGGATCCATCACCGATACCCGTCTCGATCAAAGAACTCCCCCCCCCACCACTGGTGCCATCTATTATGACAGGATATCACCTGTCACAGACTAAGCAAATCTGGCAGGTAAACAAACTTCTCCTTAGGCTCGATGCATCAGAAATGTCAATCCCTTGTTTATGATGTCAGAAAAGAGACCCTGGATTCATCATAAAAGAGTGGATGATGTCATAAATGAAGAAACCCAAAGGGGTTGTTTACGCGTCCCGTCCGTAGCTGTAGATGGCATCCCGGTCTGGGTGACGGTTTGCGTGGTGCCACTGAATGGGTGTGTGTGTCGGGCTGAGGCATGAGGGATACACAGCAGGGATCCATAACGCCCCCCCCCGTTGAGCCCCTGGGGGTCGGTGAGACAGTAATACATTGATATTCCAAACTCATTTGCAGGAGCGGAAATCGATAGTGGCCCCTCCCCCAGAGTGTGGCTCGGCCTCCCGCTGATAGCCGACTCGCCGCTTGGGCTGCACAGCTGGAGCACAGCTGGACACAGGTGACCCGTGTGCTCATTACCACAGCTGTGTGCTTCCTCTGGGGTGGGGGGGGGGGGGGGTGTGCCACTCGCTACCCCATATTCCACATGCCCCCCCCCCCACACACACACACATAGTGTGACAGATACAGCTTCATCTGCTAGCAGTCACCCCTATTCCTTCAGAAATACAGAGCAGGGTTGAAGGGGGCTGAGGCTAGTGGGGGGGAGCAGCTGCTGCGCGCAATGTCATGTGGGGGTAAGATGCATCATCACAGGGGGAGACAACAGCAAACGATTACATTTTGGGAGCCGGGAGTTTTTATTGAAATGGAGGATTATCAATTCACAGGCTTTAGGTAGATAGCATTTCTCTTGCTACAGCGCAATTGCAGTGGGGGGAGTAGAGATGAGGGGGGTGGGAGCACATCTGTAGTCCCAGCCCCACCCCCCGCCACACACAAGCAGTTGAAGTGAGACAACGACAGCCCAGCAGAATCCACCTGGTGGAGGAAGAGGCCACTCTATCCGGAGCCGCTTCTCTACCCAGACTTGGACGTAAACCGCAAGGTGCCCTTTAATGAGCGCTGTCCATCGTCGTGTGTCATAACTCTACGAGGTGATGAGGTTTCTGATAAAGACATGCGGAAGTTTGCTCCCAAAGAGCTACATCGGCCCTTACGCATTCACGGGCGTGCCAGGGGACTGGGAGTGGCTCCACACAGGCCACGCCCACCACGAGTACATCACGCTGAGGAAAGCACGGCGGCGGACAGGATGGCCCACGGTGACAGCTCACAGGACCCCGTCGGGGACGGAAGCCATTATGTTAAGCAGGGTGACAGCCACTCTGAAAGCTCATCTGTCTTGTTTCTGCAGGTCCTAACAACCCTGTGTGGGGCCCAGCCTGTCAGCGCCTCACACCATAACAGCACCCCCCTCCAGAAAAATGTCTTCCTCTTCCTGTCTCTCTGTGCTCTTCGTGTTTTTGAATGAGCAGAGCTTGCCATTTCTTCTATCTTTCTGTCTTCTAATTGGGAGACAGGAATAAGGAAGTGTGTGTCTGCGTGTGTGTGTGTGTGTGTGTGTGTTTGTGTGTGGATTATGTTTATGTTACATTGGGGGGACCAAATGTCCTCCACCATGTAATAAAAACCTGCTATTTTGACGTTATGGGGACCATTTTTCAGATCCCCACAAAGATCTGTGAATGCAATAAAAAAGTAAAAATGCCAAAAGACTTATATGTGTTTGATTACTTATGGTTATGATTAGAGCTGGGTAAGGATTGAGCCTGTCATGTTGGGATTAGTGTTTTCCCCATAGAAATGAATGGAGAGTCCCCACAATGATATAATTACAAACCTGTGTGTGTGTGTGTGTGTGTGTGTTTGTGTGGCAGGTGACAGGAAATCCTAAATCTTCTGTGGCTCCACTCTGCAGCCCATGACACCAGGTATTGGTGTTCCTCCCTTCAAAATGGCTGCTGCCCACTTGGCTAAGGTGAGACCTGTGAGGGGCTGTTAACAGGAAATGGCAGGAAGGGCAACTCAGCATGGAGACCCACATTAATCAGCAGAGAGCATTCAGTAATGTATATACCCATTTTCTGCATGCACTGCAGTATCAAATTACTGCTGAAAGACAGGCAGCATTTATGTGATGGTGGATGTTTATATCTTTTTGCATGTTGCATCTACATTCACTCACAGACATGGTCAGATGGACCCGCCACAGTGGATCCGGGGTGTAGAGACCAAAACATGCAAGGAGAAACATCTAGAGGTGAATTCAAATCTATTCTAATGAGACCTCACCCGCTATGCTGCAGAAAGTTCTAGACGCCATCTTTCCCTCCTTTTTTCAGGTGTCGAAGCGAGAATTCACCACACCCTCTCCCGGTGCTAATTTGACTTTTGATGTTTCCCCCTCTTTTGTGGCGGCTTTCCACAGCGTTTAATTAAGCCACAGGGAGCCATCTCCAGCACACCTTCCACCCTGTGTGGGTCTTTACAATTTTTTTCCTCTTCCCAGCAGGACCATAACACCAACGAAAACGTTAGCAACACGTTTAGCGTCTCTCCGTCCCTCTGACTATTGTCTCTGGGTGGCAGCCAGGTCCATGGATAAGTCCCCCCCCAGGGTGGGTACTACCTTTTCATGGGCCCTAGACAAAGTTTTACTTGAGAGGCCCCCCTGCCAAGAAAACTGATGATCACTTCACTTTCTCCACAATGCAGGTAATTTTGGCGGCACCAGGCAACTGCCTATTCTACCTATAGCTGGAGCTGCCCCCCACCGCCACGTAACTCCCCGGCCATAAATTCTGCTGCAGCTCGCATCTTTCCTGGTCTGGAAAGAAGCCACTGGGAGACAAATCAAAGTGACGGCCAGCACAATCAGAGCGATTACGCCCGGGTGCTGATTGCGCTCTTCCTTCTGGTGCGTAATCAGCTCGTGAAATTAAACAAAAATTACGACTCTGTTCACCAGGGCTCGTCTGGTCTGCGAATCCCCAGGTACGACAGAATAAGGATGCTACCTATTAGCACCACAAAAACTACCACGTTGTTCCACTTTCATCTCCTATGTTTTTTTTCTCTCTCTTCCTTGTGCATTTGCACTTTAAAACTATTTCGATGCTGTCGCCGCAGTGTAATAAAACCATCATCCCAAAAGGAAATGAGGCACGAGTCTCTCCCCAGACAGAAGGAGGAGAGAAATTGGGAAGCAACGGCTAATAGGCGGGACACTGATTACTCGCAAGCAGGATGTCATATCGAGCCAAATGACCTCCGTGATGAGCAGTCAAGGGATTCAATTAAGGACAAATGAGTGCATCTTGCGACGGGCGACGGACGCCATTGGGTAGCGATAGGGACCCTGTAAAAATGATAATTGCGCGTTAGTTGGGAGATTAGCTGGAGGTAATTACAAAGTGACGATCCGAAGGCACCGGCTGCAAATTACACGCAGATCAAAGGCGCCGGGGGCCCCATCCTGTCGAGCAGTGTTAGGGCGTGGCATCAGGTGATGATGTGGCACCACGAGAGGGGTGCGGCTCCGTCAAACAAAGAACTGACCGAAGATCTCTGGGGGAGGGGTGGGTGTGAAAGTTAGAAAGGCCTCAATCTGGAAGCTGAAGAACCCCGATGGAGTGGGCAGCCAGAGCACCGAGGGGAAAGTGCACATAGGGTTGAGAGAAACACAAGTGTTGCAAGTTTCAGAAATAAATGAAAAATGGCTTAGCCTGTGGGTTTGAAGGATTCAGCTTGTAGTGAATTCGCAAAAAAGATTCCAGCCCTCGGAGAGGATGTGGCGCTGCGGAGGGGTATTGAGTAGTGGGAGACTCTTCAACAGCTCAGGTGGGTGGGGTTTCTGCAGCTGTTGTCATATCAGGCGATTTCAATCTGTACCCTTCACCGGCCACAAAAAATATGTATTGCCCCATATTCCCGACTTCATTTCTACACCGGAAACATGCCTGTAGCTAAGCCTGTGTCCAGGTAGCTATACCTCCAGCTATGCCTGAGTCTGGGTAGCTAGGCCTGTGTCTGGCTACCTGGGCCTGTAGCTGGGCCTGTGCCTGGGTAGCTAAGCCTGTAGCTGGGCCTATATCCAGGGAAACTAGCCTATAGCTAGGCCTGTGTCTGGGTAGCTAGGTCTGCAGTTGGGCCTGTTGGGTCTGGGTAGATAGGCCTGTGGCTAGGCATGGATATGTGGCACCCAGGATATGTGCAGGTCACATGGTACAAATGCACATCGAAGCTACCAGACCGGACTAATCTTCACTCCACCAACCCAAACTCTCCTTCAGACATAATTGAAATTAATAAACAAGCTGAGAAGGACATCAGTGGGCCTTACAAGTGATACAAGCTGCCAGTGCAGGATAGAGATGAGACTGGGAGTGGGCACCGGCTGCTCTGGAAGCGTCACGGTCCACTTCAACTCCCGGCTGGAAGTACAATTTTCCTAGCTCCGGAGAAATAGCCCCTGATTTTCATGGAAAATGTTGGGCGTTCCAGGAATCCCCTGGGCGTCTTCCTCTTCACTCTGTCTGAAATGTACGATGTAAACCGGCTCTAATATGCAAAGCGTGCCAATTAAAAAATAAATAAGATACAGAGATAAACAAAAGCGGGGAAAATACATTTAAGAAAGAACAAAAATTCCTCTCCTGGGGAAGCAATTACTAGCACTTACGTCATTTTTTAAAGAAGGCCTTTGCAAATTTTAACATGCAAACATCTTCATTTATTCAATGGAGCATATTGATGCGAGTCAGAAAACAATCCTTCTCTTCTCCAGATGATGTATTTCATTCAGGAGGAAAGGCAACAGAAACTGGGGAAGAGCTGCAAGGCTTCCCGCCCCCCTTCCCCCCCAGGGAATCCACCAATTAACACCCATGGAGAGGCCTCGGGCCTCAGCGAGGGGGTGTCGGACCAGCGGGGGTGTGCGTGTGTGGACCTGTCTGAAAGGCTCTCACTGTGCACAGCCCGAGTTTGGAACGCGTCTCGAAAGAGCAGCGTTAATTTCCTGTTTGATACAGGTGAAGGGATGACCCCGCCCCCCACATGCCATGAAAACAAACAAAAAAACATTCATAAAACACACCTGCGATGAGCTGGCCACACTTCCTGCAGACTTCTGGCCCTCCACGGGTCACCATGCTAACAGCTGTAAGTCCAGCACCTCATCCTTGGTGTCCCATGACCGATCTCAGCCAGAATTGGACACATGGCATTTGGGGCACGGCCTTTGTCACACACTGGATGACAATGTGTGTAAAGGGATGACTGAGGGTGTAGAGGAGGAGCAGGAGGGCTTTCTGAAGGTGTCCTGAATTCCAGCGCATGCCAGTGGCATCGGAGAAGCCATTAGCACCTGCCATGTTAAGGTTTTCTTATGTTTTGGGCTGGAATTTGGAAAAGGTTCAGGTCATCATTGGTCTTACTACATTTCCCCACACTCTGCAATTTCATGAGCAGGAGGGCTTGCACCGGTTAAGGTCAAATCATTTGAACCTTTGTTGGTTAATTTCCCTGGATGGACTCTTTTTATTGTCTGCTTGAACTGATGACACAATCAGTAACCAAAAAAAATCACACCTTTTAATATCAAGTCAATTAAAAGCTACACAAAAGCCCCTATTTTGATATATGATCCAGAAACGTGTGTTTGGCCAATAAAATGTTTCATGATTGCTTCACAGAAAGTTGCAAGCACTTCTCTCACGGCTCTAAATGAAAATGCACAAATCAATGATGGTGTAACTGTTGCCGTGGTAACCTCCTTTGCACTTACACTTTCAGTCCCTGATGAACAGGTTATTAGTAGGTTTGCTCTGCCTGTGTTTTCTTCTTATTTTCTCCTTTGTGCCAGAGGTTGGTCTAAGAAAGGTTTCAGCTCACAAAGTTTTTCCTGTCGTTTTTATACATTTTTTTTCAGGACATAAACATGAATGTGCTCTGAAGCTGTGCTTTTTTTGGCAATTCTTCATCTAATTTGGTACTGTATGCTCACACACACAGTGTAGCAAATTCTCAGCAGAAACAGGTGCCGAATTTCACATTACATATTACAGCCGATATCAGCTCTGGTATGCATGTTAAATGGAGATGGAGCATTCCTTTGTAAAACACGTTTAGTCCACGGCTTTGCCTGCGACTCTTTCTTGTCAGAGTTACCAAAAACCGGTTCACTTTCAGCTGTACTTCCATGGAGACTCTGGTTTTTCTTTTTGCACAAAAAATACCCAAAATGTTGACATGACAGTCACATTTGCCAGAAACCTTGGTCTTAATATCGCTCCTCCATATCCCCAAATGCTCCGGGAAGGAAAACAAAACTGTACTCTCCAGCTGTCTGTCTTCAGGAAATATGGCAAGAACAGCATGTTCGTAAACACCCTCCACACACAAAAAAAAGCCGTTTTCAGTTCCTCCCAGTAACCTAATAGCCTCAGCGAATCGCTGGGAATTGCCCTCTGCATCATTAAACTTGGCATAACCAACGTGTGGTATGAAAACAAACTCAGCAGCCGGGGGGGGGGGGGGGGGGGCCTGTAAATGTAACCA
>JAABNX020000053.1:8169394-8187036 GCA_015163995.2 Mormyrus lacerda | reverse complement strand
GATATGGCGACCAAACCTGCACACAATATTCTAGGTGAGGTCTCACCAAGGAATTGTATAATCTTAGCATCACCTCCTTCGACTTAAACTCCACACACCTGAAGATATACCCCAACAAACAAAGCGAAAAATTTGTTTAATCGAGTGAGTTAATTGTCACATGCTTAAGATTAATTAATTAAAGATTAATCTTTGTTTTCTTTCCTCACATGCTCCTTCCACATTCTCAGCTAAAAGCGCTAACGGGGCTGCAATATCCATCAGGGCCACACGGCCCACGCTGCGGTGTGCGTGAGTCGTCCGCGGCGACGACACTCAGACGACGGCGGGTTCTGGAAAAGCGGCCACAGACCCGAGCAATGTGAGCTATGCAGTAAACAGGCGGGCTCTGAGCTGGGCGACGTGAGCCCCCCCCCCCACACACACACACACAGCGGGCGGGGCACTGTCACTTTCCAGGCTGCCAAACAGGTAGCATTGCGATCATTCACTCACCCAGGACTCCACCAATCAGCCACTTCAAAAGGGCTGTGCAGTTCCTGCATTTCAAAATCTACATCTGCATTTGGACATCAGAGGTTTTAAATGCTACTTCAAACGCAAAAAGTCTCTTGCAAAGGAAACTTGCTGAAATAAACAGTATGATTATTTCATTTCATTTCATGCCAAAATTTGCACATGGCACCTATTTCCCCCTAGATGTACGAGACGTTTACTCTGTAATATTCAGGGTGGGCTATCCAGTAGTCAGTTTTGCTGCGTGCTTGGTAACATGGCTCGACTCTCCACCAGGATGTACAGTGTAGGAAATATAATCCAGCATTTATCAAATATCTAAGGCCTGTTGATGGAGTTTCTCAAGAAGAAAGACCCAAACCCAACATTTCTTCAGTAGAGAAACAAATAGCTCCCCAAATGGGCTGTGAATGTGCATGAAACACCACAGGTGTTTCCTGACATCCCATGTGGAAAGAACTTCAGCTTCAGTTTGCACTGACAGGACATCTGTCCCTCACCTGATGTTTATCTGTGGGCAGACATGGCATCGCCGTTCACAGCTGAGACCGTAAGCGCTTTCAGCTGTCGTGTCTTTGGATTGTTTTCCTGCAGTGGACTGTGGCTTTTACAAGGTGGCCATTATGCTTTTAAAAAAAGTCTTTTTTGTTTCGGCTGGATTTAGCTATTGCTGCCACCGCAGAGGAAAATTCTACTGTTCCTCCTGGCTATTCCAAAGCCCCCCTTTGTCTGGCACTACAGTGGGTTTCCTAATCGATGCCGCTAAAGCCGCCATTTTGGTCTCCGCCAAACAAGAGCAGAAGAAACCATTTGTTAGCAAACATCCCTAATTATGAGCTACTTTAAATAGGGACTTTCATTACACCCGCTGAGACTGGTCGCTTAGCAGGATTTCAGGAAACAAAACCCTGCTGGAACGGGGTCAAACTTCTGGACAGGCATGGCTGCAGGACGACCAACAGCAGGGCCGGCGATGGAAAACGGCTTCCAGGACGTTTTTCTTGAAAAGTGGTAAGAAGGGCAACCAGAACACGTTTCAGCTCTGGCAACATCAGGGTCAGACAATTTGTATGAGGCTAACGGCTTATTCCAGCGGCCCATGAGCCAAGCCAGTCAGTTACTTTTTTAAACCCTGAAATCTACTCTTCGTTCAGCTGGGCGTTTATGTAAATGAAAGGTTCTCCCCTGGATGCTCAGACTGAGGCTGCAGCTGTCATTTATGCAGTGAGCATAACAGGCCTCAGTGGCGAGGAAATGAACATTACAGAGGCAGAGGTCTTTAAGTCCGAAGAACCTCCTGTGTGTCCCTGTGCTTGGCGGTTCAGGGAGAGTTCAGGCACAGGAAGTCAGGGGGCACTGACTTAGCCCGCTCCCCCTGGTCCTTTCTTACATCTTTAAAGGCTCAGCTCCTATGCTTTTTAAACCTACGGCTGACCCTCCGCGGCAAAATTATAGAGCCACCTCTTTGGTACTTTTACTAAAAGCAGGAACTGAAAAAGAAAACACCAGCATATCAGTTGTGTTTCTAAAATGTTACACCCCGAAATTCTTTCTGAAAACCACAAATTAGGTTTGAAACCATAACAACTTCAGACCGTCGGTTACTCAACAGGCAATGCACTGAAACGCCCCTCCCTATGACACAGAACGTCACATGTCAGTGTTTTGGACTTTGAAACTTGACTTGCAGCTGGGCAAACACAGAGTAATTAAATCCATTTTATCTCATTCAGCCTAGCCTAATCCATGTCCTCACCAAATGCAATTGATCTTTACGCTGAATGTAGAAGAAAACGGCAGAATCACATCAGCTTAGGAATTTAAGAGTCTGTGTGTCTCTGTGGGTGCAGTTCATGGATTGACATTGATCCATCCCAAGACCTCGTATCAGAGAAACCAGGCAAGTTAGTCAACTGCAGTAGCTCTAGACATTTTTTCCCAACAAAGGAGGATATTTTAGACAAATGCCACTTCTGCAGCTTTGAGGGGTTTGAGGAGGGGGGGGGGGTCATTGAACATCCTGGTTTTGTCGGTGTCATTTTTTTCAGCTCCCTTCAGAAGACTCGGCTTCCACTGGGTTAGCCGCACGGCACGGCCATATTATTTACATTAATTACGCCACAGTCACTTCCTTTAATGCTTCATACCGGGGTGAGTCGCGCCGCGGTATGCTAATGGCGAGGGAGGCCCGGAGACAAAGTGCGGGGGCCACCGCAAACATCCGGCGGCATTTTTCACCTTTAAATTTCCTCAACAACAGATAAATGAGGGGTTGGGGGGGCTGGAGGGGGGGCATGTTAGTGTGGAAGGGGGGAGGGTTGGGACTTCCAAAGGGGCCTGCAACTGACCAGGATTGGGCAGGATTAGTCCGTCACCCCAGGAGGCCCATCACCACCCACCCCCCCCACCCCCAGATCCAGCCGTCAGGCGAGTCATACTGGCCGCAGCAGGGCGGCTGGGCGACAAGCAATACGGCAAAGTTTAAAATTAATAGAACGGGGGAAATCTGGGATTTTCTGTGGAAACACTCTCAGGTCCAAAATACAAAGCAGGTGTAATGAAAAAACATCTGGATCAGTTATCATTTACCACAATATGGATGTCACATGACTATTATAGAAATCCTTAAAACAGACCTTTACACGATCACAGATTTTCAAATCAGCGAGAAAGGATTACATTTCACTCAAGTTAATAATAAATATATGCGTAAAATATGCAGCGTTTGTGTGGTTTTTATGAAGAATGACTGCAAGCCGGCTGAGGTCCAGGACATCCATAAGGCCCTCTGTCTTGAAGATGGTGGGCGGCCATGTTAAGTAATAGCTTTTTTGAGCTTCTGTCGTTATGTAATCTCATGAATGATGATACATAAACTGTCTTTATAGTAAACAGGAAATCTTGTCCTTACAGTATACAGAAATCATCAGAATGGGCGTTTTGTCAGTAAAGTTAACTAATAAGTCACACATTTCAGAAGACAAGAAGTGTATCACGTAATGGGTGATTTTTAAGTGGCCTTTACCAAATTAGCTAAAGGATAGCACTGTGCTAAAATACGCTGATGGTTTTTAAATAATTGTTATGTTATTTGTATTAAATTGAACTTTAACTAAGGTTACGCATGGATGTTAATAAAGACCAAAGCAGCATCATCCCTCCCAGAATGTGACCCTACTCATGCCTTCGCCTGCCTTTGCTATACCAGTCAAATTTGAGATGTAGCATAGCATGATGGCTCCCTGTCCTCAGTGGTCCGGTCCACGACTCATCGCCCAACGGCGCCGTTGCACCTTCGCATCTAGCTCTGTCCTAACAGTAGTCCCCCCCTGCCCCTCCAGCAAATCCTTCTTTCTTTCCTGTTCCATTTGCCTTTGTGTCCCTCCAACGCATATGATGAGGAGTCATTCATCTAATTCCGCTGGCCAACAAAATAAAATAAATCAAGAATTTCCCAAATATAACAATATTTGTATTGGGGGGTATAATTAATGACCACAGCTGCGCTAATTAAAACCCATCTGAGTTCCATTAATCTTGGTCACTAAGTCCAATCGTTTCTGGAGTGTGCGGCCACGCCTCGCTCGCCGACTGTTGTCCTTGGAGCAGCTTCCTCATTTTTCCAGGTGATTCTGAGCCTTTGTTGGTTTATTAGTCCTGCAGAGTAACGTGAAGCCTCTATTAATAATGCCAGCCAGGAAGAGCAGCACCTACTCTTGTTTTGGCATTCATGTTCTCAGCAGAGCAGCCGTGTCTGGGGAGAATGCCGACATTATCGCCTGTGTTACAGTGGCAGCAATCGTCATGGTGTCGCTTGTGCTATAACAGCCCCTTCCCTGTAATTCTACACCTTACAACAGATTAGACGTCGCTTTAATTCGTATATTATAGGGAGGACAGGAAACATGAAAAGACAGTAGATATTTCATTAAATACAGTAGCTGCTGTATGAATGTGGGCACTTCAGCGCCCCCTGATGGGCTGGCATCGTGTCTGGTGTGTACCCCTGCCTCGTACCGTGTGCTGCCTGTGAGAGGCTCCCATGACTGGATAAGCAGTCAGAAGATGGATGGCTAGATGGATAGATGGATGGATCAAATGCAGTACCATGAGATATCATGTTTGACATTGGAATTTAAGGAAGTAATTTGAAATCAATGAAAAATTCTAGTTTTTACTGTGAAATAGGGTCTCGTTGCCATAATTACTGTGCCTCATACCCCTGGAAGCCAACCAGAGCCCCATGCAGTGATAGCAGTGGCCAGTGGACGTTCGCCCTCGACATTCGCTCCCGTATCATGACTCGTAAATACCGTCATGCATAAAAGGCAATCTGTGAGGCAAGTGCATAGCACATATCAGGCAGGGGCGTAGAATGAGCGGTGTGGGGGTGGGGCAAGCATATGGCGCAAGTGTGTCATAAACAAGCTTTATGAAAAAGGCCTGAACATTTATTAAATTGAACAGAACCTGAGGAACTGGCAGCCGGATCTTTTATCATTGTTAGCCCATAAACGTAACCGGATTACACAATGATAAATTTAACATTATTACCATAACCGTGATCTTAATTTCGGTTTACCGCACATAATACAAACGTGATAAATGCTCCAACTCGTTATTTAAGCCCTGGCTGTTGAATACAGCAGGGTGGTCCTCCCACGATCTGGCGTGCACCACATGCACACCCCACTCTGGCCGACGAATGGGGATCAGGAGACAAGGGGGCGTGGTCACTCACAGCAAATGGAAAGTTAGGCGTAGATCTAGATCCAGCCATACATGCGATTCAAAATTCATGAGCAAGAACCTCCTGTATATAGCAGAGAATTTATTAGGCTATCCTTGGAACTCTAGAATTGTGTTGTTTTCTTTCATTCGTGTTGCAGCTACACAAATGTGGAGACAGGCACAGGCGGCCGACATGACGATGCAGAGCGGATGTCCACGGGTAATTTTTAATCTGCACCTCTAATGCGAACGACAGCGGGATATGGGCGGGGGTCACGGAAACAACAGTAGCTAAGAGGCAGACGTGACCCAGAAGTCCAGGTGTTCAGGAAAAGTGCTGTTAACAGCCAGGATTGATGATCTAATCAAACTGTCAGCCAGTGATCAGTAGCGGGGGGGTGTGGGGGTTGCATTCGGGTGGGGGGTGTATTCAAGAGGCTGGTGCATGCTTACTGTTACTCCAAATTGGGCCTGACAGCCTGGATTGAGAAAGGGAATTTTCCCCTAAGTAATGTAGGAAACAACTCCCTTACCCTTCCGGAGGGTCACGTAATCAAGGAGTCCTTTTATTTTCTTCTTTTTTTTTTAGCCTTTTAAAAAAAAAAAAAAACTGGGAGATGCTTTGATAGTCGGTGGATTTGCACTGTTAATTATGTATCATGAGTATTTTTCAATCACGACACACTTACATACAACCAAACACATGGTTTTCCGCTCATATGCACCGTACATACATCCATACGCGTCCACGAGAAGTTATATGGCAGACTGTGAGTAATCATTAACATATTACCCACAATGCACTGTGGCTACATCCGCATAAACATAACGAGCCAGACCACTCGACGCAGACAGGAGGGCGGTAAAGCATCACTTTGCTGTCAGCACTTCTGCGCGCTAAACCCGATACACGTCGTCTCCCCCACTCCGCACCCCCTCCGAGGTTTCTCAGATGTGTCCGCAGTCTGGCAGAGATCATGTTCCCGCCATGTTTTCACCGCCATGGAGCCCCTTTCTCTGAGGTGTCAGCCAGCTTACGGTTTACGGGCAATAACCCCTTCCCCTGCTTGTTTATCCCTCCACGGCTCTGTCTGCTGCCGAGGGGCTTGAGCAGGTGATAATTACGCCCCGTCGTCTTCCATTACGGGGTGGAGAAACTCGAGGAACGGAGGCGCGAGCTACACACTGTCCTTCAGCGACCACTCACCGGCACAGAGCCGAGGACGAAAACATACAATGTGCTCCCGGTAGACGAGATGACCAGGATACCCAGGTCCTAGGGAAGCTTTATCTACTAGCCATTAAATAGAATGATGTTACAGAATCACATTTATCCTAGAGTTTTGCATGTCTACATGGTTTGTCCCAGGTATTCTGCACAAGTGACATGGGGTCCAGGTATCTTTTAGTGTCCCATAGAGTGTTTGAGTGACTGTCCTCTGATGGATTAGCATCCTGTTCAGGGCGTCCCTTGCCTCATGCTCTATATTTTCTGGTTCACTGTGTCCCTGTACTGGACAAGCAGTAATGACAAACAGATAACTGGGTATTGCTGATGAAGCCCTTTGGTAAAGCCCATACTTTGCTCATACCAAATCCTGGGTTCTACATTGTTATTCCAGAATTTCCCACTTAAGATTAACGAAGTGTATCTATTTACTGTGTCGCTGTGATATATTTTCCCTCATGTAAGCTTTTTCTGCAGGCCTACCACAGTATATATCATGCTTACACGGAGGCATATATTTAGGTACATTTAGGAGACTGGAATATGAGGCTGGCGGGTCTCCTGGGGAGGGATCTGGAAACGTGTTTTCCAGCAGAGCTGTAAGAGGACCATCTCAGCAGAGGCGCGAACATCACTCCAGCACTGTCAACAGCCCACACTCAGTGCACGTTTACACGTTAGCGACACGGTGCCAAAAAAGGGTCATTCTCCAGACATGCGTCCGGGTGCCAGAAAGAGGGAGATGGAGGGGGACTCACCCGCAATGCACGTTTGGTCAAAAACCTGCAACATTTTCCTGGAAATCCTCATCACATCTCCTAACATTAGGAGGAGGGTGTTCCAACGTGTTCACGCTTCCGTTCGGACTTAGCAACACTCCAACATCCTGCGTTTCTGCTCTCTCCTTGTAGGTTCACGCACATCCATCCATCCAGCCATATGCTCTGAGAAGTACACGAAGGCAGGCTGTCACGGGGATGGTGGAGCCATAAAAACGTAATGTGGGCAATTTTCAAGTAATCAAAGTTTTATAGATGGCAATCATTTCGAACTAACAATTTTTAATTATCGCTTAATTTTATCTGTGTTATTAACACAATCCCTCATTCCAAATGCTCATCAAATGTAATATATTAAGGAAATTAAATATGAAATTTCCTCTGCTTTTCCCGAGGAGACACTCAAACATTAAAGATACAACAAAAACACAGATGTGACCCGTTTTTTGGAGAATTTCTAAAAGCATCTCCCTGCTCAGCTCCTCCATCGCTTGCAGCATTGTTCGCATCATGGTTTACATGCATCATTCTGCTAATTTGCCTCTTAATTTAATTGATTTAGTTTTTATTTGGGATGGGGCCGAGGGGGACAATATTGAGACGATTTGTTTAAAGTGAGTTTTGTGCAGATTTTTATGAAACAAAAACAGCTCTGATGAAATTTTCCCACCATGCTTTGAGGTCTGCATGTTCACAGGAAGGGGATTCGTCTGTAAAATTACCATTTTGTGTGTAAGAAATGAGTGAGGAACACAGGAGGGATGCGCAGGAGGGATGTGCAGGAGGCAGCCGGAGGCAGGTGTCAGAGTGCGAGGAGCTGCAGTCAGCTGCCCTGCTCCCATCATTCCTGCTCATCAGGTGCTGCGATGTCAGAGTGGGATGTCGCCTTCCTGGCCCAGCTTCACTTCACCATCCAAAAGTAGCTTTGAGACGTATCCAACATGGAGGTGGGACTGAAATGACCATGGTTGCTTCCAGTAGCCAAGTAAACAGCATAAAGGCAGGAAATAACAAGAAATAGTGGTGGTGAAAATCGAGGTGAGTCTGTAGAGCTGCCCAGCAGAAGATGGCATCAACGAGCAGCTTTGATGAGCTCCTCAAACAGAGGCCTGGCTGGTGAGGGGCACGTTCCCCTAGTAGAAGTCATCTTAATTCAGTGCTGGCTGGGACATCATCAGGTTCCTCCCTTGCCCAGTGTGGGGCTGACTGGTCAGGTAAGGTCAGGTTGAGGAGCATGCGCTGATGCAGCACATTGCTGCACCCACTACGCGGCGAAACTCCTTGGGATCCCAGCCAGCGATCCCCCAGGTAGATAGGTGCTCCAGTCCCACCACCTACTAGGAGAATGTGACTGGGTATAATAGGGAAAAAAGAAAAGGTTCATTATGAATAATTAAGGGTAGGGGATTTCCACAAGCAGTTTGAAAAGTGCACTAGAGCAGCATGGTGAAGCCTGAACGCGGCATGTTAGGGACTGTTTTCAAGCCTCCCCTCCTATCCTTTCCCCCTCTCCCCCAAACCAGATACGCAGCATTGTAACTCTGCTTACATCATAAGCATCCGCCATGTAAATGAATCAGGCTATCAAAGTAATTCTTGCAGGCTCAGCTCTTTAATTTCTCTAATTAAATTCAGAAACTTGTTGTTACCGTCACTCACTAAAGGCTGTCGGGATTCGGCACACACCCCAGGCTCCCCAGATCCTTCTAATCAGGAACATGGAAACTTCCAGAAACAGAGTACCGCAAGTGAACTGCATTGCAGGACTTCTGACTCCAGCCTTTATTATTCTAATGACCTTTTGTTGTTCCGTGGCTTTTTCAACTGATTTGTTTAGATCTTCTGATAATGATAATAAGGCCTGGTTCTGGGACGTTCTCGTCAAGGATTCGAAATCGGTCGGGCACGGAAGGGAAAGGATGACATCAACAGGCAGACTAATTCAGTCCAATTCAGCACTGAGTGACTCCCAAAAAAAATCGTCAGTCTGTAGTCTGGTGCCTCTCCAGAAAGACTCTCCTGAAAGAGTGGATCAGGCAGGTGAAGGGCCTTCCCGCAATGTCTAGCCTGAAGTCTCCAGCAGCCCCGCCAAGCTCATATCGGGAACGTGCCTTCAGAGGTCCGGGTGCCGCACTCCTGCTGGTGCCTGCCTAAGGCCGCACCCTGCTTACAGACTGCTTAGGACAAGGATCTGGCTCGGGGAAGGAATAGGCTGCAGGTGAAGAGAACGCTGGAGGGAAAGTGGGAACAGAGTGGGGGTGGGTTGGGGGGTTTTAGCGATGACACAGTAGCCAGGAGCTACACCTGGTCACTCCACCAGCACCTGGCACTGTGGCAATGGTGTGCCCTGGCAGGCACGGGCCTCCCACGCACAACATGTTTGCTCACACCTAGCAAGTTCACACACACACACACACACACACACACATTCACGCACACAAACACGGCCTCTTTTACAAGAGGAGGTCTGGATGGAGAGCTATCGTGCAAAGCTACCTTTTGGAAAGGTCACTCCTGATGCCATCTGTGTTCAGAGAGAAGCAATATTTACCCTGCATCACCTAGATTGGTCCAGGCCTGTCTGTTCAAGGCCAAGCTTTCCAAGTAACGGAAAAGCCGCTGATCACCGTCGGTCAAAACAGGCAGTGTATTAAGGAAAAATTCACAATGTCTGACTTTGCTCGTTTCATCAAGAAAGGTGCATGTTTTACATGTAATGTGGTCAATCCATGTTTTGTGTTTCAGACGGTGTTAATTAACGTAAATGGTAATAATAATAAAAATACCCGCTTGTTTCATGGCGCATATATAACTTTTCCACATAACACTGCCCTTCTGAGTCGTGCCCACCGCCGCCCACCAAACAGATGAGAGTGTATTAATTCAAATGTGTTATTTTTCTAAGGTGTAAATGGAGCTAATGGTGTGCAGAATCTCCACACAATTATTTAAGAAAACAAAGTCGAGCACAAGTCAGTTACTGTTACATGGTCAGTCGGCGAGCCCTCGCCAAATTGCTGAAATTATATTCAATTAAGACAAGGTCAGGCCTGTCAATCCACAAAGCAAACTATGCCTTCATTAGTGAGGCCGTTCGACAGCCGGGGTCCACTGCGTTCTCAGCACCTCTACCCCCCCGGCTTCCCAGAATGCCGTGTGGAAGGAGACGAGCCTGGGCACAGTTGCCAGCCAGATGTGTCACATTAGAAGGGGCCCGGATTCGGTTTCAGTCTCGCTGCCGACAGCCTGTCACCCGCCCGGCTCTGTCATCCTCCCTGCCGGTGCCCCCGGCCACTTGCCAAAACCTGCGCAAGGTCAGCGAGGAACACCGTCGGTGCCACTAGGAATTTTGGCAACAAATGTCAAACCGGAGCAAAACAGCTGTTATTTTAACGACAGGCAAACCAATTCTGTCTTTTTAAATTATGGTAATATAAAACAGTGTCAACCCCTGGTAAGAGGAAGCCCTCCTGTTCGCACACACGTCGCCCGCGAGAGCCCTGCTTACGCCCCAGCCCGCCATGCATCCCTCTCTGGCTCTGTTTTTTTTTTTTTGACAATGTTCTAAAAATACCAGGTGAATGAGGGAGGTGGAATTCATGATAAAAAGGCCTTCTGACACAGAATGCTCTGTAATCTATCTCTTCCCTGCCTACAAGCCAACATATGTTTGCAATCGCATTCTCCTCGTCCCCAGTCACCACTGCGTTCCTCCAGGTCTGGATTTCAAACCGGTGCAGTTATCAATCACCAGACGGGCCGCTGTCAGGGCGGCCCGAACCCGCCAGGCAGACAAGCTTTCTTAACGCTCGCCGAATTTGTTCCACTTAATAAGCCCTCCCAAATGACCTCCCGCTAATTAACCGCCGCTATGTGAGAAATACGACGGTTAATTAATGACGAGATAAATTCCGTCTCGGGGACTGTCAGAAAATGATGACGCCGTGCTTTACGGTTTAAACGGAATCGCGGCTGAAATGGGCTGAAGTGGCTCGCCGAGGCCGCGCTTTTAATCTGTCAGAGCCGCCGAGTAAACTGCTGAATTAAAGAGAGGGGAGGGGGGAGAAACAATCCAGAGGTCAGCTGGTCGGCGACTGACTTCTCCGTAATCGCGGCCGCTGATGTGTACCTGCCTCTGTGAGGATGGCAGCAAGGCAGAGTCCTCCGACTGGCTGCAGCCACCAGAAATGGTCTTCTGAGGTGTGTCACTCTCCCCCAAAATCCCTGTGTCACCCGGCCCTCGTTTTTCACTCTTGCTACACAGTGGAGTTGCTTGCTCCGCCCGCTGCCACGATCAGTGACTGTGCCTGGTGACGCCACACAGAAGGACACATGTTTGGCGCCTCTCTGAGCCTCCATGTGCCAGACCAGGCTTTTCAGCAGAGTTTCTCCTGAACCCAGGCATTAGGAATTCCCAGGATCGGTCTCGCCACTGCTCCTCTCTTCCAGCTAACGGATCCGGCGCTCTGGCATTAAGTGCTAAATCACTGAGGATAATCTGTACTTTAACAAACAAAAACACGGCTGGTTCTTTATGCCAATTCGTCATTTATGGTAAATCGCGGCACAGGCTACCGGGGGATAGTGGCAGGGACTGGCTCTGCCAGGGTGTTAGCGGCATTTAGCTAACAAAGGGATAGAGCGGGGAAACAAATAAGGGCATGTGGCAGCCTCGGTGGGCTGGAGGGTTAGGGAGCATGGGGGACATTATTTGGGATAATGGGATTCCCAACACGGACAGGAGGAAATAGAATCAGAGTACAATCACAGTAGAGAGGAAGAGGAGGGAAAACAGGGCCGAGGTCAGGTTTGGGGTGGGGTGATGACGTCCAACTTGGCAGGACACTGCAAAAAATTTATGACATCACTACATTCGGTCATACTGCACACATGATGCAAAATTATACTCCATTCAGACTTCCAGCTCATCTGAAATCTGAACTGGATAAGCAATTATGGAAAATAGATGGATGGATGGATATGTATACACTAAAGCTTTTTAGCTTATGTTCTCTGAATAGGGTTAGCTGGACATGCTTTATGAATAGGCTTTTCATCCATCCATCTATCCATCCATCTTTTTTCTAACAACTTATCGTGGTTAGGATCACAGAGGGGTCTGGAGTCTATCCCAGGCAGTACAGGGAATCAGGACAGGCTACAGCCTGGACAGAATGCTAGTTGAAAGGATTTTTTTGTCATTTTTTATTTTTTTTTTACATTTGGCATTTGCTGGTTTCTGCAGCTGCAGGCACAGGGCTGACATGCAAATCCTGCATCAAGATCACCCATCGGAAAAATGTCGTGGGAGGCCGCCCAAGCTTTTCAGCCATGAGTGGACTTTACTTAACCCCCCCCCCCACCACCCGTGGTTTGCGTGATGCAGTATGACTCCTCTGGGTAATCAGACCGGGGTGTACATTTGCCATGTGATCAGTGTCTTAGTGTTCCGGAGTTTATCACATCGCCCTGGCAACTAAGAGGCGTAAGCATACAGCTGTGTGGCCATCAGGAGATCCTGGAAGAAAGGCTGCATGTCGAATCTGAGTAGCACTTTCTGTCATCGCTGACAGAAGAGGGCAGCTCTCCTACAGGTCCCCTAAGCACCTCACAGCACCAGTCCCATCTCAACACTTTCAGTGTGTCCAACATCCAGCACACTCCTCCTTTAGCAAATGTTAATTAATGGCTGACACAATGAGTCTAATTAATGCATGTATATTTACTCAGAACATATGGTTCACTTTATTAATATTTAAAGTCACTTGTCATGTTTGGCATGACATTTTTAAAAATACCCACTTTGACGAGTTCGGCTAACGTGAAGGACAGCTAGATTTCTTGAAACCGTTTTGTTTGTAGATCTGTAATGTTTCATTCCCAGCTGCCAGAGAAGTTCACAGCTTCATTTCATCACGTCCGCCATTTGGACTGACAGCCGGGTGAAATCTCTGGGGGGGGGGGCTGCCAGCACTTCTTTCAAGACCACCAGCAGGGAGGAAGATGGTGCCTCTTCTCACTCAGGTGGGGGCAGTATAGGGACAGATCTCCAGAAGCAGCCCCCCTCGCCTTTGACACTGGCTCACGTCGGACACCACGGGGGAGAAAAGAAAAAACAATCACAAAAAAAAACAATGAAATCCGATGCTTTTTCCACACCGGCGAATGTGAATTTACGAGACAGTGGAATGATAAAAATATCCGTCGGTCTATAGTGCCGGCGGCATGGGCGGCTGAGAGACGGGTGTGGGGAGGCAGCCATGGGGAGGCAGGCGTGGGGGGGGGGCTGAGAGGCCGCGGGCCTGGGTTGGGTTACGTACTGTAAATAGAGGTCAGAGCCAGGATACACTGATGCAGAACACACACGCGGATTAAACAGAGCTCTGGGAACGGGAATTAAAGACTGTGGGTCTTTATGGAGTGTCCCACACTCACTCCCTGACCAGCAGAGGTATTGATTGAGGTCTCTCGCATCAATGTGTGCGTGTGTGTGTGCTGGGGGGGGCAGCACGAGACTTGCCAAACCACATCCTGTCTGGGTTCTTATTGAAATCCAATGGTTACAGCATAACCTGCACCTGTACGCCCTTTTTAACTTTCCTATTGATATTGAGTTCACACTAAATATATGTTTTGCTGTTTTAAACTGCCGGTGAGTTATATCCATGGAAATTTCCAGAAGATAAGATAGAAATGGCTACAAAGGCCTCCCACTTTCATGAGTCCAAACTGGAGACCATTTTTCTCGATGACCTTTAACACACTCTCACACTCGCACACTTTAACATACTCTAACACTCTCACATCTCACTAACACCTCAACCCTAATGTTGCTGTCACATACCTGATGATGTAAGTTCACATATCAACCACCATTAATTCATGATCTGTATCCCCTCATCCACCAGGACCAAGCTGATCATTGACAATCAAAGCTAACCATAGGGAGTCAATGCTGACCATTGGGAGTCAAAGCTAACCATCAGAAGTACAGACTAGCCATCAGGAGTTAAAGCTAGCCATCAGGAAACAAAGCTTACCATAAGGAGTCAAAGCTGACCATCACAAGCCAAAGTAGATCATCAGGAGTTCAAGCTCACATATAGAGACAAAATTGATCATTGGGAGTCAAAGCTAGCCATCAGGAGTCCAAGCTGACCACCAGGAGTGTAAGCTGATAATTGGAAGATCAAACTGACCATTGGAAGTCCAAGCTGGCCATTAGGAGTCCACATTGACCATCTGGGGTCAAACTAACCATCACAAGCCAAAGTTGACTATCAGGAGTCAAATATGATTATATCATAATCCGCATGTCCTTTGATGGTTTACCCTATCAACTCTGTACAATATTTACAGGTTTAACCACCAATACTGTAAACAAAATATGTCTACATGTGCCTGTGTGAGTCTGAGTCCTCCAATCAAGTCCAATTATTGTGATAGAATCATACTGACACCTTTTTCTGGTTCATCAGGACCCCTTACACAATTACATGAATTTACTTTCAATAAATTACCATCTTTGCATACATCAGTCAAATCACAAAGTTGAGGCATTCGCAAACAATCTGCATTATTAATTTAATTGTCATGGCTTATCCGGTTAGCTTCTAACAGACTTGGACAGGTCCGGCTCGACAGCACATTAACGCTGACGCGCCGTCGTTCATGGGAAGCCTCTCCGCCGTACACTTTGGCTAATTTCCCATTTCCAGGGACAAACAAGAGATCCAAACTGCAACCAATGAATCATTTAGCACCTACTCTGTCGCGTCAGAATTATAAAACATTAACCAGGATGTTTGAAATGTTAGAGATCAGTGCTGTTCGTGAAAAATAAAGAAATGCCGGACAAATAACGCAACAGAGATTGCTATTCTTAACTTAGTTAGTCATCGGTTAGTTACTTGAATTGGTCATCTCCATGAGTCAGATGAATATTCATAAATGTCCAGATTGCTTGATAATATAATGCTTTGTCATTTAAGTACATCTATAATAATCATAAATGTCATTTAAACTAATCACATTCTGTTAATCTGGTTTGAAATGCCAAGCTAAAAAAGTAAATGAATTGTGGTGGCAAACAGGACCAAGTACCTGCCCATACAGCAGAGAGAGAGCACTGCGGCAGCTTGTGAGAATGAGACGTTTTCGACGTATGGTCCGCCCAGCCGGCGTGACAAATTCCAAATTGTGCATGTCCATTTAGAATGCGTCATATCATGTTTACATTCTTCCCCAGTTTGGGACAGGGAGAAATCCATTAAGGAACACATTCCTCCTCATTTCTGCTGCAAGAACATTCCTTGGTTCTAGAGGGCTGGCTTCTCACCCACAGAACCAGTTAAACAGCTTGGGCAAAATGTTTGCTTCGTTTGAAGCCTTTTGTAAGCACGAAATTAGTTATTTTAACCGCACTCAAATCCGGAGCACCGTACGAGATGGCCAGGAATTATGTAATCACTTTAATGATGTAAAATGCACATTTGATGAAATTGTCACTTAATTTATCGCACTCATCTTTGTGAACTCTACATATATAATGTCTATATTTACTCCTGAATGTAATAATTACCTTTTTTACCTCTACAAGCTCACATCAGTCATTTCGCATACCTTTTCTATGAACGGGCGGAAGAGAGAGACGAATTAATAGTTCACAAAAGTGCCTAATCAAGGTTATTTAGAGGGATCCGTTAATCAAGCTACCACTGCTCCTGATGTCAAATAATGCTCATTGCTGCCATTTTTCCGTCGTCGATCTCTGTATGAATTACAGGTTGAGGAGAGGAAATAAAAAATAAATATATTAATGAGTTTTTCCTTCAAATCTGTTGAACAGGGTGCTTTTTATATGGCTGTCATTGAGTCCCTTTTACGACACACATGAGTGGCTTGTTATGAATAGCAACTGTCATCCCCAGACGGTAATGGTTCGAATTAACATATTCTCAGTTGTTGGGTCTTTATGAGTTGGGTCTCTAGGAGATTTGAACAAAAGTTATGAGTGACTTCATCTTGTAACTGCCTTAATGTAGCATGTACGTCTCTCTGGAGTAAAGAGCACTAGGAGGTTGGATTAAAGTAGTCTTAGGGGGTAACCTGTATCCTGGGCAAACACGAGATGGTCATCGCTGAAATCAGTATCATAAGCCAGAAACGGAAGGAAGAGACTCTCCTCAAAGGCTGTTCTGGTGCAGGAAGAGAGAGGGGGAGTCCGCATTAGTGATCACTAGCTAACCTGACAGCTGCCTCGTGCTTAAATCCACATCTCCTCATCGTTTCCTCATCGCCCGGCCCCCCGCCATACGCCTGCAGCCATGGACGGCGGCCCTGTCTTTCAAAAGGTAGTCATATCCACCACAGATGTCTAAGCAACGGAAAAGCGGGCACTTTTATGAGAGACGAGAATAAATTAGTAAGTGGAATAAAAATAATTAAAACGGAGCTGGAAGCCGATGGGACCCGCTTGATGACTGTGATGTTCATTACAATAATGTGAAAGCTCAGGCAACTGGCACTTTCTTTCATCTGGAAAAAAGAGTCCGCTTTCACACATCAGGATGAGAAACAGGGAAGGAAGGCTGGGCAGCACGGTGCCCCCTAGCGCCAGAGCTACCCAGCAAAGGCTGGTAGTCGATTTCCAAACCTAATAGCCCATGAACGCAGACCCAGGAAGAGTCCTTGGGAGACACAAGTACCCTGGGGCACTGCAGTTGTCCAAAGGGTTGGAATCGTAACTTAAATTGATGAAAAGCAGTGGAGTGATGCTGTGGCATGGGTTGTGCTGTCCTAGCTGTCCTGATTCTCTGCTCCTGATCCTTGGCCTAACTGATACTTTCAGTGTTCTGTTTCTGTCCATCCCTAAGAAAGTATTTTCACACATAGACGTTTTCTGGGCTTTAGTTGATCCAATATTCATTTTGCACTTTGGCGTGGAATTTCCAGCATCCGGATCCCGGCAGCACCTTTTCAGGTCTCCTCAAAGCCTGGCTGCACTCTGTCGATCATCCTGCATGACACCCTCCATGCCGATTAAGTGCTCCAACCAATAGTCTCTGTCCTTCCTAGAGTCAAAGGCATCAAGGAGCAGTGCAGGAGCAAGGGGGCACTGAAGGTGGATCATGGGGCAGAGGCTACAGGACCAGGGGCTGAGGGTCTGTTGATGGCGGGTGCTGTAATGCTGTACTTCCATGATGACGAATCACTCCCCCGGCCCAGGATGCCTATCTATCGGCATGCCCAATAGGGCAGGACTCAGAGAGGCACACTTGTCAAGGTGCCAGTGACAGTTATACAACTCCCCACCCACCCCCCGCCCATCAAAAACCCGGCACCCTCCCATCAGCCCTTCCTGGCCCTTCATCCATCCCGCCCGCCCC
>JAABNX020000053.1:8144542-8169294 GCA_015163995.2 Mormyrus lacerda | reverse complement strand
CGCCCCCCCTCCCCCAGGGCCCATATAAATATTCAGCGCGCCCTCCTAGACGCTGTATCCCTTCCTCCGGTGCACGGGCCGGCAACCGAGTGCAAAGAGAGCCCCGGTGCAGGAGCAGGGCCTTCCACAGTGCTGGAGGAGCGCGCCAAGATCAAACACTATGTGCTCCGGGGCTCCGGGGCGACCGGAGGCGCTCGGGAACGCCGCTCGGCAGCGGGGCGAACGGATAAATAAATAAGCAAAGGAACGAGCGACGTCGTGACGTTTCGTTTGCGGTCTACGGCAGAGAAGGGGCCTGCAAACATTTCTGTTAATTATGTATTACAGCTGTCCTTTATAAACTTAATTACTCAATGCTGAAAGGCAATAGACTCGATTTGCATATGTACATGAAAGACATGGCATATGCAAAAAAAAAAATGCGATTTTAATTAGCATTCTATGATGGGGGGCTGCAAATCAGACTGGCATATTGTAAAGATTTTCAGCCCGGGCTCCGAGTGGATCCAGACACACTATGGCACGACTGCCGCGTCGTGCCCACCGGAACCGTCTGATGTGTGACTCTCGGAATGAATCGCGCGCGGGAGGCTAACCGCTACACATTCATTTAAACAAGCTGTTCATTCTCTACGCTCTTCATTTCTTGGCCACGGGTAACCGTCAAGTTATCATTGCAAATCTCTCTGCTCAAGCTGCCTGGGGGGTGGGGGGGTTAACGATACCATTTTGGTTTTTTTCCAGAGTTTTTTTTTTCTCTTTTTTTCTGGAAACAATTGTCATGATTATTATTAATATCTAAAAATACTGTAAGATGCAGTTCATTCTATTAATTTCCAATAAATTTTACTAATCAGGCTTTGGTTGCCTGGGAGAAGAAGATAACATCATAATAGATAAAAATAATGGCTGCATTTCATATTTCCCCGCTAACTAATCGACGTGCTGAACCTCGTTAGATCTGTGACGCAAATGCTATTGTTTCTTGGTGATAAGGCTGGAGAGACCACAGGGTCTCACATTTTAAAATAGCATGTAAATATCGAATGAAAGCTTTTTAGATGCCTCTGCTTTATTCTGAGATGACCCACGGCGCAGGTTAGGGAATGTAGGCTAAAAAATACACTCGCAGCTAATAACGTTTTAAAAGCTGCACGTAACACAGTTTAATCTTCCGGGCTGTGATCCGCGGCAGTCTCTAATCTTGTGGGTTGTATTCCGCACCAAATCAAAAACCCGAGCCTTCTGATGCCTTGAGAAATGCAATTCGGCTTTTTTTGTAGGCGAGGTGTACACAGTCTTGTGTTTCTCCACAGTGAGTCAGTAGTGATGTTGTGTCCTGTAACAAAAAAGGACTCGGGTTAGTGTTGTGGGAGTCTGCAGGTGGCTGCTTTAGCACTCAGGCCTGGGATTTGTATGGGGACAAAGTTGGGGGGGGGGGGGGGAGGGTGCTGTCGAAAAGCGCCTGCTCAGCCACAGGCGTGTGAGCGTCGCCTCCCGCAGGCCGACGCGTTTCACACCTCAAGGTCATGCGTGGAGCCGCATCCCGACTTCCCCAAAGCCTCGCCATCTGCAAATCTTGCAAGATCTGTTCTCGACATTCTGGACCAAAAAAAAAACATAAATTGTTTACACCCTAAACAGCACAACTACTGCCATCTAAAGTAAGCTGCTTGATTTGCAGGGTTTATTTTTTTCTCATACTCTTCACCCAGTGTAGTAAATTTTTGTGGACAATTTAATGACAGTCACAACTTTCCATCGAGGAAACTAAATTCATCAGAGAATCCGCTGAAACCCTCATGATACAGAAATGTTCTAACAAAGACTAACCCAGGCACTTAAGATGCTCCTGGATAAAATGGTAAAACTTCCCTTATTCCTTTGTTCTATTTAGAAATAAATTCTAAGGATGTGTAAATGTATTTAAGAACATTTACATGCATTGACCTATTTTTCTGGAGCGCGCTTTAAAAAATGGTTCCTAAATGTGTTGCTTCAGCTTAATCCGTTGCTTCCAGCTCTGTCCCTGACTCCGTTCCGGATCCCCCTGAGGGCGGCCTGCTTGTGTTCCTGACGTGTGCTTTGCACAGGTGATGACTTCCTTTGAACAAAGCCCACAGTTGCACTACCAGACATATTCACGTTTCTTGGTAGACGCCATTGTCCTGAGAGACCAGCAGGCCACAGGAACGCACATCTGTGGAATCCGCAACATGGAACATGGCGATTAGAGATGAATACACAGCCTTGACCGGTGTGACGCAACATTATTGATGTTTGTTTAGCGGTAATTTATCCGGTGCTGTAAGAATCTCATTGGACACAAGCCTATTGCTTGCTACAACTTCCTCAAAATAGGTGGACCCTCTGTGATTCTCAAACGCTGACTGCAGGAAAAGATCAAAAATAAACAGTGAGGTTCTTGCCTAAGAGACAGATAAAACATAAAAATATGTAATACAGGGGTGTCTGTTTGTGTTTATAGACACATATACGTTTACAGCTGATCCCTTTTCAAGATCCCCAGTCGGTTAATAGGCTTAATTTATGCCCGCAAACACTCGGAGGAGAACACAGCGTAATTTCTCCCAGGTGGGACAAATTCAAACAGAATCCTCCGAGTTTAGAGGAGCGAGCCGCACTGACGGATGAAATTTTAATATGGCGTAATTAAAGTCTAACAGGCAGATCGGGGGAGTGCAGGCTTTCTTCTGGGGCACCAAAGTGCTCATGGGACCCCAGGGGGGGACCTGGAGGCTAGCCAGCGTCTCCTTCCCCACTAGCTGACGTGCCACACGGCACATCGCAGGATCAAATTGACTGAGATAGAGGCTATTTTTGCATGGTACAGTAGCCGGGGCTAACGAATGAGAGCCAAGGGGGACTGGTGGCCTCCCCAGCCTCGCCTGCCCGCCCGCCATAATGATGGCGTCCACCTGCTGTTTTATTGCCGCAGCTGGAGCCGCCCGCCGCTCTGCAACATCGCCGCCCCTGGCCATGAGCGCGGGGCGCGCCGCCGTGCCTCATTGCTTTGATGAAACTTTTATGGTCAGCACCCACAAAGACCTCATCTAGAACCCAGCGCGGCCTGGCCCAGCATTTTTCTGGGGGGGGAGGTGCTTCCTCCGGGGTCCACGAGATGGAAACGCTGCCATGCCGTGGTGATACGTCACCCAGCCAGGCGAGACTGCGACCGTTGGACGTCCCAGCAGGCAGATGGGGTGTGTGTGGTGGTCCGGGGCGGGTAGGGGGGAGGGCAAGGGGGGACAGGTTCCATGAGTTCTGGAATTTTCTTTCAGCCTTCCTGTTCCCCGCAGGTTTGACGGACATTGCTGTGCCTTGCACTCAGGAGCATAAGCCAACCTTGACACCAGGGAAAAAGTGTTATATTTGAAGTTCGAATAAAAATGGCCGTGTTCTTAACGGCAGAACCCAGCACTGTGGATGTCCAAGAGGCATTTTTAGGAACAAGCGATTTATAGGAAATTATCCAGAATGCAGCATGTGTTTCATGCCAGTCTGTTGTTCGCTGAGTTAAATAAAATAAATTAATAATAAACTAAAAATAGGGACAATATATTCAGAGAATCAAAAACACAGGTGATGTCTTCTGAAATGGAGAGAGTGGCAGCGCCATTGTGGGGTTCTATTTAAACCTGTCAAAGACACGGAGCCTTTGTGACTGAAGAAGACTTACTACATGTCAATATCGCCTTGGCAGCCTGCGTCGAGTCAGAAAACCTCTTATGGAAATAGCGTATCGCTTAACGACTCGTCAAAAAGAGGAAAAAAGTGGGATTGATTTAATACTATTTTGGAAAACCAAGCACTTGATCTTTGCGAGCAGAGTGGATGATTTAGGGGGGAAAAAAGGTAAAATAGCACTTCTTTGTCCATCACTGTCAACACTCACACTGGAGTAGACATCACTGATAACATTATGCAGACATGCCCGTATGTGTGAATTCTAACAGGAAGGAACTGCTTTTTTTGCATTGCTACTGAGAGGGAGTTAGCCCATCTTGCCCGTCTCTCGAATCAGTCACTCACAATCCTCTCTGCGCCTGGCAGGATGATTGAACAGATCTCCATATTTACAGTGACATCTTCACCAAGTGCTTAGCATACCAAAACAAACTTAAAGAGAGAGATGGTTTTAAAAAAATTTGTGTGAAAAAAACAATTATCTACACTGGCACAAAATTAGTATGAGCAGAAGTGATGTACACCATATGGACAAAAGTATTGGGACACACCTCTTAACCATTCAAGTGTTTCACTCGAACCCATTGCCACAGGCGTATAAAATCAAGCACCTAGCTATGCAGTGAGTTTTACAAACATTTGCGAACAAATGGGTCAATCTGAAGAGTCCAGTGAACTCAAACGTGTTACTGTCATGAAACAGTAATGTAAAGTAACAGACCGCGGGTTGTCGAGTGCTGAGGCGCACAGGGCATAAAAGTTGCCAATGCTCTGTTGACTCTGCAACTGCAGAGTTCCAAACTTTCTCTGGCATTAGTCCCAGCACAAAAACTGTGCACAAGGAGCTCCATGAAATGGCCTTCCATAGCCAGGCAGCCAAGCAAACATCACATCACCAAGTGTAATGGTAAGTATCAGATGGAGTGGTAGAAAACACGGAGCAGTGGAAATGTATTTTGTGGAATGATGAAGCATACTTCTCTGTCTGGCAGTCTGATGGACAAGGTTGGATTTCATAGATGCCAGAAGAATGTTACCTTTCTGACTGCATTGTGCCAACTGTACAGTTTGGTGGAGGAGGGATAATGGTATTGAGTTGTTTTTCAGGGGTTGGGCTTGGCCCCTTAATTCCAGTGAAGGGAACCCTTAATGCTTCAGCATACTAAGACATTTTGGAGTATTATATGCTTCCAACTGTGTGGGAACAGTTTGGGGAAGACCATTTTCTATTACAGCATGGCTGTGCACCAATGTACAAAGCAAGGTCCATAAAGGCATGGTTGGGTGAGTTTGGTGTGGAAGAACTTGACTGATCTCACTGAGCCCCTGACCTGTTGAATTTCTGAAGCATTCTAAAGTGCTTACAGTGGTAAGACTAGCAGTTTTCACCTGCTGTAATGGAAAACAGAGTGGGTAACTCTGGCCAGTTAACTGTATATGTACAGTACATGTGTGATTGTACATGCTTATTTCCATATTTATTATGACAGCACATCTTTGTTGCTACCCAAATGAGTCCCGTGATTGGCAGATCCCACATTATTCTCTGTCTCCCATTGAATAGCCTCAGGACAAAGCCCCAGCTGAGAAATGAGCACACTGTTGCCCTTGACTACGACCTGCGACCCTTGAATCTAAAAAGGTTACTGTAGTCTGAGCATCTACATAGGCACGATCTTACACAGTACAATCATGCAATGCTACAACCATTTTAATTGCAAATATCAGTTTCTCAAATGGTTGCCAATGAACTGTGGCGATCAGAATAGTCCAACCATTTTGGGATATTTGAAAATAATATATATATATTATTGCACTTCTGTTGCCATTTCTGTTGTTTACTAATATCTATTTACACAGTGTGTATTTTGCATGGTGCTAAAAATGTGTACTAATGGTAGTTTTATGTTTTTATAAAGTTATTATATTTTAAACAGTAGTTTATGATAAAAATGTTAGCAATATACAGTATAGCAAGGAGCTATATATGTATTTGTTAAATATAGTACATTGTATACTTGAAATTATAAAGAGAAAAAAGTACAAACATTATTTTATAAATCAGTGTAATGCAATGTACCATTGGGAAACACAGTTCTCTATGTTCTACTTGTGATATATTTCATTTATATATTTAATGTTCAACAACACATCCATGTAGTATAAACCGGTGCAGGCTCAGGCCTACGTCATCAGCAGGGATCACAAGACACTCAGCTTAGGTTAACGATGTTCAGCTGGCACTAATTGACTTAATTAGACACTGTGAAGGAGACTGGGGCCTGATTGGCTGAAGCTTTTTGATTTTAGTGGCAATACTGATGGGTATGAGAAGCAGGGGTCCAAGACTCGCAATGAAAATGGTTTCTGATGCTGCATGTTTGTGTTCTGCAGGTGCCTTCAGTTTATTAACAGACATATTTTTTTTGTATTATTCTTTAATGAAAACCTTGAGGTTTTTACTATTAGCCTAGGGAATTATATCCCTTTTTATAAAATGCCAAGGTCCTCTCCACCTCTCCATCTGTGAGAATTCTGATTTTAAAGTAGCCCAAAACCTCTGGTTTTCAATCATGGGTGTATCCTTTGCTGTCTTCATCTAATCACAGATCTGTAAAATCTAATTTAGGGTGACAAAAGCCAGGTTAGACCACAGCGAAACACAAGCAGGCTTCGTTCGGTGAAGTATGGACCTGTACTGCATGTCTGACTGTAATAATGTGAACTAGCATAAGTCTCAGAAGCCAGTTTGTGTTTATTCTAAGTAACTGAAGAAAACAGCCATGTCTGGAAAAAAGCAGAACTTTCAAGAAAGCAAACTGAAATCATTGAGTTCGAGACGCGACCAGAGATGTTTGCAAGTACATCATTGGGGGCTTTCACCGGCTTCAAGCTGGGAAACATCACGATGTAAAGGGTTTCTCATAAAGCCTTCTGTCAGGCGTCCCAAACACTGCAGAATGACATTGTCCTTCCCATCTGCTGTAGCACACAAAGGGAGACTGATCTGGAAAGTACAAGCAAAAAGTTGCAAATGTCAAAACAAACCCGCTTATTTCATTTTCATAGGATTTATGTAACAATGCAGCGCTAAAGCCTTCAGTGCTAAAGGAGCTTGTTTCTCATGATTGTCTTTGACTTTTGTTGGAGAGCAAAGAAGAGATTTATTTGCCTGTTTTACTGTCAATATTATCAAGTCAGTTTTTAATTGCTACAGGCCCACTCACAGTAAAACCATCAATGAATGCCTCCCTTAGGCTATCAAAATAAAAGTCAGCAGTGCAGCTTCTATTTTGCTGATGGCGAATGCAAATGTGTTTACATCTACAACTTATATTATTACCCCATGAATAGGCTTGATAAAATGCTTTATTTTCAGTTGCATTGTTTGTCTTTGTTCAGCTTTTAGATGGTACACCAATTAGCTAAACTCATCCAGCATTATGTACATAGCAACTCTTAATTGCAAGTTATGTTTGGTAATATGTGCCGTGATGAACTTTTACCTTCCCCAAAGTTCAATATACCCGTCCGATGGCTGCTCCGTGTTGGATATGTTAAGCTTTTATGTCCCCCTACCTTAACATATTTACCATACTCTGTGTGGTCTTCTTTTGAGATGAGGTAAAGGGTATCACCCTCATATTAATCAAAAATACAGACCCTGCAATATCTTTAGTCTTTCTCAACCGAGAAAACATCTTCTGCCTTATTAAGAGGAAAAATGTTTTAAAAACTGGGATTTTATATCCATTAGTATTTCAGGCAAATTTATGTGTTTCTTCGCAATATGATGATATGAGGAAAATGTGTTTTCTCTGTCCTTTTCCTCGTGGTCCATGCTAAATCATTAAACAGCAGTACTGCTCATTATCTTGCTTAACAAAACTTCACTAAAACCAAATAAATCAAACACACACCACAAACATGGCTATGAATATATAAATTACAGAGCCGCTCAGTGGCAGGTCTGGTATTTTAAAAAGCTTGCTGTACAATTTCAGTATTATAAAGCCATTTATAACATAAGCTTACTTTTTTTCATTAGGCCTACATGTCCTGGTTTTACAACCTGAAACACTACAGTATTTCATTTAAATTAAACACAGTTTTTTTTTTTTTTAAATCCTTACTCTAGTTAGTTCTCTTGCATGCAAACTCCCGCTGCTTTGCAAAACACCCCCAGATCCTAGCAGCATTTTGTAATGTCCATGGGTCAATGGTATTTCAAATTATTGATTGCCGGCCCTTTAAAGGGGAGGGCAACCCATTTTAATGTGTTTTACAGATATCGGAGCAGGGAATTGTGGTGCCGCAATTCCTTGTGCATGTGTTTGCTTGGCATGGTGAGAGAGTATCTCGCTGGCCATCACATATCTCCTCCACGTCAGTGGTGGCCGGATCCATTTTATGGCATTTTTTAAGGCACATATCAACCTTCCAGACGACATGCGCCGATCAGGGTGGCGACTGTTCTTACAGACGAGAGCCCTGGGGTGTTCCACACGCTTACAAGTTAATGTGGCTAAACATCGATAACTCAGGGTTGGAAGGAGAGCGGCCAGCTAGTCAATGTCATTGTCGATTTGTTTTTGAATGCTAACACAATGCAAAGGTTGGTGTGTGACTCAGACAGGAAAGGGTCAACCAAAGTTTGACCGTCTGAGTATGAATGATCATCCAGAGCATTGCAAACATTACTGGAGTTTTTATTTTTATGTATAACAATTTTACTACGTACTAGCATAAATCTCACCAGAGAAGATTCTCTGTCAGCTACAGCAATGGGTCGAGGGATTTATATTCTTTCAGACTTTGTGGGTAGAACTGCAGCCTTGTGTCTGTGGGCTTTGCACCTTCCTTCTGTATCATGCACGTTTCTGGCTGTGGACTGAAGACATGCAATTACACTAACAGACCTTCCCGAATTGCTTATAACGTATGTGCATAAGTCGGTGTCCTATGATGCATTGGAGTCCTGACCAGGTTGTATCCCTTTCTTGCACCTTAAGATCCCTTTGACAGGTGCCTGGCCTGCCCATTTCCTTGTACTTGATCAGTAGTTTGTAGATGGCGGGATGACTTTCAGCTTCATGTTACTGTAGGTACACTATGTTCATGGTGAAGACTGCAGCTCTACCACTGCATACCACTAGCAGGACTCCGTGACAGAACGTTGGGATGTCTGTTTTTCTACAAGAACTCAGCAGAAGATTACAGCTGACCTCCAACAGTACTCTGCACTGTTTGTTTTTAGAGGGTGATGGCTAATTGAGAACTATGCATCAGATTCCTCGTATGGGACGGGGGAAGAGTCACATCTAGTCGAGCTCCAGTGAGCAGATTAAACAGCTATAAAGCTTCAGTGTTCAGGTTCGTTTTCAATAGACAGGACCTCATGGAGTTCAGAGGCACTCTGATGAGTATGTAAAGAGGAAACCATGATTTATTTAGTGTGTTTACTGTTTACTCACCAAACCTCAGAGAGCAAATTCAATTTAAAAAATCCCCAATGTATAAAGAAACTATTGAACCCCCAGAGTGTTTGATTCCCAAAATTATCAACTGTTAGAGGATCTTTGATTTCCTTTACCTTTATCAATAGCGATTTAGCTACAGTTAGATTTCCTTTACTTTCTAACGTTTGATTAATATTTTACCAAACACCCCTGTCAGTTACGTGTGTGTGGGGGGGTGGTGTTCAAGGACTATTTTTTTAGTGTCTGATAAGTTCAGACAGGAAGGGCATCAAATAAACAAATAAAGCATAAAAAGTGTGGATTAAAAGAAATACACAACATACACCGTGATGCACTGAAGATCATGAAAGAATTTTTTTCAATTTCTTATTTAAAGTCACTCCGCAATTTGTTCAATTTACTGGTTGTGCTAGGAATTGTCTTTTTGCTGATTTTGTAAATCCATATTTGGATAAATGTTACTTTATCAGCCTATAAGGTCATTGTGATATCTGAATATTTCAGTTATTTTACACCACCCCAAAACTGACCAGCAGCCGATCGACAACATGCACAGATTTTTATTTATGCTCAATTACCCCTGTTTACTTTCCTTGGGTGCTGTACATATAAATGTCTAACGGTGAAAATCCTAGCCGATTTCAGCAATCTTCGTGGATTTTACATTTTGTCAGCATACTTCAAAGATTTGGTTTGTCTAGTAAAGCATTTTTTATCACCTATACAGCATATATAGGTCTACATGTGAATGCACATTGATAAAATGAAAATATTCCCCGACAGGTAATAAACAAACCACCCATTACTGTCTATTTGTTCATGTGGCCTGGTGTTTCTATGTCACTTGGAAGATACTCTACAGCGTTCATGCAGGTACTGGTCCCCAAGGCCTGTCATTGCGAGAGGGGGCTGGTGAACGTGCTGGTGGTAAAACAACAATTAAAGTTAACGTGACTTCAGCTGCAGGCTCTATGGAAACTAATTCCTGCAGAAATAGGTCAATGATATCTAGCCGTGCTGCTTTATTTCGGCTTAATATCAAGCCATTATCAAGCTTCTTCATCAGAGGCCACGGCCTGTCTGTCCACTACCACTTAATGACAGGCTGGGCGCTCCCTCTTAAAGAACGGCCCATTTAAATTGCAAAGCTCCCCGTACGGCCGCACGGATAGATGGATAGATAAATAAATAAATAAGGCGCTATGCAAATGAGGGTGACGAAAGCGCACTCTGAGCGTGCTCCGTAATGCGCTAGCTATTCATCACCTGGGCGCCGAAATTGCCTGCTCCCGTCCTTAGCATATTCTAATGAAGCCGATCATGCAAATGAATGCGACCTCTCGCTTGATATATTTTTTTTTCTCCACGTTTATGGAGGGGCCACATATGTGCAGTAGCACATGGATGTGTGTGTGCACGTGTGTGCGTGTGTGTAATTTACATATAGATACAGTATATATACAGTAGTGTGTATGTATATATATATATATATATATATATATATATATAGAGAGAGAGAGAGAGAGAGAGAGAGAGAGAATACAGTCATTTGCCTCACTAATCAATTAGTTTTTGGCCCCTGCTCCAGCTAATATATGGGGGGGGGGTGTTACAGGAGCACTTTCAGACAATTTCCCACTCGTCATCGGAAAAACTCTTCGGCGTGACGTTCGTGGGGCGGTGCAGGTGGCCCAGTGGCCAGTAGGGGGAGCCAGAGCAGGTGGGGGAGGAGCCCCCTCTAATTGACAGGGGGGCCTGCTGGTGAAGTTACGTGCCCTTACCATGACTTTGAACCTTTTTTTGGCATGTAGAAATTGTATATAAATATTGAAATATTGAAATGAAAGGGCACCGCTGCTGAAGGCTGCCGGGGGAGACGGACATGGGGGGGTCGGGGGCTGCGGCGAGAGACCGGGGCGCCGCCTTGCTATTGGATGAGTAAACAGGCCGTACCCTCCAGCAAGCAGCAGTCTATTGCGCCGACAGTTATGGATAGGAAACATTACTAAGGCTGGTAATTAAAGTAAAAACTAATACTGTCTCTTGGATGGGGAATTTCACACAGAGAAATCATTTATCACAGCTTCCAGTCGGCAGAACAAGAATGAATTATCCACATATTTGGTCCTCTGTGAGTTTTTTTTTCCTTGAGTCTTTTTTTCCTAAAGCTCAGTGTTAAGTGGGAGATATTGAGAATTTTTTTGTTTCTGTGTATACTTCCTGAAGACATAAACCCTAACACTTCACAGAAACACCAAGACGGCCATCGCAGCCTTAGCCTGGTTTTGGGGTAGTTGGGTTTGGCCTAACGCTTCTATGTTTGATAGCCTATGTGCCACCACCTTAGAGACACAGAAAGGAAACATCTCCATCCCATGCTTAATCGAACGAAGACAGTACACCATCTCCAAGGCCCGGACAGGATCGGCGTCTCTTGATTATCTGGCACTTGTCACGCTCGACGCAGTTTCCTGACGGCAGTCCCGGGAGAAACACGGCTTTTATTAACCGCAGAAACATCCGCAGGGGCTAAGATGCATCCCAGTTGGTGAAAAATGCCATAACTGCACAGCGACACCAGGGACGCTTCTAGTCAATGAGCCACAGAGGATGTCCCTCGACCACAAATCGCTATCCATGATACAGAATAAGGCCAAAATATGGCTGTAAGGCCACAAGGCCCATAAGCACTGGGTATGTTGAGTAGACCTGCCCGGCACTGTGGAAAATGTTTGCCTTACATCCATATCTGTGACACAAGGAGCTGCTCTTGCTTAAGAATGGCAGCTGTTGTTTTAGACCTCGATAAGCTGTGTTTGAGGCCCACGTCAGTTTGACAGACGGCGTCCAGTCAGAAACTCTCAATAACTCCCGCGCAACGCGTTCAACCGGCACCACACAAGTGAGAGCCGGGCCGCGTTCCTGGCAGCCGGCAATAAAAAGGGCAACCAGAGACGAGGCACGGGGAGGGACCGACGGCGGAGAACGATGGCAGTCAGACAGCGGCACCTCACAGAGTGACGGCCGCCTCCTGGCACAAGCCGGCACCTCCGGCGCTGTCACACACCGACACTTGTCGATACTGACACCCTGGATCTGACAGCAGGAACGCAGCTGGTCTCATTCTCGTCAAAAATGGGGGGAGGGGGGAGGCACACGCAACAGAGAGGAGAGGCTGGGTGGCAGCAAGGAGAGGAGAGAGGAGGGACTGATGGAGGGATTGAGGGGAGACAGGAGGAGCGGATGTGGAAGGCTGGGGTGGAGGAGTTTGGCTTGTTGGTGTCAGTGATTTACCCCCACCAATAGCAGGAGAGGATGTATGGGTACTGAGGAGTGGGGTATATTTGAGAAGGGGGTGGGGGGTATGATGCTAGAGGAGGAGGGGCCTGCTCGGCGAGAGTCTGATTGCTGCTGATCTTCACGATAAGCGCTCACGACAACTCACGACTAAAGTGCCGCCGCGACACTAATTGGCCGCGAAAGGTGACCCACGGCGAGGCAGCAGAGTTCATTTCCGATAGGCTGTGCCCGGCGGCACCGACGCAATCACAAACGACAGGAGACATCCAGACATCAAAACCGCCTGAAGGATTGTGACATGACTTTGGTTCTCCGCAAAATGGCGAGGCGGTATGCGGCCACTCGGCAGGCGTGCAGATCTATCAAGGAGGAATGAAACGCCATGGGGGGGAGGGGGTAGCACAATAAGGGGGTGAAAAGATTAATCTTATTGACAATTACCTTCCGGTCTCTGAAATGCAGCAGTCAGACCCGTCAAAAAATGGAAAGTCTCTGAAAAGCGGCCATCCAGCACAGACTCAGTCCAATTTCCGCAGATCCCACCCGCTGTAATCTTTTCCATGTTAAAGAAACAATGAGAAATGTTGTCCAGACCCCCACATCTCCAGAGTAAAAAAAATCCATGAGATTAACATCAGATTTGCACGTAAAGAACATGAAATATAGGTGATGGGGGGGCATGAAATTATGCTGTCACAAAAAAACTGCCTATTTAGACCTCTTTAGATGGCTTGCCGTCATTCCATACTATACATGACAGGCAGTGGCTGACATATCCTCAATAAGCTTTTACCATAATCATGCAGCAGTTTCAATTTTCCTACACTTAGTGACCACAACAGAATGCATTTTGCCATATTGACATTGGTCCACATCTCCGAAATGACTGGCCCTAAAACAGCCATAATTTCTCTAAAAAAAGCAGAAAAACATGAAAGATTTAACAGCATGTATACTGTACTGTATACAAAACACCAATCAATACCACACAGAAAAAGCTAGTATAGAGATGTGAGTAAGTCGCCACAGAAAAAAGTTTAATTTTTGTTGCATTGTCATACTAAAAGTGTGACCTTAATGGTCATACCATTAATAGTATGTATTGTTTGCATTTTTCCAGAATATTTATTTTTAATAGACCTGTGGCATTCAGTTTACTGCCATAAACAAATGACCATTCATTAGCTCAGTCATAATCTTGTCTGATGCAAGATCAAGCACATATAACTAGACTTAAACATAATCTTATCCCTCACTGACTGCCTATAGGTTTTATATGTTTTATATATTTATTGTAAAAAAAAAAACAGCAGCTAAACACCTTGTTCTTGAACAAAAGTGTGTTTATATAACACTATAATGTTCTTACTATAGCTTTGCAAATTTCATGTGCGTCTCTGTAGAATGAAAGAGCTTTTGTACTGTAACATGCATTTTTTTGTGTTTTGAAGCTGAAAGGCTGCACGTTTATTTGTCCGAAGCCGGGTGAGAAAGCCCCCTTGCAGTCTTCCGTCCATAAAAAAAACAAACACCCTGAGAATGCCTGAACTGAGAAGGAGCCATCACAGCACTTCAATGCATCGAGCGCTGAGGATTTTCTAATATACGAAGATATTCAATTATTTATGTATATTTTAAGAGCGGGTGCCCCTTTCAGCAGGCCGATGTGATGGTTCTCTCAGGAAATATGAAGAGTTTCGGTTTTAACTGCATGTTTCATTAGTGACTAATGGCTTCTGGCTTTCATTTAAGGTCCCGGCTCAAAGAGTGGATGCTGTAAGAAAGGAAAGAGAAAAAATGCCAACTATAGATCATCTGCGATGTTCCTTTAGGACAATTTATAGAATGGCAGAAAAAGGGAGGAGAAAGGAGGAGAGGAGAGTTCCTGGATTTATAACGGTGCCGCAATTTCATAATGATTCCGAGGGAGAGGTGTTTGTCGACGGCGGTCACGGACGGAAATCAGGAATGAGAGCAACAAAACGTGGAAACAGCGTTCGTAATGTTTTATAGCTACTCGGCATAGTGGGGGGGAGAAGGTGTTAGAAAGAGAATGAGACGCAGTGTGGGGGAGGGGGGAGACACAGAAACTGTAACCGCACCTGTCGCCCCATTCCCCCCCCCCATCATTGGGGCAAATACAGGGGACCTGGGACTCAAGGTGTCAGGAGTGCCAGGGCCGACAATCCATCTTGCCGGATTGGCGCGCCGCAGAAGAGGTAGGCGCTTCCAGAAATATTTTCATATTGATTGGCTAAAGCGCTGCTATCTCTTTACATGGCGGCCAGACTCCTGGAGCCGGCCGAGGGCGGCGACGCGCTACCGGGCCCCTAGTAACACAGGGCGTGGGATCCACTCCCCAATAACACGACACCCGCTCTGTCACTTACAACATCATAACATCCCCTGCTGGGAGTCTAGTGAATAATTTCCAACTGCCATGCAAAAGAGCAGGAACAAATTTTTGAAAATACAAGACTTTGTTTCATGATAACGCTAATTTTTCGCTAAATAAATGAAACTCTTTCCTGAACACAATAAAAACTTTAATCCTCCCTGGTATCTTTTATCTGTAGTTGAGATTACAGACCTAAATTCATTACTTTAGAGTATTTTTTAATTATCATTTTGAAGGCAAATTGGGTTGCTCTTAATTATTAATGAGGTTATTTCTTCATTAAAAATGGATTTTTTTTTTCAACCATTCATAAACATTTAATGTACCGTCTCAAAGAAAGGGGCTGATTTTTCTTTTCCTCTGCTCTCACTCCTCTGCTCACTCTTGCAGAGTGTTCACTTTGTTGAGTTAAAGTCTTCTTAACAAAATTCTAAAATTTTCTTAAAATTCTTTCCCAGCTTCATAAAAGTGCAGCCATTTTATCAGTATGTAGAATCAGAATGCACAGGTACTGACATTCCACGTAACATCACATGTTAAATTAGTTCATACATTTCTTTTTATTTCTTCTTTTATTCTACATCCAGTGGTTTCTGTTTTCTGTTCTCTTAAAATAAAATCTAGAATCAGAAAGCCCGGAAGTGTAGACACATAAATCCACATTTGTTTTACTCTACTTCTCGATTTAGATGAACGGTAAACCAGGATAGAGGGTAACTATAAAAGATATATAGAAGTTATATATGCATTTGGGCTTGACGTTGTTGTTGTCGTTCTTTGGAGGATTTAGCAGCAAGGATTGCTGCTCTTGGTTTAGCTAATTCTGTCATTACCTAAGTTTATTTTTCTTAGGTTACAAGTAGATATGTTTACATACTATACGATGAAGTGAGTCTCTCCTTAGCCTGTCTGTAGTAACAGAAATGTAATGGGTTTTGAGCAGTTTACAATAAAGCTCTAAAATGTTATTTATTTGTATACTACAGGGATGTTAGCACAGAGTGAAATATCAGTTGTTTACATAATTTGGTCTGAAGCAGTGTGGGACTATCTAAAAGGCCATAAATAAGTAATGCTTCAGATTTGCTTCTGAGGCTGAAAAAGAAATTAATAATGAACAGCTAAAATGTGACAGCACAGAAATGTTTAGTAAAACCTGGAACAATGATCTCGGATTAATTTATTTAAAAAATGAAGAGTACAGAAAATGCCGTTAAAGTGAGGAAAAAAAGTCATCATGCGTAAGACTACACCAGATTCCCGTTGAAAAATACTCATCTATCTTGACGACGCAGTCCTTCGGGTCAAAGTGATGTCAGCATCCCAATGGATTTAGTCCGAGGGAATCAAGGATTTACAAGATATCTCACTAACCATGTAAACTAACAATTGAACAAACAAATGAATAAAATGGATGCCTGTGTCGAAATGCACACAGAGTTCTTGTGCAGAGGTGAAACTCAAGGGGCTTCATCAATGTGACATTAACCACCTTAGTGTAGCCTAGTGCTCAGGACAAACAGCGGGCTATAGCAGGAGAACATGAAAAAGACGCCATTCTCAGTGACTCGGATGTTTTTCGGCGAGACAGGTTTGTCAAAAACCCCATCATCCAACGGGGCCCTGTTTTACCATGCCGGCATGCTTCTTGGATGATGCCCGCCGTCGATCCAATCTGCCTTGTGATGAAAAGGAGATCTACGTTAACAGTAATTCCAACATGAGCAAACTTTAAAGCAATTAAAGCAAATGAACAGGCATCGCCGTCTCCCTGAGTTGCAGCGTTTCGTTCTAAAGCAAAGCAGATACACGGAACAACAAAGGGAGAACAGTGCTTAGAAAAGCTGTGCACGACGACTGAAAAAACACCAACGCTTTCATCTTGGAAAAAGTGACTTCTTTTCCACAAATAAAAACGTCATGGACATTTGCTTTGAGGATTCCTCCCCATACTGCAACAACCCTGTTAAAAACAAACACGTTTTACAAAGTTAATGCGCTCTGCCATTTTTAAACAATTTTTGTAATGTGCAACACATTGCCGTGCAGAACAGTTTCACTGTCATAAAGGCGATGATAGCCTGAGCACTGTTTGCAGGACAAATAGTCATGTAGTATTTTATTTATAATAGTCAACCTGTGTGATAATTACAAAATGAATAGGAGCCCCAAAGCTAGGTATTATTCAAATGAGCAAGTTATGAAACTGTGTATTTTCATATAAATAAACATTCTGAACTGTCATTAAAAACAAATGAAGTTCACCTTTTGTCATACCTCCCATTTTCCTTGAAGCACTCTTATTATACCCGTAAATTCATGACAGAAAATATTTAATGGGGGAGGAGGTATTTTCTGTTTCGTAGTTTCATCTTGAGTGAATTAAAGTGATATTATTTTTTTCAAAGCACAACTATGTTATTGATTTTCAAAAGTAGCAAACTTTAAGCTGGAGGGCTGCCGTTGAATGCAGTGTCAGAAAGTGGTGGTGTGGTGGAATTTTGTTTGAAACGACAAATGTTTTTGCTTCTCTGGGATCTCAGAAGCACCTCACTGGGCGAAAGTGAATTTATTTAATCTGGTTTTTTTTTTTTAAGTTTTCATTTTCTTAATCATAAGTCAAGCAAAACAATGCATGTATATATGTATGTATGTATGTATCTCTATCTATCTATCTCTATCTCAATCTATCTGTCCGTCTGTCTATCTATATATAAATTTTCTTGTGTTAAATGTCACAATAACAGTCGTGTTATTGAAAAACTGAACTGTTGTGATTGCTAATTTTAAGGCAAAACAGCAGATATGACATTTCAAATACCTAAAAAATAGCTTCATGAGATATCTCATGATGATTTTGTTTTTTTTTTTTTAATAAGCAAAATATCTGGGAACATGTTAAAATATAGTGTTGATATTGAGTTCCTTCTCACCTTAAATTATAGCTGGTGGGGGCGCTCATCAAAATGCCCCCTGGCCTGTTTGTTTACCTCCATTTTGTCCTTTGGCACATATTGACCCATCCTCAACAATTTGTTCTTGCCACCCTCAGGCATTTTTTAACGTGACCTGAGAGGGTTTAATGTGAACTCCTCACCCCCCTGCCCCCCGTTTCTGTGTTCAGTGAGTGGTCCACTCTACTATCATGTGTGATTTATTTATTTTATTTAACATTTAAATATAATGGATATAAAGTAACAATAATTAATCAGTCTATAGACAGAAATGCTTCTTTTCCTCTAAACCTGACCACAAATAATCAATTTTAGTACCTATTTAATAAGAATTTTAAGAAAAAATTTAATAAAAATTTGTCCAAGTAAAACAATACCTTTGGTTCGAAAGACACAAAAACAGACCTGGCTGCTTTCAAAGTGCGTATCACACGGTTTCTCTAAGTAAAGTAAACGTGAATTTAATTATTTTGCTCCCTTCCTTAGCTAAAGAGGAGCTGTGTCCCCAGGAATACAAAACAGGGAGAGCGTGAAGTGTCAAGGTAATTAAAATGACAACACTCACCCTTTCCTCAAACGAACATCGACGAAAGACGGTAAGTTAACAAAGTAGGGGCAAATAACAACCAAGCCCAAAAAAGAAAAAAATGACAGTTATCTGCTAGATTCATAAATGTGCCTTTTGTATAACAGTAATCATCATATTTCATGCTGTCATTTTCCATTTAATTGCTTTGCCCTGGTAGTTTTCCTCATAGAAGCCATCAGAACCCCACTGAGCCTGGTGCAGAACACAGAGCAAACACACTGGGAAAAGACCCGGCTCTCCCGTTTAGCTTACCGCAATAGCAGCGATTGACAACCTAATTTTGTTGCAATTATACTATTTCTGGAATAAATTAGATCATTGTCATTTTTACACTGGCTCTCAAGTTCTTCTATTTTTTTTAATTACGGAAATAAAAAGTATAGTAAGAGAGAAATGTGGTTTGGCGAAATGCAATCAACAAAATTTGTGCAGATATCTGTGCCCGTCACACTTTAATCTTCTTAACGGACGACTCCTGGTGAACGGGCAGCTAAAATATATCAGTAATTATTGAGATGCAAACAAAAAGATGACGATGTAGTCTTGTGAAACAGAATGAATGCGGAATGAACGCTGCTGTTTACAATTCTCACAGCAGACAAAAGTTTTTTTTTATTCTGCAAGATGAGCTAAGAGGATAGCATCGCAAACTGACTCTCCTCCTCCAACAGCTCTAATCTGCGTTCACTATCTTTTTCCCCTCACCTAAGAACGACCCATATTTCATTCCCCATATCTTGTTATTTCTTTTATCTTCGCCCCGCTTTGATAAATGTGGCCAACATAGCATTAGCGTTACAGCAGCTGTCCCGAAAAGAAGGGCCTTAAAATTTAAAAGAAATGTAAACCTTTAAATTTTAACCACGCAAACGCCCGGTTCTCGCTGAGGCAACATTTTACGCTTTTTCTTGATTTGATTGTTTCTCTTAAATTACACCCAGTATTTTAAAATAAAGTATTTTATTTTAAAAGAAATAAGTCAATAAAACTAGAGGCTGACAATGATTCAATAAAGGCAGATATCTATAACTTGAAAGTCTAAAGTTATTCTGAGGATAAAACAGACAGGCTGAAATGGCCCAGGCGTGAGGCGCTGCCACATTCAGGGTGGCAGGCTGCAGCAGTCCGTCCCGGCGGGGATCTGGGGTAACGATGACCTCACGCGTCACATGGGCTGCGGAGCCGGTCCCCAGGCCACGTCCTCATCATTACACAATCTGCTGAAGGTGTGGGCCGCTGCATAATTCAGACGCTAAAACCTCTTCATTAGCTGGCAAGCTCTGTGTGCTCTTTCATCTCCATTGGAATATTTTGTCCTAAAATATTGTTCTAAACGTCACTGACAGGCTCTTTTCCTGCTTAATTAAGGGAAGAGACATGCCTTCCCTGGCAATGCCTGTTCCAGGCCGGCATAATGCGAATAATTAACTCACCCTCATCGCTTAACATCAAAGGCCTGTTTGAGTGAGCGGCGCGTGTAGGCACTCGGAGGTAAATCTTTATATTTAAATGAATATATTACGGGTTATCGTCTCCTAGCACCTCAGAAGTGCCGCAACATGGCTGGCAGATGGGGAGAGGTACGGACACTGCTGGCGGCTTGGCCTGTCTTCCTCGCTCTCTCCTTGTCTTACAGGCCTGGTAATTACCGCCGTTCACACCCTCTCCTCCTCTCCCGTGGCAGCGCCTGAGCTTCGGGCTGAGGGCATGGGCGTCCGCAAAGGAACCCGCACTCGATAATCTGCCCCCCCCCCGCCCATGAAGCCCTGAACCCGCCCTCTGCTCCACAACTAGGCCACAAATGCTAACGGTGGCACCCTCATTTTCTATAGATATCCCCACAAATGTCGGAATTTAGTAATGTAGCGTAATGGCTTCAGAGCAGTGGAGAAAAAGGTGCTGTCAGTGGGTCCTGTAGGACGTGGAAGCGGGAGGCTCCCTAAAAAACAGAGGAAAAAAAGAAAGTGGTCTTCTAGGCTGGAAAGGATATGAAAGAGTAAGAAGACAAGGTGCTAGGGGCTCGGCAGACCCTAATTGCTGGAGGAGTAACACAAGGTGAAATGTTATTACAGGAATGGTGTTGATTTAGGACTTGCCTATTATAGGAGGTTCAAAGTGGGGGGGGGCATTTTTTCTTTCTACAGGCTTCCAGAACTTCCATGCGATTCACATCAGACACCCTGTCTCGTGCAAGACACTAAACGTCCGCCTTTTTTTTTCTTCCTGGCAAATGTAAGGTGACTGTCAATTTGCCGCTCCAAACAGGGATGCTCCCTCCCCCCCCGCCCCCCCTGCCGAACTGCGGTCGCCTCGCACCGACAACGCCGGACGCTTCCGGAATGTGTGAGCAGTTGGGAGAAAAAAAAAAGAGCTTTAAACATGCGAAACAAGATTTTATTATTTTTTGACGGAAAATGTGTCACTTCCTTCATGCGACAGGAGCGGGGAGCATGAGTGGGGGGAGGGGGGGGGTTGAGAGACACACGAAACCTGACGGGGTAAATCGCGTCCGACAGCACCCCGGCCCAGCGAGGCGTCGCTGCTGACGAGCTCCAGTACGCTGCACCCCTGTGAGAGGCGTTTGTGTGCCATGTGCATCTGGGCACCCTTAACAGTGATATAGCCAACAGCCAATCATTTATTCCACCCTAATTAGCACAGAGGTAAATCCCTCCAGTCCAGACACTCCTTATAGCGTTTCTGTTCGCTGGCAGGACACACTAACCGAGGCAGGCCGGGGAAAGCAGGGGGTGTGATCTGGACCTGCTCATCGTGTCAAGGAACCTGCACCCCGCCCCCCAACCCACTCGTCCGCCACCGGCCCCGCGCTTCAGCTCCCATCAGGGCCAGGGCACTGGAGAAAGGTCAGGGGGCCGACAGCTGATTGGCCGGGCGGGGCAGGGCCTCTCACAAGCCTCCTGACGCACCTGAAGTGACACGTTCTGTTTCCAGCGTCTCTTCCCCCCAGCGCACCCCACCCACCCAGCACCACGCAGGAAAAACAAACACACAGAGGAGGAAAATATAATCGAGCACGGTGCCCCATGAATGCTGAGGTGTCTCAGCGTCACAGGAACTAACGGTCTCTCTCCAGATATTTGGTATCGACATCGAGGAAGAGTTACTCCTTCATCGTGAAAAGGCATGAAACATTTCGGAAAAACACTAAGGAAAAAAATACTTTAAAACGGCAAAAATATGACTCAGGGCTGACGCAGGATTTAAGAGATAAACAGGAGAAAATGGCCAAAAAAAATTTTAATGTAGCCTTCATACTAAACGCTTATTACCGAAATGGAGGACTATTGTACATATAATCGCTGGAATAAAAATAGTCACCACCCCAGTCACGGCTTTACAGTCCTGTGTTTATATTTTTTATCATTTTAGCAAAGAAGTTAGAAATCTACGTGCAAATATACGTACTTAAGTATGACGAAGCATCGCAGGTCATCGTCCGGCTGCCCGCAAGATTAAAGAGCAGAGGCCCCGGAGCTTGGCCTGATGACACCTTACGAACGTTTGGCATGCGGCCGCACACCAGGTCACATGCGCCAGTCGGGGCATGACACACATCCGGACCTTAGCGGTTGGGAGAGCTGCAAAGAAGGAGCTGGATGCCTGCAGTCCGAGGTGTGAGGCCTGGGGCTAGTAGGAACAAAGCCCTGGCTCATGGGATGAGGAAACCCTGTAGTATGGACAGGACTCTGGAAAAACCAACATAAACAAATAACCACAACAGGCAACAGCAGCCGTTCTATGCCCATGTTTCCATTTGTATTTTCAGACATGAGCATGCAATGCATTAGCCCCCCCTCCAAAAAAAAAATCCAAAATAAAGATAAAAAAGGTAAATTACAATAACAGAGGAGCATTGGGGGAGCCAAAACACAGATAAGTATGAAAAGTGCAACCATCAAACACTAGGATTACATGTGCCTTGCGGTTAAACTGTTCCTGTGGTTTAGCCCAGAGAAGATCAAACAAGATACATCATTTCAGAGGGTGGAAAAACAGCACCGGCTAACCCCCTGCTCAAGCGAAATAAAAAAACAGCAGATATATCAGGACTTGATGTGGACAGACAAGTGAGGGAAACCTATTTGGAAATCTCCTCCAGCATAATGTCAGACTTCTCTCTTTCATACATGCGCTTAGACAAATAGGATTTTTTTCCCCATTCTCTTCCCCCCCACCCCCCACCACTTCCCCTCTGTCTCCTTCTCTCTCATGCTTAAAGAGTTGGGTCGTCAGGTTTAGCAGACCACACAGCCCACGTCATCTAGACCTGAAACGAACCGGACTCACAAGTCAGAAACAACAATCCCACTGCCATTTTCCTGGTTTTTTTTTCTGAGCACATGATCCAACCTCCAGCTCCGCCCACACCGTTGGCCTTGAACTTGGTGACAAGGTCCACTGTCACAAGCGAAACACGAAAGCTCCAGTGTACAGCGAACAGTGGAAATGTCACCTCTGTGAATTTGCCGTGATAGTTTCTGATATGCAACAAATATTTGGCTACCACTTCTAATATGAATGAATCAACACTGACACAACATTTGTTTTCCCAGCCCCCCTAGCAAAGAAAGCCCGTGGACACACACACAAACACACACACGCACCACTCTGCACTCTACTGGATAGATAAATAGGGATTGAATTTGTCTAATAAATTGTTACCCTGCCTAAAATGACAGGGCACTAGTGGTAAGGAATATGTAAACACATGACAACGGGAAAATTATTTTTCCTCTAGTAATTCGCTTGTGCACAGGAGCCGGTTACAATAAGACCGGTTCTGCGTTACAGCTGGCCGCGCTGACAATTAGCTGAGCGCCACACGTAGCCTCGAACAAGTCAGCGCGGCTGTATCGTTTACATGCGTTCGGTCCCAAGCGCGCCGGCAGACGTATTAGAGAGTGCTGGGAATAAAAAAGGCGAGCGGCGTTTTAAAGAAAACACCGCAGTGAAATCGCGGGGCTTCAAATATTACTCATCCGAAATATCAAAGCTAGAAAGCTGTCATAGCCGTAAATTAATCAATTTCAAATTGAACAGAAAATTGTTTCCTACTTTCAGAAGGCACTGATTTGGAGCAATCTTGAAACCTCTGGAAAAGAATTCCCCAATTTACCAAAAAAGAAAGAGGGGAAAAAGAATTTGAAGCCTAATTGCAAGTAATTACAGCTTTTCATTTTCAACATGATGAAATAATTTGATTCTTTTTACAAAGGGTCTGGTTAAGCTCAAAATAGACAACTACTTCTGCGCCGAGTTAGTAACCCAGCAAGACAATAACCATCTTTAAAAAAATACATGCATGTTGACAAAAAAATCCAAAAGTTAGTATTCAGACATAATTCAGAAAAAAAAATGTTTGTGACTCACATTGCTGTATTTAAAAAATAGATGACATTTAAAAAGAGTAGGGATCACAAAACGCGGCACATTTCAAGACACGCAACTTTCAAAGCATCGCCTGCAGTTGCGTGTTGCAAAAAGGAAAAAAACATGGACAAGAAAACGAAAGGCTCCCCTAAAGGAATATGATATGGAAGCAGGTATTTGTTTGCGGCGGCACATCAGAAGCGCGATGCTTCCCTGGCACAGCGCGACTCGTGAGCCGCCCCGATGACAATCCTAATGTTTGCCGTCGCCGGCTTGGGCTGAGGTAAACGCGGCTTATTGCATCCTTCAGAAAATTATTCTTACTTCTCTGTGGAGGCTTGTTTTCAGGTCATGAAGGCAGACAGGAAAAAATGGCTCAAGGTGCGTGACACTGAGTAAAAAAACATTCTCCAGTGCTCAAGGGGCAGGTTATTTATTTATTTATTTATTTATTTTGCTATTTAGTGTTTAAAATTACAAAAATATGAACCTTCATCATTTTGTTTTTATCATAGAAAAATATTATACATTATTATACAATACTATACAATATTATACAAATATACATTACATTGTGGGGACCTAATATCCCCACAATGTGATAAAAACCTATTATTTTGACATTGTGGGGAACATTGTTTTTAGTCCCCACAAGGCAGAAGTCAATTCTTTAAAAATCGGTCACTGCAATCAAAAAAATAAAAAAACGCCAGATGTCTTGTATTTTCTTTGATTACTTATAGTTAAGGTTAGGGCTGGGTAGGGGTCAAGTTTGTCATTGTTGGGATTAGGGTTTTCACAAAGATATGAATAAAAATGTTTCTGTGTGTGTGTGCGTGTGTGTCCTCTCCCAGCCCCACCATCACATGTAATGACAAGGGCAACCTCTTTTGAATTGACTCCAAAGTTTAACAACAACACTGCTCAATATC
>JAABNX020000053.1:8105949-8144442 GCA_015163995.2 Mormyrus lacerda | reverse complement strand
ATTTGTCTGTTTAGGAAGCAAAGCTTAACCTGCTTGCAAAAAACACAGCTTATACCCATCACTGTGTAATTCCCTTTGTTCTCTAAAATAAAATTTTAGGTATGAACTTCTAACACCTCTCCTGGTTCGCTTCATGTCCCAGTGTATGCAGCATCCGCCACCATTTTGATATGAAATGGTGGCGGGTCTCGTATCGCATTTCAAACACGTGTTCGCAGTTACAGGAGTCTGAAGCTGAGATGACTCGCCTCTCCCTGAAAAAAAGAAAACATTATCTTATTCAGTAAAGAAATTCAGCATAGAATATGAAATGATACACTAGGCAAACTGATCTCGTTTTTCCCTGGGTTCAAGCCAGCCACTGTTACAGAAAACCCAAAAGCTGAAAAATAATCATAAACACAGGTGACTAACAGGTGACTATTTATGTATGTTTGTGTCTGATATTACAGAACATCTTCAAGTGAGGGAAGCCAAGGCAAGGACTCCACATCTCGGTTAATCTGTATAGACACCAGGCAGAATGAAAACAGGCTCCTGTCCCTCCAGCTTTCACAGGTGTACACTGCTTTACATGTGAGAACTGGTGGATTCCGATCCAGCATGTCGGCCTTATTCCTGTTTCATTATGTATTTAGAAAAGTTCGACACAACAGGAGCACATTACCAACAAGGTTCGATTATTTCAAAACATTCCAGCTCTAAGAATTGGAGTATTGTGAACGCAAAACCATGAGCTCCTTTCCGACCCCGGTGTAGGCCCATATGTGTGACCTCCACATGACAGTGAGGTGGATTTGGTCGAAGCGAAAAAAAATGCGAATTTCGAAATCCCGCACCCCGGTACTGGGGGATAAATACAACAAAGTAAAAAGGTCAGAGACCCACACTCCCTGCATGCAGACAAAACAAAGTCTACCAGTGTAACCAGACAAAACATCTGTCTGTCTTACTCACAGACCCACAACATCAATGTAACAAAACAAAAAATAAAATAGGAAAACACCGCTTGCCGTCCACCTGGCGGCTTGACGCAGCGCCCACTCACACATGACAACGCATTGATTTTACTTCGGCCGGCATGCAGACATCGATGTAGAGAAATCCATTAGGCAGACAGCTCTCGTTTCCATTGACTGACAGAGTGACAATCGAATGCTTTTCATGCTCGTGGTTGACTGGCAGCTCGACACTTAAACAAGCCTTCAAGTTGCTATAATAGTTTAAAACACTTTCAATTACCCGAGTCAAACAAATCCAGCAGGCTCCCGCTCCGATGCATTGCTCAAGCCTCTGCTCCGTGCCCCGGCGGGAAAACACGCGGGCTGAGTAACGGTTTGGTGCTATGACGCCGCGCTCTGTTATCCTACTTTATGGTACAGAGATACGGGCATGTTCGTCTGACAGCTTAAAAGATGTTTATTTTCGATTCTCTGCTTTTTTCTCAGAGGTTTGTTAATAGATAGCTTTTGTTTTTCTACTAGAGGAAGCTCAAAACTTGATGTGACTTGAACGTCATTTAAATTCATAATATTAGTGCGTAGCTAAGTTCCCAGCGCTGGTCATTCACCCATGGAGTGTTGAGATGTTTCAAGTACGGATTGCTTTTTGTCCAGCCTACCCACCCCAGCAGTGCTGTGGCATTTGAGGGGAATGAGCACAGGCGGTGTGTCAATAATGGGTTGCACACCTTCTTGACAGCAGTCCTCTCGTTGTGTACAGCTAATGACACTGATCCTGTGCCAGGCACACCTTACGCACAGGGTCAAGGAGAGACAATGGCTTTTGTTTAATACGCTTAAACAAATGTACTCTCTGCAGTCTCTAAAGATGGCATCAGCAAACCATTCAGCCAGGGGGCTGGTGAGGGCTCCCAAAGTAAGCAATACTCAGGTGTTAGGTATCCAATGATCAAGACTCAAGGGTTTCATTTCGTCAAAACATTAACAACCTTGCAAAAATACATAATGCATTGAAGTGGTATTTGCCTTGCCCCCCTGTGGTGCTACTCATAAATACAAATACAAAAAATAAATGCCTTACATCAACAATACAACATAAATACAATAAAAGACAATATTTTGTATGTGTCCAGTGTACTGCCATAAAAATAGACAACAATTAATAGCATCACTGAAATAATAACAATAAAAAATAATAAAAATAATAAATAATAATAATAATAACTTGAACCTTGTACGCCATAATAAATTATACTTTTTTACTGAAACAACCCAGTCACAAAAGTGTTGATTTCCCTTGATTATTAATATCAGGAAATTTCTGGCAGTGTAATGCCATCCTGCCACGTAGTGAGATATACATTTCACAATTCCAAGGCACCCAAAAGAGAGCTCAGCTTGTCCGAATGCCGGAAAGTCTGCTTCTTTAGCTGAAGAGCTCACTCGGGGTGCCTCAGTCTCTCACTGTCCCTCACACCCCCTCACAGCGCGTTTAGCACATCCCCGAGAGCCTATCAACCACTCTCCCCCCCCCCCCCCCCTTCCATCTCCGGCACTCCATAAACACTACCAAAAAAGTTATCATCGACCGGCATTGAGGCACACATACCGTACGTCACACAGTAAAAACACGGACATGCTTCTGGAAAACCCAATGCTGCTGCCCTTGAAATGGGGGGGAAGTGTTATTTTTCAGCTGATGGTAATTGCAGTGTGCAAGGCATGATAATTCACAAATCAAGTGATATTGTCACTCCTTAGCAGAAAGACAAATAAATAAATAAGCAGCAGAGGGCACACGGAGGGTGACACCTCTTGTCAGTGACAGCGGCATGATCCGGTGCCCCGCGTGGCCACCCTGTCTGCTCGGGGTGAAGAACGTAGAGCGCCGCTTACCTGGAACAACAGCGCGCGCTGTAACAACACAAGGACACACTGCCGAGGAAAGGCATGGCAACGAGGCGCAGCGTGCCCACACCCCCATCCGTCTCAGGGGGGCACTCCTGGATGCCCGCTGTTAGCAGATCAGCCAGTCCTCAGCTAACTTAACGTCGTGACACAACAAGGTAAACAGAGAGCGTGGCACTGAGCAGCCAGGGCAGCAAAGACAGCCATGGCGTCAACAGCGGCTGAAGCCTGATCACCGAGGCTTCGATGGAATATGACGACCCTAGATAGGATTGACTAGATTGAGTTAGAGATGACTAGGGGCTGTTAAGTTTAGATTAATTACTGTCAAAGCCTCCGCACCGAACAACTAGGAAAAGACAGGCTTTTTTATTATTTCCCATTATCCCACATTCATGCATACTGAGAAACAAACCGCTGCCAAGACATATTGCAACATCAGCTACGCTAATATCTTTTGGTTATTATTAATTTATCAGTTCTCTTCTAATAAAAATAAAAGTGAAGAATGCAGAACCTGGAACAAGGGAGCAGCCACTGCACATGTGAAACACATTGCACTTTTTTTTCTTTGCAATTATTATGTAAACATGTTTATTTTGTTTTATTTAAGTTTACGTTGTAGGCCATTAGAGTCAAATTCACTTTCAGCATTCACTTTATTGTGTCAAGCATGCCCGGCTCTCCCTACTTTTATCGCGCTTGGATTTTGAGGAAACTCAGTCTTGTCATAATCATTTTGCCAACAGCTAGCATACTAATAAAGCCCACAGAAAGAATAAATTAAAATCAGAACTTGATGAGCAGGAAGGATGCATTTGAAGGTTTTTATTTTTAGAAATGGGGATATTTGTTTCATTATTAAAGTGGAATGTCCTCTCCTGTTTTTTTTTATTATTATTTGCTTTGCAAGGGCTTCAGTCAAAACACATGTGCTTATGAGACAGAAAGACATCTCCTGCTGTAAAGTCTTCATCTGAGCCTGGAATGTCCTCTCAGGCAAAAACCTTAACACTCACTCTCCAGCGAAGGTGCACCGTATGCACAAAATCCAGGACGTCTCTCTCTCTCTCTGACTTCCTTTATTTTGCTGTTTCAACTTCCCCGAATCTAAGAGGAAAGCCTCTCCTACGCATATTTTAAAAGTCTCAAAACAGTAAAGAAGTAATTTACTGTGTCTCATTACTGACTTTCATTACTATTATTTGGGAAAATCCTTTATTTTCCGTTTTTCCTGTTCACTGTGAAAATCACGGAGCCTTTTGCCAGTTGCCATTTCAGCCTGGTAGTAAACAGTCACGAATTTTAGCGATTGTATGCCTGAGCTCTGCAATGTTCCTTCTTCATGTACCTTACTGTTAAGCAATATTGTGAACACACTACTTACCTCAAAGTGTTTCATGGTTGAAACTAGGAGTCATTGAAGACTAAAACACTGCATGATTTGCAAATATCACAGTTACATAATATTCAATAAAAATATTTAATATATTTTAAGATTTAATGAAAGATGTTTTCAGTGCATGTATTAATATATCTGATTTACAAACCAAGAATTATAACTATGCACTGATATAGTGTTAATTGTTAATACATAATTGTTATAACAAAAATCTGCTTGTTTTAATTGTTACTAAAACAAAAATCATTTTTGCTTTGTTTTTAACAAATTTCAAAATAGCTCAGTAATCCTCCAAAATAATTCAATATTTTTGTCAAAAAAAATCACAGATAAGGATGACACTTTAGCTTATCACTGATCATGTATTGCTAAAATGAAAATTAACAAGTAGAAGACATTTTGCCAGTAAAAATGGGTACTATATGAAGTATTAACCTATGATGCTATTAAGTTCATATCTTGGTGGAAGCAGAGAAAGAGTGAGAGAGATTTGCAGTAAACCAGTCCATTATGCTGGATGAGTAGGGAAATGCATAGAAATCCAAGAGAAAGCAGAGGTCCCTGCAACCGGACCCCATGCAAGCAAATGATGCATTGAGGGTAACACTTATAACTGCACGGATGGTTTCCAGAAAGTGGCATTATCTCTGTATCATCTGCACAGCTGATTGGCTGCTCCGGCCCCCTCTGGTATCCTTGGGACAGTTATCTTTCCAGATGGATTTCTTTTTGGAATAGTTGGATCACATCTACATCCAATCTGTGCAGCGGCAGAAAGCGCTTAAGTGTGAGCTCGTTTCTCACGCAATGTCCAGTGCGATAGTATATTTTTAATAAGCCAAACTTGTGTTTTTTTTTTTTTTGTGGGTTTATTCATTTAATCTGTGCCCACTTTTTGAGACACCCCCCCACACACACACACACACACACACACAACACACATACACATAAACCCCATTCTCTTCCTAATAATTTGAGTCTATGAAGTGATGAGTAACAGGGACTTTTAAAATACGGACTGGACATCACGATGCCCTTGATGTGTCCTTCATGGATCAGGGTCAAGCATTGCCAACTAAAACGCTGGTAGATGCAGGGAAATGGAATGGGGGAAACCTGAGTGAGCAAATTCCCTGAGAAGTACTAAAGAGAGGAGTTCACAATGGTCACAATACAATGTCATGGCAGGCAGCACTTTCGGAGACTGAAATGATATGGTGCGAACTCGCACAGATTTACAAACACGCTGGAGATTAAGTATGATTTTCGGAAAAGTGCGTCATAACAAAAGCAACAAAAAAAATAAAAATAAAATAAGTCTGTTTATCCTGTCCAAAAATTTCCCTGCGCTGCCTACTGAGATTATTACGCAAGTAATGGGATTATGCTGCAAAAAGACTCTAGCCTGCATCAAATCCGGAAAAGCAGGGTGATATTTAAAAAAAAGCGGTACGTGTAATTTTTTTTTTTTTTTTACCACGGACATATTTTTAACTGTAGCCTTTTTTCCCACGGATCACAGACGAGTTTTGCAAAGGACACATTTGTCCGTGTACGTACAGGGTGACGGTCCCATCACAGAAATAAGATGTAGAAGTCTACCAGCATCATAAAAACGTCAGCAAAAGACTGTCCAAAGGATTCAACTACTTCATCAAAACGCTAAAAATCATTTTAAAGCTTAAAACGGCGTAAATACAGAGGGAAGAGTGAGGGGAATGTCCCACGCATTTACGGCTGTCATGTCAAGCAAAACCCCGAAATGGCCTCTTTATGGTCGCACTGTGTGACCTTCCAAACGGAATAAAATAAGTTGCCAGACGACAAGTCGCGATTTTAATTTAATTTAATTTATTTTGTTACCGGCTGTAACAATCCGGTGGTTTTTATTGTTAAAAAGAGGGGAAGCGAAAGGGCCAGTCGGCCACCCCGCGGGTCAATACTCTGAGGCGCCAGCGCACGCTGCCGCTGGGCGCGCGGCGTAACGCGATGCTTTTGGGGCGAGCGGCGCGCCTCGGACTTTACGGCAAAATTGATTTTTGAAGAGGATCTAGCCGGTATTTAACCTAACAATGTAACCCTCTCAGTAATACACGGGGAGCACGTCATGTTCATTGATCCCCCCCCCCACCCCCCGTCGCCTAGTTTTCTTGTATTTAGGCCCTTTGCGTTTCTATACGCGTTCAACGCAGAGATGGTACCTCATTTCTGCGCTGCCTTTTGCATCTATTTGTTATTTTAAACGTTCACAATATTTAAACGTACAGAAAAATGTCCCGCCTATCAATGTAATTCATACAATTATGTATATCTTATTAAGCATACATGCAGAAGCTGCGGAAAAGCAGATGCACTGGGGAGATGCAAGAATAGAAAAAACTGCACCCTCTGGTGTTGCGTATGCTGTGAGCTAATTTCATTATTAAAAAAGCTTCCATTAATTATAAATTAAAGGCTTAGATTTTTTATTCTAACCACAAAACAAGTGTCTTTTAATGTGGATCACCAGGAACTCACACATACACATATACACACACCTATATGCACACACACACGTACATAAAATTATTGCATGGGGCATAATTATTGTAAGGTCACTAGGAATTATTCAAAGTCACTTTAGGTTTATCACATAGCGACAAGACAGTATGCCGGGCAAAAATTATAAATTCCTTCCCTAAATCTGTCCTTTTCGGATTTAGATGGATGAAGAATAATTAACTCTTAATTATTCAGATGACTTCAAGGCACTTTCTAGACCCACAAAAGGGTTCAGTCATCTTTATCATGCCACTCGAGTTCACTATCATTTATCAAATCTTGCTACTTGACCAATGATGAATAAAAAAGTGCCTGTTTACCCACAACCCTCCGTGCCACCTCAAAGGTTCTTAAGGAGGAACATTTCTTTTAAAATCCGCCATATGCAAATTTACAGATATAATTTGCATTTTAAAGTATTTAACTCCCCATATTTATAGGATTTTGAGGTCTTGCTGATCATTGATTTATGTGCTCCTGGCAATCATATTTCCATATTTGTATGATTTTAACGACTGTAATAATTCAAATATGCAAAAAGTTGTTCTTTGAACGATATCTTTAATTATGTCCTCAAAGCATCTTTGTTTTGCTGGGGTGTCCCAGAAAAAAAAGGCTGAAAATGAGGAATAGCATTGTGATCAGAGGCACCACGAAGTCCATTTGTCCTTTGCTTTCTGAAGGCAAACACGCAGGAGTGACTTGTCACGTTGGCCAGTCCTCAACCCCCTGAACGGTCTAGGGAAAAGCCAGCAACCTTGTGCACCGATACGTTATTGGTGCTGACACTCTTTCACGACAAATTCAATCACAGTTTGCGGAATTTCCGTTCAAAAGTTTCCCTGCCACATCCCTGGCTGTGGAGTTGTCACAATCTCCGTGCACTCTTATGAAAGCCATCAGCAGATGTAATCATTAAGGGATTCAGCGCTGTTTGGTCCTCGTCCAATGTGTCTCCTGTCAGTGCAGACAGAGCTCAAAGCGTGCATCCCCATTGTCACTATGCATGCGAGGAAAAGTTTCGTGAATAATTGCTCAGTCAGGCTCAAACGCAGACCAGTAATGTGTTACACAAAAAGCTGGATATGACGCTTTGGAAAAAAAGACAGGCTTCGCTTGAAAGGATTGTTAAAAAAACTCTATGATAAAAGGAAAAAAGATACACATAGAAAGGCAGAATGTGTGCTATTGTATATGTTGTGTTTTTAAAATACAGAAATAATACACCTGAAATGTACAATACATTTTAATGCAGACAACGATAGACGTATCAAAGGATGTATTGTTCGAAACGCATCAAGCATTATTTTATCATTGAAGTTTCAGTTAAGAATTCATTTCTGTCATTAAAATACAAATATAAGTAAACGTGCATTTTTATAATCTATTTGCATAGTTAATATTCTTAGTATGTCATTTTCTGGAGATTTATTTCTGTTTAACTTATTCATTTTCGCTATTCTTTTCAAAGTCCACGGGATAACCATAAATTTGCCAAAACCTAAGTAAAAAAATCTGAATGTGATCATTTACAAACGTTCATTTTTGGATGTTTTCCTCAAAAAAAACAATAATGCAGCAATTGTCTTATACTTAACACTTACAAGTATTCCAATAATATTATGTACTTTACAGATCTACAGTGAATAAAATTAAGGGAAAAAAACTATATATTGAGAATTATTTATAGTAGTATTACACTATATATAATTATACTGCTATTATTATTACTGGGGAAAATAATGTTTTTCTTCATCTATGTACAGTAAGTCAGGTGAGCTGTCGCAAACTCGTAAAGCACTGAAAGCAGGGGCCTTCGAGAGGCTGTAGCTCAGCTGAGTGCTTCAGTATGTCTCTCATGACCCCCTCACATTTACATTACGCCCCCCATCACCCTTCGTCTCGCAGTGCCTCTCCTTACATTCAATCATAGTTAAGCGTATGCCATATTTACAGGCTTGTATTTTACTCACAGACTAAACATAGTGGACAAGTACAACCTGGTTTCGAGAAAGAGAGTTAAAATCTATGAAAAAGAGAGACATCAAGTAGAGTGTTATGTGTATATATGCATTAAGAATTAAATTTACAGTATATAAAAAAATGTTTTTTAGAAGATGGCCCAGGCTAGACAAACTGTGAAGCTGATGAAGTAAAGGCCCTTACTCCTCAACAGGGTTTCTGTGAAACGTTCTGCCACTTACACTGTGCTGTTCCATCTCAGCACAGGTAGATTTAATCGAACGTTTTGGTCTGATCAGAGCTACGCCTGTAAACAAAGCAGCATCATCCGTGCTATATTTGATCTTCTCGGACCTAGTGACTGTTATGGACACCAAATTAAATCTGCAACTGATATACCACTGAAGAAAAAGAAAATACAAAAGTTTTCATTTTGGTAATTAGTCTTAACCTTCAACTCCACTTGTAATGCTGTTTTGCTTATTTGCCTATTTGTTTGTTTCTGTGACAAATATGTATTATAATTTGAGTGCTTTAGAAGTCATCATGCTAACCAAGGTGAATTGAAGCAACCCACTGAATGTTAAATATTCAAGAGAAAAATAAGAATATATGCAAATGCATTTGCCTTCATACGTTTATACTAAAAGACATAAAGTCTGCCCCTATTCTCTGTAAGTGTCAGCCAGTGTCAGACTCTGAAGTAGTTTATGCTAAAATCATTAAGAAACTGATGGAAACTCACACATCTTTTTGTGAAGAAGCTAATTCAAAAGTAAGGCGCAGGCTTGAATCTGGAATTTTCTGTATAAGACCTGATAAAAACATAAGCATCCTCACAATTTAACTCAAACATGTTCTTAGTTTGCATAATTAACAAGGTGTAATAATTAAATTTGGGAAATAGTGAAATAATGATACCTCTATCCAGTATTAATCTATATGTGCTTTTTAATTTGAGTGTAATTTATTCTTTGATGGGAAAAATATGTTTGTGTGAAATATATAAAATTACTTGGTAGAAAGAGAAAAGGGACCTGATGCACGACTCATATACCAGTGGATGATGAAAGATTATGGGATAAAATATTATCTTGTCACTACCAATAACATGCAATAATGTACAGATAAATGAGAGACCTCATTAATAACAATTTTATCTACAAAGAGAGAGCAGTTGCTTTCTTGTGGAGGTTGGTGGAGCTCTCTGTACGTGTGTGTGTGTGTGTGTGTGTGTGTGTTTGCTTGGGTTTAGGGTATACCTGGTACAGTACAAGCTGAGGTCCCCGACACGGTGGTGCGGCCTTGACGGTGGTTTTGCGCATGCACATATGCACGCTCACACACACTCACACAAACACACTCACACAAACGCTCGCACGCACACGCGTTACAGACAGGCCTCATTATCGCCAATGCTAATTTTTCCACTCTCCTTTTTGTTTAAAGACCCCTCTTCATTAAGGATCTGTAGGGACTTATTACCGCCTAGTCTCTGTCCTTTCTGTAATTGCCCTCTCGGTACGCTCTCCTCGGTGACAGCCCTGGCTCTGTGTAAAGCGGGACTCTCCGGAGACAGGCACAATGTCCCCCAAGGTCCAGCGGGCTGAACACAGAACAGCCATGTCCTAGTTATGGGAACACCGAGAGGGAGTCCCACACACTGCCACGTTCTGACTTTTCTCTTTCCTAAATGGTTCCTTAATCACTTATTAGCCAGAAAAGAGGGAACCCTAAAGAAAACAATGGCTAAGCTTTAATGGGATTATTAAATTTTTCCCTTAAAGTGTTTTTTTTATATGGTTTTTTATGTATTATTTCTCGATTACATTTTACACTTATTCTATTTGCTAAATAATTGTTGGTGGGCATACAAAATACAATAACTATGTAAACAATAATATTTCAGTGTTTTTACACTGTGTTTAATTTGTGAGTGTTGTAAAAAAATACTACCTATTAAAATAAACAACAAACTATTTAAATCTGCATCTTTTCAGGCAGTGATCAGTAGAAATAAAATCCCTAAAACAAAGCACAGCCCAGGCAAACGCAATTATTATTTTTATTTATTTTTGTCATGAATTATAAGTTCATATGTGTATTGCATGTACAATTCCATAAGTTAGAAATAATAAACATTACATGAAAAACATATTTTCATATAAGTATTATTACTTTTGCTTTACTATAGTAGTATGCTAATTCTAAGAAACAATGGTAATGATAATAGTAGCGGAATTAGTAAGATTAATCAAAAATACTGTGTTCAAGCGTATGCCTCCATATTCATTTTCACACTTAAAAATACAGTAGTTGACTGAACAGAATTCGATTGTTCAAAAGTTAACTGGCGCCATCTATTGATTAAGTGAGGCATAGCAGGGTTCTCTGATACATGCAGCTGCTTTGGAGCCCTTTCTAATTGGAAAACAATTGTGTACTTTTGCAAACAAATATTTCATTTCATCGCCCTTTATTTATTTCACCGATTCTATGCCCGTGGCAACAAAAAGGGGGGAAACTTCAATAGGCCGTATTATTGTGAGACGCTCTTTTTTCCTACGGCAAAAAACGCAATGCGCGCGTTATGTCCACAGAAAATAATGAGTCTCAATTAAAGGGAAGAGCTGGACTGGGCCAATTATTCCAGCAGCAGAGTGTCCGAGGTTAAGGAAGCGGGGAAGACGCGCTTTCCCATCAACACCTCTTCAGCAGACCGGATCTACGGGGTCGGAGGCTAACAATGAAGATCCTTCCAGTTTGTCCCGGTCCTTAGAGGCGATCAGTCCGTAGATCACAGAGCTCCTTAACGTATCCATGCCGGCGATACGCGCCTGCGATCATACGCGTCCCGTTTCACTGCTTTTACCAGTTACTACAAATCCGTTAATACAAATTCGTGCGCTCGTATATTTGTATTGCGTAAATATATCGCTCCGTGGTTGTTTTAATATAATTGTAATATTCCAGATATGTCCAGTTTTAAATTCTATTAAAATACAAGACGTAACTTACCTTATGTATGATGTGCTCTTAAATACAGCTTTAGAAATTGATTCAGTTATTTAAACATGAATTTATTAATAAAAATTAAATTAGTATTTTTTTTTCTCCGCGTAACCGTGATATAAGGATGCCTTTGGGTATTATGGCCATAGATCTTATCAGTGCATAAAGCTCACAGAGTGGGCTTGTGGCTACACATAGGAAACATATGAATGAGCAGAGCATTAAGCACTCTACTGGTATTTCCCCTGAGCCTCAAAGCACATCCCGCCCAGTTAGGCAGCTCTGCGGAGATCACGAGCGATAACTAGGGGGGCCTAAAAGATATGGACAGGACCTGTGCCCCCGAGCAGTAATACATTTTGTCCACAGAGTCCCCCTCCCCCGAAAGGTCCACCCTCCTTGTCCTCCTCTCTGCGGTACACACAGCACAAGCCCCCCCTCTCGGTGGTGCTTTGTTTGTACATCCTGCTTGCCCACTCTTTGACCTCTAACCCTCTGTCTCTCCCTCCTGTCGACCTTAGTCCCTGCCTCGTGATTGGCTGAGGGGAGAGACTTCATCTGTGATAGCCATGTTAAAATCTCATGTGCAATTACCCCTCCCCCACCATGAACTAGGACAAAACACGTGTAGCAGTGGAGAGGCAGAGCACACCATAAATCAGACTGTGTGCCACTCTAATTACAGCAGTTTCAGTGCCAGATTTGGCCAATTTGTGAAATCTAGCTCCTTTCCCCAAAAAGAAGCCCAGACTGTATTCTCAGCCCTGCAGCATCTGAAATCGTCTAAACTGTCATACAGTTACAGCTAAGAAGTTTTACAGACTTAGCACATTATGTTACTTCTGTTATAAATGGACCAGCGCTGGAAAAAAACATGCATTTCAAGCACAAACCAAAGAGGTCTAAACGAGAAATGTGAGCCTTTGGAGTAATATGTCTGGGGCGATGAAAGAAAAGAGGAGGTGAGCAGGAGTGGGAAAGTAGATCAGCTGATCTCCATGAGGCTACAGAATGGCAGCAGATTCGGTCACAGACACCCAGCCCGGCACTGGCTGACCGTCACGCGCGTGCTGTCTTGACCTACTTTTGAAAGCGAATACCAAGGTCGGTTTTCCCTCGCCATGCCCCGCATGAGGGGCCCACCAGCTGAGTTATTGGTGTGGGGGAGTGGTGGTCCCAGTAGGTGATAAACAGCACCAGGAGAGAGTGTGTTCATCAGGCCTTGGCTTTTTACACCCCCCTCAGGGATCGTTAACTGTCATAGTGTCACCGCAAGACGCCCATGGTCAAGGGCCACTGGGAACATGACTCACTTTCTTGTATTTAAAGGGACTCATTTTCTCATATCTAAAGCCAGAGGTTGCTGGGGGCTTCTGTTTGCATTTCCTCTGAAGCTGTGCTGCATTGGTTAGCATTTCCTCTGAAGCTGTGCTACATTGGTGAGCATTTCTTCTGAAGCTGTACTATACCGATGAGCATTTCTTCTGAAGCTATGCTGCACTGGTGAGCATTTCCTCTGAAGCTGTGCTGCATTTCTGAGCATTTCCTCTGAAGCTGTGCTATACCGGTGAGCATTTCCTCTGATGCTGTGCTGCACTGGTGAGCATTTCTTCTGATGCTGTACTGCACTGGTGAGCATTTCCTCTGAAGCCTATCTATACCAGTGAGCATTTCCTCCGAAACTGTGTTACACTGGTGAGAATTTCCTCTGAAGCTGTGCTGTAGCAGTGAGAGACAGAGCACACCATAAATCATCCTGTACTCCACTCTAATTACGGCAGATTCCATGCCAGATTTGGCCAATTTGTGAAATCTAGCCATGCTATACCAGAGAGCACCTTGATGTCATCCTGACCATAAAGATCTGTATTAATGGGGGGGGGGGGTTCCGCTATGTGACAGCTCATGAGGCGGCATGTGGTGGAATGGGGTCTCTCCATTCCTTTCAATTTCTTTAGCCAACAGCTGTGCCAGGAATCGCTCAGGGTGAAACTTTGGGGGTCGTTGTGCTACAGACCCAGCAATGTCACCAAATCACCCCCCATTGCTCTTTAAACCAGTGCTATGATCTCTAAATGTGTCACATTCAAAGATTTATGAAGAGCTCCTGCATAATGAATATTATGAAATAGTTTGAACATGGTATTTTCCTATGCGTCAGAAGGCTGCTCGCCCCCTGGAGGCCAGTACTATAAGTACTGGGTGTGTAAACGGTAATTACCACGATGAGCAAATCATGGGAGGATTGCATGCTTTGAAGTGGCAATGCTGATTCAGGCGCTTCCTCATAAACCACAGCCATGTGAACCTTAACCCATCCGGGATAATGTCCACAGGATACCCCATTGGAGGTCATGTGACAGCCTGTTATTTCTACAGCAGTGCTTAATGTCCCATGAAAATGGCTCTGACAGACTCTCGTTGACATGTAGGGACCTCAAAATGGCACAAGCTACCAGGTGTGGTGCTGCGACAAGCCCCAGTGTCTCCAAAACAGGGTCGGCGTCCATTCAAAGATATCGTATGTACCAACAAGGCCTTACATGAACCGTGTGCATTACAGCCAGGACGCAGGAAACGACATGCCGAAATGGAGGAGACCCTTGTGAGAACAGATGCTACACTAATATTGGGTAAGGCCTTCCAACAAGCTGCTATGAAATATTCCGTACCTACAGGAAGTCAATTCAAACATGACAAGAGATTAAACACGCGATGAGAGGTTTTTCATTGTCGGGCGTCATGTCAGCCACACACACCAAGGGCCCCTGGTAGAACTGGCCCCTTAAAAGCCATCATGAATATTTAAAGCACACCCTCCTATCCAAGCTGCCCTGCACCGACACAAGTTTGCCAAACACAGTAATGTCCCTGTCTCATTCCCTCTTGTGTTGATAAAATCACCAGCCGCCATCCTGATTACTCCCATTGTTGAGGGACAGCACATTCCAATCTAAAGATCAGCTGAGCTTTATGTCAGCGGAAAGACAATCCTTCACCCTCCCCCCCACCCCCCGTGGCCGAATTGAACGCACAAATTACATTCCTCCACCTTTTACTCCCACTAAATCTTTTCCTTTTTCCCACTTTGCTGAGCCTGAATATTTTATTCCTCCATCAAATATGCATCCCATTAATTAAGTTAAATTACTCCCGACTGCCAAATATTCTCTGCCGATGACTGTCAACACAAAATGCATGGCTGTGAACTTCTAATGGCATGGCCTCACTTAAACATGAGTTACAGCCTTCAAAGCCACATCCGCAGGAAAATTATCAGCCTCTTCCCCGGGACCCGGCCTGAAATTAAGTGCTGGTTTCTTTTTCCCGAGCTTTTAACAAGTACACAATGGATGACACGCACACTCGACAGGCAAGAACTGCAATTTTAATTACATACCTTTTCCTCATCTTTTAATCACTGTTGTTAATCAGTCATTAACTTCTCCCCCCTAAGTGTAAGATTCCTAAATCTCCCGCAACACATTTCGGCTCAATAAATTCCATCGTTCTTCAGAGCTAACGTGTAATTTCATATATTTTTAAAACTGTCATTTTTTCTAAACAGGGTATTTTTAATTTGTTCTCTAAGGGTGACAGTAACTGGGTTTTAATCATAACTTGCATAAAATTATCACTCTGAAATCTATCAAGACAAAAACAATTGGAGGCAGAGCAGAGGGGCTTGCTATGGAGTCATTGTGAGAACCCACAACACTGGTATTACTGTTGATTGATTCCAAACAGCCGTGATTGAACCATTGGGGTATTTCCCCTCATTCCCCCATAATTCCAACCTATCCAGAGAGCCTGGAAAGCCAATATGAACAACATGAATTAGTGACGACGGCCTTTTTCTTGTTTCTTCCCCAGCTGAAAAGATGCAGATGTTCTCGGAGCTCTGACTGTGACTGGTCTGAGCCCTAGAAGAAGCTGGTCACAAACATGGGGCAAAAATGAGTATCAGGGGCGTGAAGTTCGACATCAACCAGAACGTCTCAGGATGTTCAAAACGTAGAGGCCGTCAGGAAAATATAAAAATATATTATAAAAAATAAAAAAATAAAATATATTATAATATAAGATATAAAATATAAGATCAAGCATTTTTGTTTTTATTTATAGTTTCAAGACCAGTATACAATTTATTCTTTCAGCTCTTAATAATCCAAGTTGGAGCCACTGATAAATGAAAGGATTTTTTGTGAGTGACTATTAAAAAGTGTATAGCTTAGCACACAGGTTACCGCTCTGTCCGTGCGTGGCATGGATGGACTGTTGTAGTTATTCAAAACATTTAAATCTGCTGTTTCCAGTTTGGGGCTAATCTAGGGTGCCCAGATAATCCATGTCTGGGAGGACACTTTGAGCTAAAAGGGGATTTGTAAAATACCGTTTAAATGAAAAGGACCTGGATTTCACTTAAGCACCAAGTTCTTGCTGTGTGCTGATGGGTCAGTCTCACATAGTCATGCATGTGCCACTAATGTTGATGTGAAACAACTGGATAAATCTTTCAATTAAGAAAACAAACCAGTCAAAGCTACCTGGTGATCCTCACTAATCCCGAAGTAAAATCAATCCAAATTTTGAATTCTGTGCCATTTTTTTTGGACCTTGGGCTTGCAGTAAAAAGTTACGAAATGAGTCTTCTGTCTTCCCACATCTGACCACCTTGAGGACAGCACCCACTGGTGTGTGACACGCCGGCATCAGCCCCATCAACCAAACCCATTAGCATATTTGTCCATCGCCGTCGGTCCCACAGGAGAGCGCTAATCTTCATCTGTCATTCACGAACAAATACGAACCTGCGGGTCATCGCGTGCTCATTACGTGTTCACTTGCAAATCTGGGCAAAAACAAACAATGCTGTAACTATCTAGCACTGGGGAGGGAGGAGCCTCGTCCAATCGCAGAGGAGCGTTTGTGTAAACACGTATGTTAAGTGACCCAGATGAGGATCGGATTTTCACATGTGAATCTTAAGTACCTAGATATGTATTTTTTTGTGTGAAATCTTCTATGTCGCCTCACACGCGCCCGCACATGCCATCCAGTAGTGCTAACATGCAATTACAATCAGTGAGCTCGCTGATTATTTATGACAACAGCAGTTAGGCGGAGCGGATTGTGCGTCCTGTGTGAAAGGTCCTTTGTGACTAATGAAGTGCCTGAAAGCTCACGATTGCAGGGCGGCTGCAGGGGTGCACACAGATATTCTAATTCAGAGCCTCGCACTGACAAGTCTTGGGAAGCTGCTCCTCTTTTATGGCATGGATCTCGGAAGATGTGCCGCAACCTCTGACCTCTGAAAAGGCCGGCCTCGAGGTGCCTGAACCTCCGGGCCTTGTGCTCAGTCCTCTCCGTCATACCCTTTAACCAGAATGCAGATAATTTATCTTGACATTTAAGTTGTCGCAGCACCTCCCTTAGGAGCACAAAGACAACATTAGCTACTTCCAACATCTCACCCCATTCCCTAGAACTACATTTAAACCCAGTAAATAGGCAGAGAGTCTCACGAAGCCAAGACCACACAGTTGGAGAGAATCGTGCCTCTCCACGTCTTTCCGCTTCCGTCGCCGTGGAGCTTCAGATGGCCAGCGAGCATCTCCCCTACTGGCAGGTAACATCTGAAGATCCACGGCAGAGACAGATCGCTCCCGCCGTAGCTTAAGTGAAGAGACCCATCCAGGGTTGAGTGATGATGGACCCGGATCCACTCCAGCCTCATAAAACGTCCTCGGGTCATCATAATATAGCATATTTTGTGGCGATAACAGCATGAACGGTTTCCTACGGCAACAAAAAAGGGGGTCAGTTATAATTAAAAGCTCATTCCGAACCTAAAAACCTTCCCTCCTGGGTGTCACAGACTTGGAAATGGTCCTCTTTTATGTACAATCTTTCATTTTAACAGCAACTATTTTATCAGCTTGTAAGTTTAAGTGGATCCCCTTTTACCATTTTGTCCTTGGGGGACATGGAAATTGCCATGAAGGCCTGTGACTTATTGGACTGTCAAGCAATTGTCTGTAATGGATGCAGGAAGACAAACCCATATCATCAGTTCTCAGAGCCGCAGCTAGCCGAGCATAAATTAGCGAAGGTCCACTTTGCTCTTATTTAGGACAAGCTGTAAAAATTCAGTGCTACATTAAATTTTCCACGTCGTTTTTAAAAATACTTATTTTTAACATACAGCTCTCAGGCTCGGATGTGGGAATAAAAGATAGAAAGAAGGAAAGAATTGCCATTTAAGAAGGATGAGGAGGCGGCGGTGATGGGCAGTAAATTTGCATTACACACTCAAGCGGCTCTCCCGCGCTAGGCATCCCCTGCCTGCCGCTGGAACAGCTCGCGACGGGAGAATACACGGCGTGTGATAATCCCGCTGGGGGAGATGCCGTTCTGCGTGGCTCCTGCCGGGGGTTGGGGGGGCAAAAACAGATGGCTTTAAAAAAAGCAGGCAGACGGGCCACGTTGAGCGAGAATGTGGGAAAGGATGCCCTGGACGAGCCGAGTCGGACCCGGGCTCTGTGATGCACCACTGGGCTACAGATGCTATGTCATTTGGTTATTAAAAGGTAGCACCAATAGCACCCCCTGCTTTAGGCTGAGCCCCATTTCCCTGGCAACATCCCAGTGTGACACCTCTGTCACACCCCGTCATGTATGGCCCGTGAGCACACATTCAGAAAGCCCCCCAACAAGCATGTCGGTACGCCCCCCCAGGGCCCCCCTCCGTGTTCCCGAAGGCCTCGCTGTGCTGAGTAGGGCTTTTCTACCCCTCTTTTGTTTGTTCTGATGCTGAAACCGTGATTAGGCCCCTCTGCGGGCCGTGGGCTGAGTCCGGTCGGGCTGCACCACACCCTGCACCGGACCGGCTGAAGGCATTATTAAAATGTGCAGGATAAATAGAGGGGCGGCGAACGAACCCTGCAGAACGGGGATAGGGGGGGCTAATCAGACCCGGGTTTAAAATTACAGTAATATTGCACCCACAAAAAAAGCTGCTTACAGCGCAATTCCAGCCACAGCTTGTAGTAATGAGAAACTTCAATAAACTCTAATTAATATGCTGAACCGGTGTCTAAATTGTGTCTCTCGAAACCAGCGCTTGTCTCTAGATCCCGGATGGCCCCACCCGAGTTAAATAACACGAGAGTGCGATATTGCGTTCCCGGGGAAAGCGAGCACTCTTTAAATGTTTACTTGTTTAGCGTTACCGCCGCGCAGGCTAATTGCAAACCCAGCGGTGCTCAATCGCTTCTCCTTCCTGACCCGCTTCCACTAATTCGATTATAAAAACTGTTGCGTCGCTCTGGCTTTGCGATCTCCCCCCGCGGCAAGACAATCTCCCCCCACGCCTAATGAGAAGCGGCCTTCCTGAACGGCGGAATTGATTATGAGCTTCATTTTAATACGTGACACCGGTCCCAACCCGGCTCCGGTGTCCAGCTCCATTTGGCCTTGCTGCCGACGTTTATAAACGCCTCCGCGGACGTCCGATCCATCATGCCGGGCTTGATCTCATTACGGCAGCTAACTGCCTGTAAAGCTGTCTGTCCTGCAGTGAGATCTTGCCCAGTAAGGAATCACAGGATGGGGGCTATACTAGTCCAACGGTTGAGGGAAAAGTGACCTACTCATCCATTTGCAGTCTAATCGTCTGTTTTCTGGTAGTGTTTCTGGAGAGTGCCACTCGCTGTGAACTTCGATGCAAACGGCACAAAACATCACACGTCCAGGCACACAGTGTCTGCGCGGGGCTTGAAAACATTGAAACTCTGTTCTGTGAAGTGAGCAGCTCAAGTGTGACAAAGTCAATGGACCTCAGAACTCATGTAAGCACACATGACAAACAATCCACAAACCACTCTGAAATTTATTAGCTTTCGTGCTGCGTTGTGTCAGCAAAGCAGAAAGTTTCATTCTATTTTGTCTATTCTGAGAAACTCAAATCAGTTATAAAGAAGGATGTCAAATTCCTTCCTTTTTGAAAGTAAACGCACATACAGAGTCGATTGTCTAGTATTGCTAAATATTTTCTTTTTTAAACTGCTCAGTTTTGGCAGATACGTTTACTTTGAGATTTTTATCCTGATTTATAGAATTTTTGCTCATCTCATGCATTGTAAACCCTGGCTTGCACTTGCAGCCCTCAAATAAATGGCTTCAACAATCAGAGGTTTAAATAATGGAGTGTATTTCCTCTCCTCCAAGCTGTAGTCCAATAAAGTTGCTAACTCAAATACCAACTGTGTTGTTCGAAACCTGACAGGCAATAATTTGGTCCATTATATTCTGCCATTTAATTGCCTGCTACGGACAGCCTCAGACACATTATGAAGAGATGATTTACAATTATTGGGGCAGAGGAGATCAGAGTGACGTTATAATCATCCACACAGGGATTCCGTCTCATCTGTTACAGCTGAGACTGAAAATATAAATAGTTTTGCTGCGGTTTTAACAAGATTCTATTTGAGGATTATAAAATATTACAGCAGAATGGGGAGCAAACAACACGGCCTAAGTTAAGTCAGGGCAGATGACACTAAACGAACAGATCTGCGATTTTTTTTTTTATGCGCATATTCTGGAAGACAGAAGAACATAATTGATGCTTTAATCACAGAATGCTGGTGAGCATGCAGTCAGCAAAGGGAAGACTGAGTAAAGAGGAAAGACAATTTCGTCTTTTTATGGTTAAGCTATGAGCCCCTTTGATGGCCCAGGCTGAACAAAGGGCGAGGTGTGTTGGAGACACTTAGACAGGCGCCAGGCGCGTCGTCAATCTGAGAGCAAGAGAAAATCGCACTTCGAGAGAAGTCAAACTCGTCCCGGCTGATCCGACATCAGACGCGTGGCGTAGAAACCGCATCGGGAAAAATCTGAGAAGTGGAAAAATAAGAATCACATCAAGAAATATGTTGTTTAAATTAGTCTCACAACGTCTCAAGGCAGAAGGACTTTTCTCATTGTATGTCTATATTAAACCAATGTTTCACAGCGTTTTAAAATTTCTGATACATAATTTAGCATGTACGGAAAAAACGACTCGTGTCGAGAGTCTGCGGGGAGGGGGGGGGGGTGCTGAATTCTGCGTCTGTTTTAAAATGATGGAAGAGTAGAGAGAACTCTCATTAAGTGGCTTGGCCTCCGCATGAGCACCACACGCTGGAGGATTAGGAGAAAATCATCGTCTGCTGCTCCTGCATTAAATATGAAGGGTCTCGTAATACCAGCCTAGTGTGCAGTTTGTTTTTGGAGCTGTTTCTCTCGCTGGTTCGGTGGGTCACGGTTCCACATGTTGCCCCCCGAACGCATATCCTTCCAAGGGTGGGGTTAACGAGCAGACTCCTTCTTTGGACGTGTTTTAAGCCGATTAAAAATGATTCAGCCAAGGTCAAGTTGTTTATGTTGAATTCCCAAACTAAAGCCCACTGATGTACATTCAGTTCAAACAAATAACTGATTAACTACAATACAGGAATCATCGACCTGTACGCAAACAAACAAACGTGTCCATGGCAAGATGTTTTGATTAAGACAAATATAACGAGGTAGGCTACATTTTTAAATACCATGTCCACGGTAAAAATGCATTTTGATAAAAAAATTGTCAAAATCGCCATGGATTTTGTCTCTTTTAAGAATATATGAAAATGAATATGAAAAATTAAGAAAAACATTACACTGTACGTTAAATCTTAAAAATATATTGATTAAATTGTTTATGTGCACTTACTACAGTTTGCCAGGCCATGATCATAATGGTGAAAGTCTAGCACAGCAGGAGGTCACAAGCTGAACACAGCTGGAGCAACTGTGAGCGCATGACTTCGGAACGCGTGCTTTCGCTTAACACTAATCGGCACTAATGTGCGGCAGCACCTGCACGCTCTTCATCCAAGATAAACGTGTTGAAGAGAAACATGTGATTACTACATCAGCGCAAACGAAGCGGTTTGATCCCTGTCAAAATCCACCGCCAGTGTGGGCCTGTACACGGTACACACTTCCGGAGAAAGAGGGCCCACCTCGTCAGTGCTCCCTACTGCATGAAAGCTAGTAACACACCTCTCACAGAGGGAACTGGTACAGCCAGTCATTACTAGTGAGGAAGGGTTAAGATGCTGTGACTGATAGGGAATGAAAATCAGTTAAACTCGGGGGTATCAATGAAAAACAATGAACGATAGCTTGGGATTTGTCGTACTGTAAGCTTTTCCTGGGGCTCTGTTGGAAGGATGTTGTGTTTATGTCTTTCCATTTGTAGGTTTGGGGTTTACTGACATAGCTGCAAGGTTGCTGGCACATGAACGTCCACACATGTTCATCCCTTCCCGACATCTTGGGCTTCGACCTAAACCCAAATTGCTCTAGTCCTTCTGCAAGTATTGTGAGGCCAGCTCTCCCTTCTGGATGTCCTGCGTCGATACGCAACGCCAGCTCCTCTCTGAACACGTCCCTTGAGGTTGATTGGCAGGCGGGTCAAAGTTTCTCTTCGGCCTTACCCTTCATTTGCATTTCTTAATTAAATGCCACAACATACTTAAGTATCCACCAACGCCTTCGATATTCTATACAAACATTTTTTTTCCCGCCGGTTGCAGGTAAATAAAGGTTGACAGCTGATGCGCGCACTGTTCCTCTGGGGCGGTCGGAATCATTTTTTTCAGCACAGCCGTCAGACTCCAGTGCGCCTCCCCCAGGGCTTCTTCAGACATGTCAGGTGAAGGTGGAAAGGAGTGCTCCTAATTTAGCTGCCACCCAAGTTTGAGAGGGATGTTGTTCCGTTGTGTGGCGTAGAGCATGTAAACAAGCCTCAGGATCGCCGGGGTAAAAGAGGTCGATTGGAGATTTGGGTGAGCATTTTAGCAAGAACATTCTGGATTGTGTGGAAGGGGTGTGTTTTTTTCCCCATCCATGAGGGATTGGTCTGGAGCTCACTGGCACTGCCTACCAGACACAATGAGATCCATTTGGCTTAAGCGTGTCAAAGACTGAGAGGAAGCGCTATAACAAGACAGCCTCAGTACTGTGCAACTCTCTTCCAGACCTGCACCTCGAGTTCTCCGCACTGTCAGGAAACAGCGAGAGCAGCGGCAGGAACAGGAATCAGCTCCCTGGCCCACCCCCTCGGGAAAAAAATCTAACGTGTAAATACTTTACGCGAATCTCAATGGCAGAGTGCCGAATTACTTGAAACTCACACCTTTAATGTGAAATATATAGCTCCTCCTGACACCAGCAGCAGAACATCCTATAATTTAATCAATTCACAGATTACAGGTTGGGGCTGCCTTCATACTCAGAGGCTGGGAGTTACATTATCACAGCGTCACCCCGCGACAGAACAAAGGCCCTTTTAGGGCTGTTGTCTGCACGTCTCTGCACAGACGTCTCTGATAACAAAATCCCGTGCAGTTAAAGCCCACACAGCATTGCACCACACCCCCCTTACCAGAAGGGGGCAGACTTGTAAAACCCCCAAAAGCTTCAGCCTTGACAAAGGGCCTGTGTCGCCAACATGAGCATCTGACTGAATTACCCAAAAACACAGGATGCAACTAAATATAGGCGAAAGATTTTAAATGAATGAAAATATTACTCCCTTGCAATTTTTATTCAGAGATTAACAGTATTGGGTCAGTCGAGGATGAATAATTTGATTCGCTAAAAATACCTGTGTTATAATAAATTTGTTTTTTTTGTGTTTCCTTGGTCGTTTGCCTAAATGAGAAATATAATTTATGGATGCCATACATTTGCAAGTTTATATTAAAGATGATTAATGTGTTTAAAGCACACTTGCCTGCCATTGACTTCCTCCACGAAGCGCCACTTCAACTGCAGACACAAGGACCGACTCCAAGACGTCAACAATTTGCACAAATGAAAAATCGAGAGCGAATGGCTGGAAACGTACGAACGAAGGCTGCGACCCTTTGTGTGTGGAGGCTCATGCTTTGGCCTGTCCGGTGAGAATGCTGCTTCATAGATTTACCTGACCCTCTGTCACCTCCCAACTCCTCCCCCACACCTCACGTGGCATCAACCGGACTCAAAAGGTCATCCCTGGGTGCATAAATCAATTCGACACTTCCGCCGGCCGCTCCGTCGTTAAAACACTAATCACTCCAGTCTGCTTTGTATGGAGGTTTACTTCTAATTATTGTCATTAATAAATAAGAGAACTTCAACTGTCTGGATGAAGGAGTGTAGGGTCTAGCCTGTCATTTATCAGGGAAGCGCAGTGCCGTGGGAGAGCCATTAGCCACCAGCGAGCGTTGGTGGGACAGGGGGGTGGCCTACAGGCCCACAGGCCTCCTGGTCGCAGATCCCAGGCACTGGTGAGGCTAACTTGAGGATCATAACATCAGGATATTTTCTTACACTAAAGAAGGGATCCCAGTCACTGGTGAAAATGCCCCCCGCTCCCTCAGGATCTCCCGGGACATTCTGGTACACTGATTTGGGGGCCACTTTTGTACTTTCTGAGTGGGCTATTAACTCTCCCGTGTACGGTTTATTTCTTCCGGAAGCTTCAAATGCGAGCGGACAACGGGGCCTATAGATGGGGGGCGGGAGGTGGGTTTCACAGCTACGCCTAAGGAGCAGCGCTGCATTTAGGGTACCAGGAGAAGGGAAGGTGTCCTGGCCTCCAGATATCATATAACAAGAGGGGGGTCCATTCCAACTTGATGAGGCTGAATTCATGCTGTACTAATACTGCCAATGAATTATTCAACAATTTTGCAGAATCCCAGGTACAGACCAACAAGGACTGTAGCCAGAAGATTTTTTGGTGGGTATCCAGCATAAGATTCCCTTGGTAGATTTTTCTGACCACCGGAGGGGGGGGGGGGGGGTCTGCTGTGTGCCTACATGCCTGACCCTGACTTGTGAAAGACAGTAACTCACAGTAGAAAGTGTTGCTGTTTTTTGCGTCAGAAACACACCGAGTCGGCAGTCAGAGGTGCCGGTGAGGGATGTGGGGCCCGGGCAGGGGACAAGGGACACTTTTTCCTCATGGTGTCACTCCTGACCTTGTCCCCCAGCCAGCGGAAAGGCGTCCGGTAACCCACCTGGTCCACAACACAAAACAAATGGAGTCGCGTCTGTATTCCAGGCCTGTACACAGTGGGCAAATTATCCATCACCTCTGTCTGGTCTGTCTGTGGTCAGCTCATTGTATAGTGAAAAAAAAAAACAAATAAGTTCTCGAAATGCAAATGAGTCGTTTTCTCATCTAGAAAATGCATTTTTTGGGAAATTGACAAATATGTGTGCAACCTCCCTTCTCCTAATCTCACTGATTAATCAGAAAGAAAGTAGCCTTAATTAAAATGCTCTGGATGCGTTCCTGACCTATCAGCTGTGTGTTTCATGTTAAACAGTCATGAGAAAGAAAGGAAAAAAAAAACTATTTGCAAAATAAATTAAAGAAATTGATATGCTGCTCAGTAAAATCAATAATTTAGGAGCATTGTAATGGTAATTGTATTCACATAAAATACCTGCGTAATAAATGAATGTTCAGATAATAAACGAGGTCATTACACTAATAAAGTCTCTAATCACAGGAACACGGGGAATGGGGGGGCTGGCAGGCGAAACAGCGGTGTTGGGGCCGGGGATGATATCGCAATGCTAGAGGCTGAGAGCACATATCGTCCAGATCCGATTAAGTGATTAACTCTAACTTCAGTTAGAAAAGTTCCTCTCCAAAGTGCCTTTTCAGCGCTGGCTGTTAAAATACAAAGAGAAACACACATGTAAACTGTGAGCTGGATTCTCATGACCTCTTTTTGGTTCCTAATCCCTGGTTAGTTAAGAAAAGCTTTCGGGGGGAAAAAAAACCTGGGATTAGTCCATGTCCGTGATTCTCAGGAAGCCACGGCGTGAGCTTGATTTTGCTCTCGTTAAATTGTTAATTAGACCTTACTGCCTTCAATTGATATCATGATTTAATGTAGCATTATTTTTTTACAGTATGCTTTATTTTTGTTCATTTTCCATGCATTGTTTAAAAGAAAATAGATGTTTAGCCATTGAAATATTACTTGATGAATACAAAGGATTATTTCATGCAGTACATGGTAAATATCGGGCAAGTCTTATTGAATTGTTGTTTTTCCCAATTAATACGAATATGTTTTTGGTGTTTTTAACACTGTCACCTCACACCTGCTGTGCCGGGCCTGATTCCTGCCTCCTCTCTGTCTTTGGAGCTTTATGCTCTCGTCATGTGGTGCAGGTGTCCTCCCGCAGCCCAAACACACACTTAGGGGATCTGGCACCTATACGGCGTGTGAGTATGTGCTCTGTGAGATGGACTGGCATTTAAGGTCTGCAAACAAACTACCACTTTTCATTCACAAAGTCACACCTACACTACTACACCGTAACAGACACATAGCTCTTAACCATCAGTGTTTTTCTAACAGGTCAATCAACCGTTTTTACGCCCTTCCCTAAGAAGTTGCTTAGACCAAAGTCTTGCCTAACCAACGGTTGACATGACAGTACATTGCATATTAGGAAACGTGTGTAACCACACAGCAGGACACAACATAGTAAAATATCCTGATTATTAGTTACAGGAAATTTCAAAAAGAAGTGAGTTTACAGTAGTGGGTCTCAGATCTCTTAAAAGTGGCATTCCCCTTTAAGAGACAATCCACACTTTCTCTGTTAAGGCGCACGGGGGTGGGGGTACGCAGGTGTCTGCGGTTCCCTCCTGAGTTATCCAGGCAGCTGTCACAGGAGCAAAATGATGGATCCCCACCCGGCAAAAGTGAGCCCCCAGACACGGCCACAGAGGGCCGCAGATCAATCTGATTGTAACCATGTCCCAATTCTGTTCTCCTTGTCCATACAAGAAACACGCGACTGAGGGCGGAACAAACACTCCCACAGGAAGCTGTCTATGTCTCCTGGTTTAGAAGCCTCCGGAAAGAGGCGTCCTGGTCCGGTACCGGTCACGTGACGCAAGAACAGGCAGCTTGGCGAAATCCCTTTGTTTAGCTTTCATGGCTTTGAATCGACGTGGGTTTGATCTGAGGGGGACAGTCTGAGGCAGCGACAACCGAGATGCTCTGATCGGACACCATCAGGCCTCACCATAGCTAATAGCCCTGAAAGGTCCCATTCGTGTTAATGAGGGTTAATAGACCCATCCATCCATCCATCCATCCATTTATCCATGCATTATACATCCATCCATCCGTCCATTATACATCCATCCATTTATTCATCCATCCAACGGTCCATCTATCCATTATACATCAATCCATCTGTCCAGCCATCCATTATACATCCATCCTTTCATACATCCATCAATTATACATCCATTCATCCATCCATCCATCCATCCATCATACATCCATACATTCATCCATCATCCATTATATTTCCATCCATTCATCCATCTATCCATCTTGCTTATCCAGTTTAGTTAGTATCACCCGTTCACCACATGGTTTCGGACTGCAAGAGTTTACAATGATTAAAAACATCTGATGGTAGCTGTGATGTAATGTCTCTCTGGCTCTGCTGTGTTCACATATCTAACGACCAATGGCACTGACAAAGGCTGGCCAGAAGAGGGTGATATAAAGAATACAGGAGTACCAAGGTGTTTTAAATGGATGTTTTCTGCTACAGTGTATAAATAGCTAAGTGCTTGCCGGAATGAGACCTATTCTGCTTCCTGCTGTGTTGTTGTATCTGGGAAAGCTAAAGGCCCCTTTGTTAACGTCGGCGTTCCAGCCACGCTGAATGGGCCGCGGTCTAATTAAAGGTGCTCGGGATGTAGAAGGAGGCAGCCACAGAAGCCAGAGGAGTTTTTCTGAGCGACCGGCCGAGGAGCCGAAAGGTTTCCATTTGTAAATGTCTCCTTTGCCTCCCGCACTATAAGGTGATTTTCAAAGCAATTAATACACATCGTCCAGAAAGAGTAATGGAGTTCATTGGGCGCTTAACCTAGTGACGGCTCCAAAGTCATACCTGAGACCGGTGCAAAGCCATTTAGCATTACAAACGACAAAATAAATCTTAATGGATTAAGAATGATCGGTTATCCACACACAGGGGAAATTAAGTTCTGAAAAGCCTGGCTTGGTTATTTTAAATTAGTTGCCTTACCCTCCTTTGGATTTTGCTAGCTTTTATTGAGCTTTAACCCACCGACAAGACTTATTGTCTATAATTACGAGAGAATTGAAGTAATGGACACATCCGTTATGAGCCACATGTTTTGGACTGACAGTGTATACAGAGCCCTATTCGCTGCCAGATCAGGATTTCATCCGCAGTTCGTTTTTCTCCTTACTCTTCATTTTCCGAGTCGCCTTGCGGGCTCACGGGCCCTATGGCACTGGACACCTGTGGCTCTGAGGGGGGCGCTAAATAGGCAGGCGAATTTAGGGGGATGGGGGGGGAGCAGGGGAGCATCCTATTAACTACATGTAGGATTAAAGCTGAGCTGGTTTATCAGTTACAGGGGATAAGAACAGCTCTGCGAAGCTCATTTATAGTGCATTACAGGCAGGGGACGAGGTCCATCTGGCTTAAGTATGTCAAGGATTAAGAGGCAGAGTATAATAGGGTGATCAGCACGGCGTACACTAAACTAGACCTTCTCACACTCTGGGGTGGAGGCGGTCACCTCCAAGATGAAGGAGCCATGTGAAGCAAATCGCCAACACAATCCTCCCTCATTAGGCTGCAGGCTACGAAAGGCAGCAGCCCAACGTGCTGAGAAGCTCACAGCAGACGCTGTTTGGGGATCACACGCATCCTGAGGTCCAGCGGCACCAATGGGGAGGATACAGAGGTACAGAACCATGAAATGAACCGAGCAAAACCGAGTCTATGCACAGCATCTGGCAATCAGGCCTGGCGGCTTCCTGAAGCGCTCTCTCTGGATACCTGCCCTTTGCACCACATCACCTCCGCTGAGACCAAACATTTGATGAGAAATTCAAAAACATTTCACTCGACAAAGTGAGCTTCAAAGAATAATTTAGGAAACAGCCATCCACACGCTGTCCCAGCTGTCTTCCTGCTCTCATTCCACCTTCTGTCTGTCCTTCAGCATGCTTGTCCTGCAGTTTCTGAGAGCCTTACTACTATGATCCCGCCCCCTGCTGGATGCCAGCATATATGACATGCATGTCAGCGACTGACACAAGCTGTTGCCTCGCACTACGTGGTACAGGCTGGCTGGGCGGATCACATTTGGCGTGCTCAGGTGGTCCAGTCACCCCCAGCTCTGATTCATCCATCCTGCCGTCCTGCATCCCCCGACGGACTTGGCTAAAGCCAGCATTTCCGCCCCAGCTCACAAGCATCTTTATTACCCTGGGTCATAATGACCCCGGCAGAATCGGCCCATTTAATCCCCCCGCACCTTCTTGTCTTCACCTGAGCCTCTCGTACCTGCTTGCCCTCTCCTTTCCACCTGGCTCCTCCGCTGGAGTCGATCCGGGTTATATTTGAATGCCAGTTGATTCACAGGCTTTTTCCCTGCTCCGTTTCCGCCCTTTTCTCGGCGCTGTGACACACCCGTCACCTCAATGAATTATGAATGATATGAATGGCTCTGTGGCAAACGCAATGAAATAAGTTTTGTTTTTTTCCATCTACAATGTAGAATAAATTGCTTTTTTTATTGATAGAGAACCTAGTACGCTGTCACGAGGCAGATTAGGGATGCATACTTTTCAGACAAAAATAGCCGTGAATCTCTACTTGATATATTCATACGTTATTTTTAAGAAACAGATGGCGAACTAAGACGCGTGTCATTTAATAACTAAAGCTCTGTCAGTGATAACTGCTTAGCCCGGCGTTTCGCATAGGTTCATAAGCAAATACAGTCATACGCCGCCATCTAGTGCCCAGTGAGTGTAAGGACCTTTCAGACGGGACGGGCCTGATGTTCACGGTCAAATGCAGCTTCCACGAAGATGTAATTATTCGCGTCGCTTAGCATGTAGTAAAAACAGAAATGATATGATGCACAAACGGCTTGGTTTAACTGTAAATACTGTATGTAAAGTGTAGTTTCACTCATCATAATCAATAGTCATGCTGTATTATAACCTAATTTTATTTTTTAGCATATATCAGAAATACCTTTCAAAGAAATTAAAATACTACTAACAGTAATACTGCAGACCCAGTCATCATTGATCAAACGATTGACATATGCTGATATACGCTAATGCATATAAAACATCTCAAAACTTAAACGATACCATGTTATCAAATGCTGCCTTCGATTTAGGCTATGTGTAATTTAATTTTGCATGCCGTCATACTGTCCATTACACCGCTATATATGGTATTTTGATTTACAAAACAAACGATATGTATTCACCAAGAGGAGGTCATCACAATAAAAACTGGTGAAATTTGAAACATGCTTTTCAGGTTTGTTGGAGTTGCTGTACGGCTGCATTCTTCTTCTGTTTCGCACATTAAAGCACTGGTTTCCTTGCTAAATAGTTTCAGTCATTTTGGCTAGCTCAATTTAAGGATTTGCATCACTTTGCATCATGTGTGTTTAATTTTATTTGATGTTGAATAAGTGGTTACGGGTTAATTAGAAATTCTTGTGATGCAGATATGGGGCAGCATGGTGGTGCAGTGGTTAGCACTGTTGTCTCACACCCCCCGTGACCCAATTGGATTAAGCGGGTTGGAAAATGGATGGATGGGTGGGTGGATGGTGATGCAGATATATGTATCTCTCTCAATTTTCATGAATCCAGTTTCCAATAATTTGTGTAAAATGTGTTAGAAAGGACCATATTTTATAGCAAACCATAAAATGTTTACTGTTACACTAACGAAAGACAATTCAGTTTCAATTACTGCTAAACGCATGTTGTATTTACCAGGAACACACATAATACGGCAAAGACAACACGAGCTGTGCTACATGTGTATCTTGGGCTTGTCTTGGGGCTTAATTACTCCGTCTTACTTTACACAGTGGGCTTATCCTGGGTTTCCTTTCAGGGGTGAGGTTGTTTGTTTGTCTCATGAGCAGGGCTGCCATAAGGTGAGGGAAAGTTAGAACAATTCCAAGAGTGACAGGGGGCCTAGAAAATTTGGAAAATAACTGGACTGGTCTAGAGTGGGGGACCCAATATGATATGCCTTTATGGGGCTCAAAGTCTCTTGAAACGCCCCTGCTCGTGAGATTTGGTAACACTGTATGTGGACCATCACTGACTGAAACATCATTACGACTGTATATCTAAAATTGATTCACTGATAAACAAATGCTATTTTTGCTTTTCTTCTTTTTTAAAAGAAAAAAATACTCTTTGTATTTCTTTCAGCAAGTAAAAACACGTGCTATTAAAAGTGAAACGGCATAAAGGCGGAAGACGCGTCTGTCAGTCTTTCTGTCAGTGTATCTGTTAGTCTGTCTGTCTGACATCCTTCCTTTCATGACCTATGAATTCAAAGTGGATGATCCCAGACGGCGAATCACATTGCCAGATCATAGCTCATTCTGAGGTTTTCAGCGGTCGGAGGCCCAGAACAGCCCCTGACAACCGGACACACATCAAAGCACGGAAAACAAAAAAAATATATATTTGAAAGTCAAAGGAGAATCTTTAATGGATGTAAATAGCACATGAAGAGGGAGCAGGGATAACGAGTCTCTAGGGCAAAGCTCCGGTGTCCAGTCGAGTTCCACAAAGGGCCGTCACCTGAAGCTACCCGTCCACCACGGGTCTGTCCGTCCTGATTTATCCACTGTGGCTTGTGCTGCTCGAGCTGCACCTGGGGCAGAGTAGCGGCCATGAGACACGAGTGACCTCCATAGTGGGGGAGGGGGATAAAACGGGACCAGCAGCATGTCACTCCCACCTGTCCTTACAGGCTTTATGATGGGGGAGTCAGCTCAAAGAGAATATGCCTGTCCTATCCAATCAGGAGCATGAAGGCACCATGGTGGTATATGAACTTGGTTGGGGTGGGGGTGGGGGTGGGGGCGGAAGGTGACCCAGAGCACAGACCCTTTCAAATGACAAAACTTCATTTTTAATGAATATTAGCAGTTTTATGTCAGGTACTTCTATTAATAGCTGTTTCATCCTAGGGGTGAATGAAAGGTTCATCATCATCATCTAGTATAGGGTCATGGTCAGCTGGGAGCCTGTCCCCAGGAACACGAAGCACCCTAATTCACTAATTAATGATAATTACTTAGGTCTGAAATGATGGTGGTCAGTATATGGTGCCTGTATTCAGAAACATCAAAGGTTAAAGAAGTATTTCCTGACAACCTTAAAGAAGGTTCCCCCCCATATGTAGAACAACATGCTCCAACACAGTGAATTGGAGTTGCCCAGTTGTCCATAAGTGTAACTGGTGTGTGAATGTGCCTCGTGAAGGGTTGGCGCCCCGCCCTGGGCTATGCCCAGCCTTCTGCGCATATCTTTTGGGACAGGATCTGTACCACCCCAAGACCCTGCATAGGACAAGCAGGTATGGAAGATGGATAGATGGATGGTCTGACAACCTTAAAGAGGTGTATAGTTACTGAACATGTACAACTTCTCTCTAATCATTAACCTAACGGGCAGGACTCAAGGACTAAAGAAACAAAATGTCAGAAACAATCCCAGCGCAGCTCTGTGAGAGGAGTCTGCATACTCCCTGCCTCATGCCCTCTGCTTCCTTGACATGGCTTAGTGTGAACCTTTACTACACAGCTCCCATCTTAACTTCCTGCTAGGATGATAAAATCTGTGAAAAGCAGTTCATGACTGAGAGGGCATATAGGACTCACGCTTTTTAATGAGTGACAGCCCTTTGAATTGCCAGGAATAACAGAGAACATCTCATTTTGAGACCGAGCCTAGTCACAGACATCGGTTAAGGACCTTTAAACCCATCTCCCATTGCCTTATAACAGTCCACATTCTCTCTGGGAAGATCAGAGACCTGTTAAAGAAGAAAATCTGTATCATGGTTGTGAGACCCTTTGATGGTTAGAATATCAAAGGTAATACTTCCCACAGAATGTGGAAAATCCAATAACATTGTTTATTTGATTGCCAACTGCAGAAATAAATCATTTCTGTTCATAATCAAACAACAGTCTTTATTTGTATATAAACTGCACAGGTTACCATGGCTGCAATTACAGGATGTTCAGCTGCTTATTCTCCCACATAGATCTATACCGTCTCATAAAGGGATAAAGGGCTTGATTCAAGGATCTTGAAAAATAAACAAAGAAAAAAATAATAAAGCAAGTTAGCTTTGCCTCGTGGATGTCGACACAAGGACCAATCGCATCACTCCAGCTGAGAGACCTCGTGAAAATATGCTCCCAGCATCTTGATTCCCTGGATGTAGTTAGACCTGGAAGGACAGCACAGGGTGAGAAGGGGCATCCAGAATCCTCATATGGGAGGCCGGATACGTTCGGCACACGTTACCGGTTGATCTTCTCGTTCTGCGAGTGTGCACCATCGTCCGAGGAGCCCATGGGCAGCAGCATGACGTTGCGGCCGGTGGCCTCCTGGAAGGTCAGGGTGACCGGGATGCTGCCTCCCTCCCTCGTCAGGTCCGGCTCCACTCCAAAAACTGTAGGTGTGGACAGGGAGAAGGCTCGCTAGACGGCGCGATGTAAACCAGACCATTTCTAAGCGTTCAGTTACTGAATGCCCTCAAGTGGGGAAGTTCACTGTATGTCCAGCAAGTGGCACAGTTGCTATATAATGGCTCTAGGCTCCCTGTGACCCTACCAGGACAAGTAGGCAGAAGATGGATGGGTGGATGAATGAATGGATGGAGGGACGGATGTCTAAAAATCCTGGCTGCTTGTCTGCATCTACACTCTGCACTTGTTTAAAGTAGCACTTCCTTGATTAGTGGATGGATGGATGGATGGATGGATGTCTGTAACATACGACCCTGGCTGCACGTCTGCCTGTACCTTTGCTCTGTATGCCATTAACCCTCTGGGGTCGAGTACATCGTTGGCGATGCAGCGTTCTTTTCACATCTATTTCAGTTCATATCTCGCTAAAATCTTAACGTAGAATTATGAAAAAAAAAAACACTTTCTAAATCCATAGTCTGTCTTCTTTTCAAAACGTCCATTGTTGGAAGTATTAAAGTTTTTTAAATTAGGTTAAATCGGCAAAAAAGTAAACCATGTCACTTTACTTTGTTTTACCTGCATCGGGGGCGTGTAGTACCACTCTCACCTGAAGATCGCTATTCACATTCTAAATAGCTGCATTAGCGCATATTTAAATCGCATTCGCATGGTAATTTGACGAACAGCGCAGCAGTGAAACGTGATCCAGAAACATCCCCATCAGCGCCATAAAAGGGGGGTGGGGGACGTGGCCAGGAGTCAATGCTCATTCATACACATTAAAGTTGCTACATATTCAATGAAAGGAGCCAGAAATAGTAGCATGAGTTAGCTTTTTCTTATTTATTTATCCAACTGAATGTAGCCAATACTCTGGTGATCAGATATCTGGGATCAAAACAAACTGCCAGCATTGCTTACTATGTACTTTTATTATGTTTCTGCTCCAAACTGCATTTTGCAATGTCTATACTTAACAAAAATCTGACATATTTACATTAAGATAAAGATGATGGTAATGCCAAAACAAATATATAACAAATATTTTTTGCCATGAATTAATTTTATTATATTTGAAGAAGTGTGTGATCATGCCCCAGTCAGTAAAAGTGTGTTTCCTACCCCTAGACCCCAGAGGGTTAAAGCTGCACTCCCTTACCTGTTTTCATGGCTCTCCTGCCCGCCATGTAGTGTGGATGGTTGAAGTCAGAAACCCAGGCCTTTGCCCCATGCCCCATGTACACCTTCAGCTTGTTGGGGCTGTCACGCTCAGCAAACTTCATCTTCAGGTAATCCATCACCTGCAGAGTAAGAATGCACACAGATGGTCCTTACCAAGAAGCTCCAGTGCTCCTTTAGATATATACTATCCAGCTCCTATGCAATAGAGCAGCCATTAAGCTTTATGTGAAACACTAACCTCTATAAGTACAATTATTACAAATTTTTTTATAAAAAAACACAGATAATTCAATTTACTTTCATCTTTTGATGAAAAGGTAAGTTTCAGTTAAATTTCAGCATCTTCCACTAGGGGGTGCTGCTGGCTAAAATCCCAAGGAAGTGCCTCTGAACTCAGTCATTATTTTCCGGGTGTGGATACTAATTTTTATTACAACAGACGTCAGCAATAATTAAGTGGGCTAAAAATTATAATTCTAGGCCAATTAACAGGTTAAAATAAAATTTACTATACCTTTTTAGTATTCAATTTCAGGCAAAATGCGTTTGCCTGAAACTATGCGATTGTGCGCCTTAAAACAGGTAATAAGATACATAATCAATAACAGGACAACTAATGGCCATAAATTAATGTCCATGGAAAGCAGAAAACAGTTCATTACACTGTTGCTGGAATATATTATAGAGGCTTTTTAAAGCTTTGTGGTAACAGAACAAATTGGAGATAACATTCAATGACATGTAAGCAGTATTTAACTGGAGAGAATAACCAGCTCATTAGGAGAGACAAGGCAAACAAAATAAGTGTAATAAACATGAAAGAAACAATGTAACCGGAGAATGCTTTTGGTTTGACTAAAGCAGACTACTGGCACTCCAGTTACTTTTTCCAGAGCAGGAGATTCCTCAGCTTCCCTAGAGACGTTAACAAAGGCATACCTGACGCTCAACAATCTTGGGATCCATATCAGGTACTAGGCGGATGGAGAACTTTCCGATGACCTTGCGTGGGATGACGGTCTTGGCCCCACTTTCGGAAAACGCCCCCTCGATGCCGTGAAGGGAGAGGGAGGGGAATCGCCAACGGTGCATCAGGATTTGTTCCTGCGGATACAGAAAATCCCAAGTCCTTACCAAGCTGCTTCTGTAGTCACTTGTATCCTTTCCTCAGTCCCTGCAAGACCCCAAGTTCTGTTTCCGCAGGCCGTCAGTAAACACACCCAAACCATAAAATCAGTCCCAATTGTTAGCTTTTTCTCAACCTGACACAGGTAAATGTGCTGGCAGCACCTTGGTATCGTGCAGCAGCTTGCAGGCCCCCACATCCCTGCAGTACTCCTCCATGTCGAAGTCTATCTTCTCATACAGCTCCGTTTCTTCCTTGGTCAGCTGAGCGACACTGTCATACATTCCCGGGACCAAGATTTTACCCTTCATATCCAGAAGGCAACCTGCAAGCGCGATGAATACAAGGAGCATGACTTAAGGTTCCCAAAATCAGATAAACCAAACAAAACAAAGCATCTGACAGCAAGATGACATCAGTGAAGCCAGTTCCAAACCACAAAAAAGGAACCAGACCCCTTAGAAAGCAGGTTGAGAACACTCACCCATCAATGCAATGAGGTCAGACATGGCCTCATGGACAGAGCCTCCAAAAACACCGGAATGGAGGTCCTTATCGCAGCACTCCACCTGTGCCGAAAACCAACAAGATTAGACGGTACCTAAGGACGTGAACGAACCTCCACACAAGCCTCCAGGAAGATGCTGGCACCGCGAGGCCTCCTACCTCTATGAAGAAGTAACAGATTCCCCTGAGGCCGTAAGTGATGCAGGGCTTCTTCTTGCCCAGCCAGTAGTTATCTGAGATGCACACGTAGTCCACATCCTTGAAGAAGGAATCCTTCCGGGAAAAGACCAGCTCGTCCAGGCCCTCTGAGCCCGACTCCTCCATTCCCTCGAAGCAGAATTTGATGTTGATTGGCAGCTCCTGTTCGCAAGGAGGGTGGGGTGCAGTATAGAACAGGGCCATTTAAAATGATGAAAACCAAAAAAAAATAAAAAATCAATGATTAATCAACGATTAACCATTTCGGCACGAGAGACTGAGTGGTTCTACTGTATTTAAGGGTACCGAGAAATGGACCTTTAAACATCACTGTTGCCGTTTTATCAGGTTGTAAACACAGGCCCTTGAAGCTGACCTGTGGACTCTGAGCATGACTTAACCAAATCCTCATCTACACAACATTGTCTTTGACATCAAGCAGAGCAATGTAGGACACACACACACACACACACACACTGCATCTTTTCAGATCTTTGTGGGGACGGTCCATTCATTTACATGGGCGTAACCCTAATCGCATCTATGATAACCTTAACCATAAGTAACCAAACAAAATACAAGACTTCTGGCATTTTTAGTTTTTTGGTTGCAGTCACAGATTTTTGTAAAATTGAGTTTCCCCTTGTGCAGACCAAAAAAATCTCCCCATATGGTCAGAATCACTTGTACTTATTCCGAGGGGGTGGGGGGGCATTTGACCCCCACCAGGGTTATTATAGTTCTGAAATTTGCATTAGTTTTTTGTTTTTATTTAGTTTTCTGTTTTCAGTTTTACTTTAGTTTCATTTTATTTTAAGAATGCACAAATAGTTTTAGTTTTGTTTTTAATTCAAGAACATTTCTAATTTTGGTTTAGTTTTTATTTACTTTCAGTATTAATTTTACCTTTCAGTACCTGCACATGAAACCACTAAGGAGAAAGTATGAAGCATTATGGTGAGGAATTATTCCTAGAATTATTAAAGTAAAACAAGCATACAATTACAGTAAAAGGTGTTAAGAGAATGCTGAAACAAAGTTTAATACACCGATTTCAAAACAATTCCTAAATCAATAACTTCACTTAAAACTGAATGTGTGAAATATTCAAATAATTTACAATGCAACCAGCCCTGTTTAAACCTTGACAGTAGGTACTGGGATAAGAAATGAGTATACTTACTAAACATACATCCAATGGCAAACCATTAAACAAAGCTTGGTAACTGGTTTCCATTTAGCAATAGGCTCATATTTTAACAAAGGATTAGTCTAGATGAGTGTATTTTCGTTTACATCACCACTGCACAGCACATACAAGTGTGTGAGATGGAGAGAATCTAGAAAATGTGCAGTGGTACTCACTGGCTGAAACTTACTCTCTTTTCTGGGTCATAGTTATTCGCAATTTTTTGGAATCTTGAAGAATCCTTTACCTTTGTTGCGAACACTACTGTTAGTCCAGCTGAAAACAGCACACACAACCTTGATGAGCGTGGAAATACCGTATATACACAAGTACAGATGAGTAGAGATGAGAAATGCACCAACATGGCGGACTATGGTCTTTGTTTCCTGTGGACAGTACAGTGTGATGTAAACGCCAACCCACAATCACAGCGCGAAGGAAAGAGGCAAAAACTAAGTTGATTTTACCTGCATTTCTATTTCATTTTAATTTGTGTTGCATTGCTCATTGATGTTATTTAGTTTAAATTTTTTTGAAAACTGCTGTGTATTTTTATGGCAGTTAAAAATATTTTGTTCACTTCTAGTTTCAGTTTTAGCCTTAGTCTTCGTTAACTATAATAACTCCACAATGTAACATATACACATTTCCACATTATTAACAGTAATAGCCATAATTACTGAATGATCATACTTCAGTACTCTTAATACTAACACTCCACAAAAAAAACAGAACAGAACAGGAACAGCTGCTGCTTGGCCATAAAATCTTGGCCTCTCCTTCCTTCCCTGCTGCTGTGCCACTGTCGATCTTGCCATCAAGCATCAAGCACCCCGTGCCAGCACCGAT
>JAABNX020000053.1:8087046-8105849 GCA_015163995.2 Mormyrus lacerda | reverse complement strand
TGTGGCAGAAATGTAAAGCGCATTGAGACAATGTAATGTTGTGATAATGCGCTATATAAATAAAATTGCATTGCATTTGCATTGCATTTAAGGAAATTATTATTTTCTTAAAGCCTTATAGAGCTCAGTGCTCACCAAGCTTGTTCATGTAGACTTGTAAAGTGTTACGCTGACAGGGACGTTTACATTGCTGACTATTATTCAAACTCAGCGATTACTCAATTAATGGTCAGGCGGTAATGACTCATTCCCTTAACTGTGACCCCCAAATGAAAATAGACCAGAGTTTGGGACATGTTATCATATACCACAAGTAGCTACAAATTAAAGTCCAGAAGGCCTTAAATCATTCTTTGGGTGGATACCCTGATACTTCAAGGTGAAATCTCCTGGCTTAGTGATTTAACGCCTGCAAGTCTGGGCCCATTCCCGGTATTGAGCTTTAGATTGCCTTCCCAGCCGTTAAACGAGGCATTCGAAAACTACATAAAACAGTACCTGTTGGATCTTCTGATAGGCCTCGATGCAGTTAAACCAGGCCAGAACTGGGCCCTTATCATCGGTGGAGCCTCGTCCATACAGCTTCCCTGGAAAACACAACGTCAAGGAGGCAATGTGAGAAAGGGCAGCTGGAGAAACCAGTTAGAGAAGTCAAAATCTAATGGTGTTCCCATATTTCCTCACAAAGCCGGTGGATTTTCCTGCTGAATTTTTCAACAATGTTACAAAGACAGTCAGGATTTTAATTCTTGCAGCAAAAACACACCCTAGGTTCCTGAAATTCCCCAGGTACCCACAAAGGACATAAGCATTACATAAGAGATCTACGGTCAAACCAGTTTTGTGAAGGAGTCTATCTACGTGAACCTGAACTCTGAACATAACTGGTACCTTTGTTCAATAATGAACCAGAAACACCGGATGCCGGTGTTCAAGACAGTGGAAATCACAAGAACCAACAGGATCAGAAATTCTGAAAACGAAAGTGCTCCCACCATCTTTCTCCACGAGAGTGAAGGGCTCCGTGTCCCAACCGTCATCGATGTTGGCCGGCTGCACATCCAGGTGCCCGTAGATACACACGGTTTTCTTGTTTGGGTCAGAGCCCAGCTGGCCCAAAACAATGGGAGGTAAAGGGATTTCTTCTCCGCTGTGCAGCTGAGGTGGAGAGACGCCAAAATGAACTCCCTGACATTTCTGAAGTTACCAAAGGACTCACACCAGGTCCTGTCTGTGTGGAAACGGGAAGCCATTCTCAAGCAGCTGGACACCTTTGCTCCCGTTGGTACACCACCGGTTATATAAAAGATAAAAGGGTTACAAGATTACTTCTCAAAACCAGAAGAGGCAATAAATCTTAATGACCAGATAAAATTCAGCTGTAACTCCTTGGGCAGACTCCATGAGGTCAAACATGAGCTTATTTATTAGAGACTTAGACAACCTGATGATTTCTCATGTTTAACACAGTAAAAGTGGTTAAGGTACAAACTTATGTTTAGAAGTAATTCATTACACTGTTCGCCCCATTACCTGTCATTGAGTGCTTGGAGCCCTAATCGCTTGGAGCTCCAACCTCACCTTCTGCTTTCCGAGGTCGACCAGCTCGACTGAGCCTCCAAGCCTCTCGATGTCTTTAGCCGCAATCTTCATCATCTTCTTGATCTCGTCCCGCTTTTCTGGCCAGGCTGACACGCTCTGCACCGACACCCATTCTGCCAGTCTCTGGAAGGGGATCATAGAATGTTTTTCCCACAAGGTTTCAAAAGACCCATCTAAATATGCTACACTTTCCTCTTTCACAGATGATATTATCAGATTATGGAAAATGTGCAAATCAGCACTTTTTACAATAAAAAAAGTTTCTATTCCCGTTTTGAGAGTGAACCAGTACTGAAAGAATGCGTCACTGACGAATCACAAGATGTGACAAGAATGTAAACTCCTAAGGATTAATTTTAATAATTATTAAATAACCCCAAAGCAAATGAATTTGTTTGGTGGCCGCAGGATTTAACATCAATATCTTTAACATCATTTACGTTATCTAAAATGGTCAGGATAGATGTTTCTGACACAGAGCATGCCTTAAACATGTGCAAGGGTATGAATTTCCCACCTGAATGTACTCCTCCTGGTGTTCATCCACGTACTTAAACAGCGCTGGAAGACAGGACATCTTGACTCTAAGCCGGGACCCTAAATCCTACAGATCAAATAAGGTAAACCTTAGTACTGCTGAGAAAACGAAACCTTTAACACGGGTTAGAAAGGCTGACTCCACCCAAAGTGCTGACACCGGCAAAACCGAATGGAGGATGGGAACCAAATCAACTGCCAGCAACTTTTACCAAAGGCCACAGCGTCCAGTTAAAGAGTAACTGCTACCAAATATCATAGCTAGATTGTTTCTAGTATCACTGCGTGGCAGTCTGATGTAACAAACCGCAACACTTAATCACCGCGCACAAATGTAAATGGTACAACAATGCGACGCTGCCAAGAAACCCGAAAACAGGTTTCATGTGTAAACATGTTTAAGACCTGCTATTATGCAGCGTATATGTCAGTTCGATCATGCAAATTCCCCTTTTCTTCCGTTTTCTTGCAAACACAGCGATGCTTCACCTTGTGATAGGGCGATGATGCATCGGTAGATGACGCGCATAAAATACGATGGGATTAAATCGGAAGCAACCGAAATCGAATTAAACGCGAGTGCAAACAAAATGTTTATTAATATATTGACCGATACTTTACTGTACATGTGGGTGGTACACAGCTTAGCGGAATTAGCCAGTTACCTAGAAGACTTTTGAAGGCACTTGTTACTGTTCAAAAAAATGATGCTCTGGAGCATCAGAGGGACTAAAGTCAAAGCAAAGACGTGAGCCCCGATAACACTGTAAAAAGCACCAGTTAACCGGTTGCAGCAGCATCTAGCGTAACAGCGTCCGCCCCATAACCACGCACGGAAACCGGTGACGCAACTGGAAGTTCCGGTCGCTAAGGGCTGTTCTAATCTTCTATGGCGAGTGAACTTGCAAGTTAATTGTGCTACACAAGGGTAGAACCACAGGTATTGAAGTGATACTGAAGCAATTTTGGGTCATATTTGTATGTGTGAACAGCTGTCCTTGTAAATTATACGGTTAAATATAAAAAATTGTGGGATGTATTTAGGACATAGCTTTAGCCTTTGTTGAGATTTAAATAGTAAAACAATTTTTAGTAGGCCTACCTTAATGTATATAAATTTAACCGTGTTTATTGATGACGTCATATTAATTTAACCATTAGCACTGTGTAATACATTTTAGCGTGTTGATTGACAAAAACTATTAACGGGATGGGGTTGTTATCGCATATTTCACAGCATTTTACTACCCACAAGTACAGTTTGATACTGTTACAGTGTACAAGAGCTGGGGGTATAGCTAACACAGTGGTTCCTCAACCTTTTTTGCACCGCGACCCAATTTTAATATTGATCAATTCCAATCGCACAAATCTGATTCGATGTGCCAGTGAATTTTAAATTAAGTATCTGTGCTTTGGCTTCTTTACTGGTTGAGTGTTCACAAGTTTTACGCTAAGCATTTGTAGACCCAAGACCAGTTTATATAGGTTAATTCTAGGACTGGGGCTGGGAAATTAGATCGTTGATCAGGGTAGTAGCTTGGTTGTTCTAAAATGCTTATTTCCGACTCTTCCGACCCTTTCAGGGTTTCCCGCGACCAAAAATTTGGGTCGCAACCCATGGGTTGAGAATCGCTGCTTTAACATACCCAGTGTCTGGACGGTGCATTATTTGGCGCATTCCTATGGTTTTGTGCCTTTTATGAACCAGTAGGTATTGCAACGTTGCAGAATCACGTTTGATTCTCACTGTCATTTAACCTGGCTGTTTTCATTACTATACACAGATGGCTTCAGTTCGGATTTACGGCGTAAATTCGTAAGCAGAAATGCAGCGTGGGTGCAGCAGTGTGAGCACGTGAGAATGCTGGCTGGTATCAGGTGCACGCGCTCATTAGAAGGCCACGTGTGCGCTATTTTACCCGCTTCAGCAAGCCATGATTGTGCAGTATACGACGTTTTACTGTTAGTTTTTAGACTATCGCGGTCTGTGTATTTATGGCTTGGAAAGTAATGTCAAATTTAGTGTTGTTGCTGTTGAGTTGGGTTTGCATTGAACTGACTAAAGCACAGCGATTAGAAAGAATGCACGGATACCAAAGTAGTTTCAGTGGTGAATTGCTAGATGAAGCTGATGATGTGGCCTTTTATCCCTATTCTGATAACGATTATGACTACCCTGAAAGTAAAATCACAACACATTTACGAGACTTGCATAATGCTTCTTCTACGGTTGAGTACTTTTCAGACCGTGATGATGATCTGGAGTTGGGAGACATAGTGGGACCTGCTCTTATTAAAGAAATTTATAAGGTTCCTTTGCCAAAAAAATCATCTGAAGGATTTGCAGTCTTCTGCTCTGATGAGAAAATGACTGTGAGGCTGCCTTCTGGGCCAAAGAAAGAAATCAAAGTACAGGGTAAGGTGTGCTGTTCCCGGTTGTTTGGATAAAGAAACTGCCAAACCATATTCTCTGCCCTAGTAGGTAAATGTGTGTGGTGTTGGTTTATTTTTTTAAAGGATCTGAAGGGCTTATACCTGTAGTAGCACTTGCTGGGTCTTGTGGGTATTCTATAAAAGAGGGTCTGGAGCACAATACCCTGACCATCTCCTTTAAGGGCTGTCATGTCACTCATAAGGTAAACTGCCTGTGCCGTTTAAGTGTCTCCTGAAATGTTTGTGCAGCTTCAACCTTCTCCATTGGAAGTCCTTTTTCTTTTTTTCAGAAAAGACAGTACACTGTGGTGCTGGTTTATTCAACCTTTGATGGACAATATGGTGACATTGATGCATCCTGTACTGATGGACTGCCTTCCTCCAAAACTCCTTTGGTACAGCTGAAGAGGCCGCAGTCAGATGAACCTTTGCTGCAGGATATGGCTAGACCAGTGCCGTTTATTTCAGTGTGCCGTAGCACTAGTGTTCCTGCTGCAGGAGTACAATTCACCCCATCCCAATTCCAGGGGAAACCCAATTCTGATGTTAAAATGTTGCCTGGTCCCATTGTGAATAACTTACCTGGTATCTTGAATACAAATGTACCAAAAGTGGGTATGTAAATCTTAGTATTCCATTCCAATGCCTCCTAATGATCATCTTTAAATGCTGCCTGTAAATACTGGCTTCCTCTTGCAAGGCTGCACGATCCCTCCAAGTCATCGTCTACCTTGTGGAACCTCTGAGATTTCTGCATCTCTGTGTTTAGCTAAAGGCTGCTGTGTAGATCCTAAAACATCCTCTTGTTTCTATCCAATGGATGGTAAGCATTCCAAAATAGAGGCAAACTTGTGTAGCTGAAATGTCTCTTGAATTAAACGCACTGTTGTCTCTTCTGTACTTCAGCATGCACGGCAGACAAGAACTTTGTGTTTACTGTTGGTCGTACTGAAAAACCGTATCCCGTGGATCCTTCCAACTTGGTGGTAGCAGGAAAGGACAGATGTGCTCCAGTTGTACGGTCCCGTGACTTCGCGGTCTTCAAGTTCTCAGTGACTGAGTGTGGGACTCGTTCTTATGTAAGTAGATGAATTCAAATTGGCTAGATGCTCTTGGGATTGTGCTGAATGAACGGTAAACAGATTTGGATTCCACTTGATCCTCCTTTTGCTGCATGCTCCAAGAGCTCATGGGAGTTTTATTTGCACAAAAATGTTTTGAGGGCAGAGTGAAGAGTGGGTAAGAGCGAAGGGATGCAGGACCAAGACACCTGATTGGTTGGTCCCACCTCATCTACAATCAGATTGGTTCAGAGATTACCTTTTTTTTTTTTTTTCCTCCTCAGAACACTTTTGTGCAAGTACAACTCCCACAAATGTGCTATTCTCTCCTATAAACTACTTCACACACTGCCTGACCTTTTGACTGGCTGCATACCTTATTGGTGGAATATCACCATTCTTTCTCCAGATGCTGGGGGATACAGTGGTGTACATGGCAGAAATACAGTCGAATATTAAAGTGTACAATCTCAAATTTGGAGCCATCACACGGGATGCTTATTTTAGGTTAGTGGTGATTACTTGAAGCCTGTGGGTTCTTCTGAAAGGGTTATATAAAGACCAAATGTGGTGGGTCACATGTTTGGATGATAGTAATGTATTTTTTTTTTTTTTTTGCCTTGGGTTTGTTTCTACAGGTTATTGGTAGAATGTCGCTATTCAAAAAGTGGTGCTTCAGGCGTGCCTTTCTTCATTACCTCTGGGTATGTGGTGAAAAGCCCTAGCTGGCCCTTGACTGTGGCATCTAGTGGATTGTATAATGTACAATTGAAGATTGCAACAGGTAGGTCTTTCTCTTCAGGTAGCATTTAGCCTCAGAGTGCTGGACATCTAACATGGCTTTTTTTTTTTTTTTTAGATCGCACATACACAAAGTTCTATTCTCGAGATCATCTGCCCCTCAAAGTTCTGCTTGGCACGTCTGTGTTTTTGGAGCTGCACCTGAGTACCAGTGATGGCTCTGCAGTGCTCTTGGTGCACTACTGTGTTGCCTATCCACGCTCTGCAACAAATGCTTTGGTCCTAATACATGAAGGGTAGGGGCGTGTGTATATATATATATACACACACACACACACTCCCTGTGTTAATCTATAACTCCAATTCCCAAGGTGTCCCAATAAACTGGATGGCTCAACTTCTGTCCTTTATGGTAAAGGCCTGCCTCAGTCCAAACAGTGGCGTCGCTTTGCGATCAAAACTTTCCAGTTCTTAGAATTGAAATCCAAGAAGTTCCTTAACGAAGAGGTGAGAGGACCATACCTGAATCGTCTACATGCGCGTAGACCCTTAAACTGTGTGACGGCATCAGTCTCCTTTGTCCCTCCCAGATCTACTTCATGTGCCACACCGAAGTGTGTTTGCCCTCAGAAAAATCTTGTGACGAACGTTGCTTTGAAGGTAAACATTCCTCCAATTTGATCAGCTCTCTGTCCAGAAGTGAAGCTTACGTTTTATTCTTTTTTTCAGCATAAACAGTGGACCAGAAAGTGAGATTCCGAATTCCTCACCTGTGAACTCTTTGTAATTCATGTTTGGTTATTTTGAAGTGTTAATAAACTTTTACCTCCTAGTTAATTGGTGTGATTGTTGATGGATTCTACAGAATAACAGGCCCATATGTGAACAACCAAACCGTCATCACTTCTTTGCCAGCCTCTGACTGTTTTGGTAGCTGAAATCTGGTGCTCAAGCCTCTATTTAGGATGTAATTCATGGAAATTGGATTTGATTTGCCAGACACCCCTATAATGACCTTGATTCATATTTTTCCTGTATATACAATAGTATTCCCTTTTAAATACTTGGTCACATCACATGCTTTCACTGTCCTAGGTATCATTGGTAGGATACCAGTAGCTAAAATGCCAAACCAGATGGAGTACTTTTGGGTGGGACCTGATGCGGTTAGTCAGTTATGCAGATGGCCTGCCTTTGAAATGCAGATCAAATGCTTGAAACTAGTGAAACTTCATGTATCACTTTTATTGATTAAAAAAAATATATTAATGAATGTGTGGGCGATTAGGATGGATCTTGCTTTTTAAATATATATTTTTAAAGCAATGAAACACCATTTAGCAAGTAGGATTCTCAACATAAGAAATGACAAATGTAGACATAGTTACAGGTATGAACACACTAACAACAGTGACAGTATGTACCGAAGTACTGGTGGAAAAATGTGACAGGAACTAATAAACTTCCAGTTCTTGGTGTGGGGGTTTTATACAAGTCTGAGGGAGGGGGAGAAGAGGTTATGCATTTGACTCCCTGTAGAAAGTTTCTAAATTAGATTTGGTCTTGAATACTATGTGTATATATCCATGTGAATGCGTAGAGTGGTGACTGAGGCTCGGGATCTGCTGGTAATCAGATGGTTGCTGGTTTGAATGCCAGTAGTGGTTTTACTCTGTTGGGCCCTTGAGCAAGGCCCTTAACCTGCAATTGCTTCAGCCTGAGTATGATGTCAATCTACATCCAGCCCAGCACGCAGGTGCTCCAACTTCCAGGAGAAATACACAGGTTGCTGGTAGGATTGGCACTGGGGGGAAAAACACTTCCATGAATTCAAACCAATGCAGTGCTGAGATGTCACCTGCTGCACTTGAGTTTTTATCCCTGAGGTGGTTTGTCCTGTGCTGCGTGTGGCATTTTTTGACATGTGTAAAGTAAAAATTGAATTTTAGAAACCGAACGTGGTGTTGGTATGTTTTCTTGTCTCGGAATAAGCACGCTCCACAGGTTACGGTAGGAACCAAAATGGCAAGGGGTGTAGAGTGCTACACGGAACAGGAGCGACAGCGAACCGGCTCGTTAAGTGTGTCTGCGTACATACGGCGTGTTTCAAGAGGGTTTAGCTGACAGTGCGGGGAATCTGTGTGGTGCGTCGTGGTTTCACCCAGGTACCGGTTACTTTGCTGTGAGGTTCGTGCTGCCTGAGTTAACCGTAACTGATCGAAGTTTTTTATTTGTCCTTTTCTTCCGCCTGATTATTTGTAAGAGAAATTTTTAGGTTTGTGAAGTCGTAGCTGTATAATGAGGGTATTTGTGCATACACTGGGAAAATAAGATACCATAAGTCGTGTGTGGTTAAATGTTTGGATTTTCTAATCATATTCTAAGCATTCGATTCTTATTATGAGTAACTCTATACCTAGAATCGATTGTAGAAAGACTTTGCAATTAGCTGACATGCATTAAACATCTAATCGTCGTGTTTTATTCTCCCAACTAATGACAAGTTGGTGAAGAGGTGCAGGCTTATTTAGGTAACCTACTCGAAACTCGAAATCACCAATGGATGAGACGATTAACAACGGGACTGTTAAGAATCCAGATGTCAGCAGTGACAGGGGTGCGGCAGCTATCAAAACACAGTAAGTTGTAGATTACATCAAAATTGACAAACGAATTGGATGTTTATGTGTATGTATGTCCTGTGTCTGCCTTGTACTTGTCCTTGTTTGCATTAAGTGACTTTCATTGTAGGTATCATACAACCAAGGAAAAATTCCATGAGTTTATTGACTCAGGATGGCAGAGGGAAAGAACTGGTAAGGCAAATGAAGAAACTGTCTCTAAACAAGAGAGCCCGGAGGATTCTTTGGACCAGACTTGTGAACCACCAGAAAAAAAAGTAAAAGTGGAGGGACCAACAGAAGATGACAAGAGAAAAGACAAAAAACGATCCAGGGGGCAGTTTAAATCCAGGCCGCACATGAAACCACACAGTTATGATGACATGAGGCTGTGTCCCTCCATAATTCAGGTATTTGAAAGTATATCTGCAACAAAAACATACTCACAAATTGTTTCGCCAGATGTGTTCAAGCATTGCTAAAGCTGTTTTTGCTCAATTCAGGAGCGTGCCACCAGTTGCTTTTTTGGAGAGAGATGCAGATTCTTCCATGATGTAGCTGAATACATGTCTGTGAAGCCTGCCGATGTCGGAGAGCACTGTCACCTCTTCAGCACCTTCGGAAAGTGCCCCTACGGTGTGACCTGCAGGTACTCCAAGTCCCATGTGGACAGCTCCTTCAAGAACCTGGTGAATGAGGAGCTGCTGAGGAAGACCGAGGGGAGACCTACTGTGAAGAACAGTCTGGACAAAGACCTTCAGAAGCGTCTACGAAAGAAGCAGGTGCCTTTCAGTGCCTCGGAGGTGTACCTGAGGACAATCTGCAAAGGTGCCGATCAAGGAGGATGTAAGAAGAACCAGGCTGACAGCCTGGCACCAACTTGCTCCAATGGGGAGGCCGCTACAACTGAAGGAGCGGTTCCGAACCTGACTATGGCAGAGGCTGTCCCAGCAGACACCATAGTGTCTACGGCAACCGGAGCGATACAGGCGGGAGCCCAAGGTCTGGGTGGTGGTGGAGCGGACTGTGAGGAAACAACTTCCTGCAGGGAACCTGCAGATGTGAATTCTTCTGAGGTGTTGCCAGGTAGCTCAGGGCAGAACGCTCCCATCAAGACTACCGGTGCTCTGACGGATGCTGATGTCATAAAACTGCGTCCCTGTGAGAAGAAGCAGGTAGGTTTCACTCAATCTTCAGGCTTTGATTGGTAACCTCAGGCCTATTCTTTTGGCTAGTCACACTGCATAACAACTCAGTATCCTGGCAGACTTAAATCTGCCTTTTTTGAATGGAAAAAGAATAGTCGTATTCCGTTGTGGCACAATCAATCATAATAGAACAATGTACAGTAATTTCTTCTGTCCCTTATGCAGAAATGTCATTGTGATTAATGATTAGATAAAGACTGGCATTTTACTGAATCATTTGAGAGAGGCTGATATTGAGCATTTAGACATATGTTTCACTGGTGTTTGTCACTAACAACTGGGCAGTCCTCTGAATGATTGTTATCCAAGTGCTTGGTGCATGGAAACTTCGTTTTTGTAATGGAATCCAAACATTACCAGCTCTGCAGCAGTAATGCAGTTTGCAGCACAGGCTCCCCAGGGCACAAACCTGCACAGTGCTGGTAAACCAAAGATGCCAGAGCTCCTAACTCAGGGGTGGGCAATTCCAGAAAGGGCCGGTGTATATGCAGGTTTTTGGGACAACCTTTAGGTCAGCCGTTCAAACCCAGGTGTGAGGAACGTTCAGCCAATCAGTCCTCTAATTAGCAATCTAATTGGGGAGTTGCAGCAGAACCCTGCATACACACCGGCCCTTTCTGGATAAGATTGTCCACCCCTGTCCTGACTGCATATTTTTGGACTGTAGGTGGAAACTCAAGCAAACATAGGGAGAACATGTGAGCTCTGCACACACAGGGGGTGCCCAGCACACCCCCTGAGCCACTGTTCTGCTCCCAGCGTACCGCTGTTACTTTGCATGACATTTAGTTTTGTTGTATTTTATTTATTTTCTTGGGGATCTGTTTGAGTAAGCCATTTCAATAAAAGATTTGCAAAAGTGAGTAATCTATTTACTCTGAACGCGTTTCTCCAAAGTGAACCTCGTGGTCTGTTATTGTCTCAGAAAGCTGTCATAGTTGCTCGGGTCCTGAGCTTTGCCGTGTCCCAGCTGCAATGGAAACTTTACAAAGCAGTCTCTGTCTGACCTCCTGTGTGGCACTGTTTGTTAAGGCGCTTTGCCCGAGAACAGACTGAGCCCGTCAGCTCAGATCGCAGCTGGACTGCGGGCTTTGTTACTCTCCTGACTGTGATCGGGAACCTTGTGGCAATGGAGCTAATTAGCATTGTTGTACTGCAGGGGAGGGAATAGTCAGCAAGGGGTATCTCAGCTTCTCGCTGATCAATTGACTTGTCATAGTGCCTGAGATCCATTGGCTAACTGTGGAAACCATTCTTGGTGTTTCATCTCTGCTGCAGCGTAGGATTTGCAGAGAAGAGGAGATGTCTGGCTCTTGTTAGTAGGCAGGGAAGGCTGAATCAGAAGGGTAGCTTCAAAAACAGAGAAGAAAATAGCAATTGGTCTGCCTGTGTATTTGTCATTTGATTGTCTTGGATTATTAGATTATATAAAATGTTCTAAAACAACTATAGTGTTGTTTAAAATTTATTTAAAACATTTCTTTTGACCTATGGAGAAAACAATTAACTTTATCTGTTTTTACTTTTTAAGGTGGATTTCAGAAATAAGCTGTACCTGGCCCCCTTAACCACAGTGAGTAAATTGAAGCTCCCTTTAAAGTGCGTTTCGGTGTCGTGTGAGGGAGCATGCTCCCATGCTTGTTCACTCCCTTCCTTCCTCAGTGCGGGAACCTCCCCTTCCGCCGCGTCTGCAAGCGCTTCGGAGCTGACATCACGTGCGGTGAGATGGCCATGTGCACCAATCTGCTGCAGGGCCAGTCGTCAGAGTGGGCCCTCCTCAAGCGGCATGAGAGCGAAGACATTTTTGGTGTACAGGTCAGGGGAGTGCCTGGGGCATGCCAGTTTGATATGCATACTTGTGTTTTATTCATATAAGGGTTCCTCCTCATTTGGGGTTTAAATGGTCTTCATGCTGGTGTAAAACTATGATGTCTGTCAAAGTGTGTCAGTTAAAACCTCCCCTGAATTCACCCCAGTGTTTGCAGTAACCATCCAATACACCCAATGAATTTTTTGACCATGAGGACACCTTGAATGGCCAAATAAATACCTTACTGACTTTTTAAACTGTTTACTGGAATGGCTGGGGGAAAGTTTTGGAAACTGAAGCGGTGTTCATCTAGCCAAACAGCAAGATATCAGTAACTTTTTGGAGAACAGAAGAAATTCCTGTTTGTTTTTGTTTTACTGTTAATTTGCATATGTCATAACATTAAATTGCTTTTTATTCTGACCAGATATATACTTACCCTCAAGATGAATATCTTCAATGTTTCCTTTGTCTGCATAAGACACTTGTACAGTACTGTATATTTTTCTCGTTTTGGTCTCAGCTTGAAGGCTGCTTTCCCGATACCATGACCAAGTGTGCAGAGCTGCTGAACAGCAACATTGAAGTGGACTTTGTTGACATAAACTCCGGCTGTCCCATTGACCTCGTCTACAAGAAGGTAGAGTCCTCTCTAAATGGATGAGGTCGTCTTTTTACAATTTGTGAACAAACCAACGTTGTCAAAGCTTAATTTTTAAAAAGTATAAGTGTATTGAGTGATTTTTGGCATATTCTTGATCTTTTTTAGGGTGGTGGTTGTGGATTGATGACTCGCACTAACAAGTTTGAGAAGATAGTCAGAGGGATGAACTCTGTAAGCCATATTGTCCCCTATGGCATGTGATGCGTAATGCAGGATTACATGCAAAACAAAATATTGAGACTAAGATATATATGAACACTGTAGCTCCATTGCTTTTGGGAGCTGGATCTCTTGTTCTCCTTTGTGGTGTTCTCATCCCCACATTCTCTCAACAGGTTCTTGATGTCCCTTTAACTGTTAAAATCCGGACCGGCGTTCAGGACAAAGTTAACATTGCACATAAATTGATACCAGAGTTGAAAAACTGGGGCATCTCTATGATCACAGTACGTATCAACTGCTCCTGTAAGCTTTGATTTGGCTTGGTTGTTTTGAGGAGCTTGTGATTTCAAACACGTCAGCAAACGGTCATTGAACAAAATGGTGTCTTTTCAAGCTACATGGGAGATCTCGTGAGCAGCGCTACACCAAACTGGCTGACTGGGAGTATATCGACCTCTGCTCCAAGCTGGCCAGTCCCGTCCCTCTCTTCGGTGAGTTGGAACGCGTCTCCTGGTGCTCGCCCGCGTTTCAGCGTAACGTTGATGGTTCACTGGTGTCACTACAGGTAACGGAGACATTCTATCTTACGAGGATGCGATGAAGGCTCAGGAAACGGGAGTGTCTGGAATTATGTTGGGAAGGTAAAATGAATTATTGAGTGACCTTCTACAATAAAAACAGTTGTGTTGTCATGTCAGGGCTTCCTGATGCAAAGGCAGTTTGTATTGTAATCTTCACGCATGTGTCCATTTTCAGAGGCGCCCTGATCAAACCATGGATTTTCACAGAGATTAAGGAGCAGAGGCACTGGGACATATCCTCAAATGAGCGCCTGGACATCCTGAAGGACTTCACCCGCTTTGGCTTAGAGCAGTGGGGCTCCGACACCCAGGGCCTGGAGAAGACACGCACGTTCCTCTTGGAGTGGCTGTCCTTCTTGTGCAGGTGGGGGCCTGTGCATGGGCACCCAACTCCCCCATAAAGTAATGAATTCAGGGCATTTATATGTAGTGGGACAGGTGCAACTCTGAGGAAAAAAATGAGATAATACTTTATTTGCCATTTGTACAAGTGCATAGGGATTCTATAGTATTCACAAATTGCTCTCCTCTTAAGACACACACAGGTGAGGGCAACCTTGGTGTCAGACCACAGGGCCAGCCTTTTATCTGGGCCCCCTCGAGCAGCTTACCCATAGGTCATGCAACAGCTTTACTGTCCAGGGGATTCAAACCGGCAACCACCTGAACACAAACACAGAGGCTTAAATCCTGAGCCACACATGCTCTCTTTTGTGGTGTGTCTTGCACCTCTGTGTTTCTCCTGTGCAGAAACAGCACCGTTAATGGTATCCAAATGTACAATTAACAGCAGGCAAATTGAGATCAATGGGAATGGGGAATGGAAAGTCAATTCAAGGGGAATGGAAACGCTATATTATTCTTACTGGACTTTCAATCAAGTCACTTTTTTGTGGGGGAGTGGTGGCTCTGAGACTAGGGATCAGTAAGTTACTGGTTCAGATCCCATGAACGTCATTCTACTCCGTTGGGCCCTTGAGTAAGACCCTTAACCTGCAATTGCTTTGTCCTGGGTATGGCGTTAATCTACACCTAGCCTTATAAGGACGTCCTCCAACTTACAGGGAGTACCTTGGGGGTTGGTGGCGGGATTTGCACTCCAGCCACCCGAAAAAGAACCTCGCACTGGTCCATTCAGACTAGTGTGGTGCTGAGGTATCACCTACTGCATGGCTGCAGTCAGGTTCTCATCCCTGAGGTGGTTTGTTGTGGGGTGGGTGTGGCAACACACTGTAATCAGTGCATGCTCCTTGCCTCTTTGTGTTGAGTGTGTGATAAAAATGATTAATTCTAAGCCTGCAGTGAAAACCCTGTCCCTAATCCTGAAACAACTTATCCGCTCTTTAATTATATAAATTCACAATGAAGAGGTCGTTCTGAGTCAGGTCACACTTCGGAGTCAGGATGCTTCAGAACATCAAGCAGCACCTAATGTGGACCACGGAACAAATGTCTGGATGCAACACTCTTTGCGTTTCACTCTGATTCACCGCCTATAACAACTACATGTCTCACCCTTCAGTGTCAGGTTTTACTCTGATGTCTCTGGATTCATGTCCATTTTTGTTATTTGAACTTTTTACTTTTTTTTCGCATCTTTTTTGGCAGGTACATCCCTGTGGGGCTGCTGGAGCGCATGCCGCAGAAGATCAATGAACGTCCCCCCTATTACATGGGCCGTGACTATCTGGAGACCCTGATGGCCAGCCAGCACGTGGGTGACTGGGTCAAGATCAGGTGAGGCTCTGCCGGCAAATGCTGAGAATTAGTGCTATTTATTCAACAAGTCTGAAGTTTACGACCCGTAATTCATCATTTATAACTATGTGTTTTATACCCACGTCTTCACTTCAATATTAGTTAAAATACTCGTGTGCATAGGTGGAAATTAGTGGGAGAACATAAACTGGATTTGAGAAAGCACTTCTTTACACAGCATTTAGAGTATGGAATAGTCTTCCTGTTAGTGTAGTGCAAGCTAACACCTTAGGTTCCTTTAAATCAGAGCTAGATTAGATTTTGACAACTTTCAGTTATTGAGTTCTCCTCAAACGAGTTTGATGGGCCAAATGGCCTCCTCTTGTTTATAAATTACTTGTGTTCTTATTTACTTACAGTACTGTGCAAAAATCTTAGTATGTTTAAAGCTAATTATCTTGGTAGTAAGAGGACAATAAAGTACAATGAAAACTGGTAATAATTTCTTCTGTTCTCCAAAAAGTTACTGATATCTTGCTGGATGACTAGATGAACACCGCTTCAGTTCCCAAACTTCTGCTCAGGCACACCACAGCCATTTGTTAAATTTCACCACTAGCTCACTTATTTAATTAACTTAATTATTTTAAAAAGGTCAATGAGATACTGATTTGCTGTGTGCTAGTGGACAAGTCAAAAATACATGGGTGTATTGGATGATTGCTACAAATACTAGGGTGATTTTAGCAGATGTTCTGAAATGGCTAAGCTGACACACTTTGACAGGCATAATATAATATTACAACATGAGGATCATTTATACATCGTTTTCTTTGGTTGCCTAAGACTTATGCACAATACTATATAATAATGCATATTTCATCAAAAAGATGCCTTTTTCCCCCCACTACAGTGAGATGCTCCTTGGACCAGTACCGCAGAATTTTAGCTTTCTGCCCAAACACAAAGCCAATGCTTATAAATAATGGATGTGGCCTTTTCTACGAAGGTAACAGTTACTGAGCGAGAAATGAGACCTTGCCAACAGATGGCGGTGTTGTACCATGTGGGATCAGTACAGGAAGACCAAATATTTTGTACATCTGAGGTATTGTAGCAGTCTGTGACATAACAAAAGAAATAACACTTTTCTTTTGTACACCAAGCATTTTTTTGCCCTTGGTACACGTTGTTAGCCAGCTGTGAATGACCACATTTTTGCTGGTGTTCAGGTTTTAACTGCTCTCTGCTGTGTGCCTATTGAATGTAAAGCATTGTGAAACAGGTATGATAAAAAATTTAAATCATGATTCTTGTTTTTCTTGTAGCCCTTTTAATAAACAAAGATGCAAATGTAGTCCTGTCTGAAACAAAAAATCAATAAACTGTGCCTTTTAATAAAGTGATTTGTCTCTGGTCACGTGGTTGGGGGGAGCTTTATAAGATTATTTGAGTGTAAGGTTACTCTCTATGTTGATGCGCTTTCTGAATAAAACGTGATTCCATGAGTGTAAATACACAATGACATAGAAGCACAGCTTAATCAGTATAAGACAAAAGTCTAGGTATGGGGGGCATAAGCTGGATTTCACCGCTACAAATGTACTTTAAAGACAGAATACTTATCCTAAAGGGTTCTTCATATATGTTTTATGCTTAACATTGTGACAAGTTTTTATTTTGTTAACATACAAAATCACAGGCAATGCAACTCTAACAATAAAAATTGAGAAACTGAGAGCCCTCATGCACCCAGACTGTCAAAAGAAAATACAACAAGCTGTTTACAAATTACCTTAGTTGTCACTGTACGGTGTTGCTTATGTACTTGTTTTTTTTATATGTCGTGGAAAGCTAGGCGTCTTTTGCATGTGAAAGTGATTTATCCGCTGGCCGGTTTGCTGTTTTATGAATATCTGCCAAGGCGTGAAAGAAAAGCAGAAAAAGAAGCGGAAGAACCAGTTGTGGAGTCTGTCCTGGGACACGTCTTCCTTCAGACTGGAGAGTCAGAAAGGACACGAAAGTTTCTCAGGTGAGAAAGCAATATAATGCAACAGATGGAAGCTAAAAACTGAGAATTTAAACATTTAAGATTTATGATACCCATCAGTTAAGTTTAAAACTACCTCACTTTTAAGCTTACACGTAAGCAAGTATTTGAACATAAATAAACACAATTAACAATGCTTGGAGCAAACATGTACACCCGTTTGTTACAGTATAAAGGACAGTTACAGTATTAGTGCGCCCCTGTAATTTAAAGACAAAGGCCGATTCCGCAGTTTTGTCACGGACGGCTCCGATAGCCAATCGCTGAGTACCTTTTCACAGGTTAGCCAATCGGCCGGCTATAAGGGTGGGCGCAGGAGCGGAGCGTGATTTCAGCGCTTACTGGATAAAAATCAGCCCCAAAATGACAAGCGGGCTAGCGGTGGAATAAAAGAAGCCCTATTATAAATACCATACCCCCAAAAATACCGATCCTTAAAACTTAATTTAATGTTCCGTGTTTTTAGATGTTTTCCCCGTAGTGTATGATCTATTTAGAGTTACTTCGCATCAAAAGGGGGTATGTAAGTGAATTAAACTTAACCAAATTATATTTATATGGATTCCGTAAGAGACATTTAATGTGCATGATAGCTTAACAAAAGGGCACAGGAAAGAGCGTCGAGGTCTCGAAATTAATTTAAAAATATACTCAGCATGTGCGACCTGATCCCATCATCACAGGCGTCGGAGAAAATTGGGAAAATGAAAAAGTTGCGAAGAACTTTCTCTGGCAGCTTCAGGCGCATCGGTGAGTCTGGTCAGTTTTTCGGACTAATGTTCCGCTTCCTATGTGTTCGGGGTGGCCTCTGTCTGGAGACCCATGGTGAGTTTTTATAAAAGGTAAACCAATTGCTATTGAAAAGCTGATCCGTTTTTAGTTAGATCCATTTTAGTTAAAATAATATGCCTATAATGTTATCTTTTAACACGGCATGCGATAGCATTCTAAAATCAAAACAAAATGAGGCTTGCAATCGCATTTCTTTTGTACATTCAAATCATAATTTTAGAATTATGATTAAGTAATGCACAATAATAGGCCTAAGAAAAAGTTTTCTTGCTAATAATGGCAGGCTGCTGCGCATATGCTGTTTGCTGTATGTGTATAATAGCATGTAATATAGGCCGTGTGGTAATGCATATTCCGGGAGAGCGCAGATACAAACGCATGTCCTGAGTGGCAGAGTGCCACTCTTGAAATTGTTGCATTTGATATTAGTATTAAAATGTATAACCCTGCATATAGGCTAAGCAGTATAGAGACAGAAATTTATCGCTGCTCATCTTGATTCTTATTTAAAGTAAAATTGCAGGCTCATTAAATAAACCTGCCATTAGGAGTATAATTTAATTAGGTTAGCATTTGAACCATATATGTGTCTGCATTAGTTGCTGATGTATAGACCTGTCATGTAAGACTGCCTTCTGACTGAGGAAAAACTTGTGTTTATTGCGAATTGTCGTATACTCTATATTGTTAAGCGTACGTGTATCTCCCATTCGGTCAGTTGTTTTCATTTGCTAGTTTGATATTTAAGTAAGATTATGCTGTTCTTTAAATAAGTATCATGTCAGGTATTATTTAAAACAATGTATTTCACACACACACACACACACACACACATATATA
>JAABNX020000053.1:8074472-8086946 GCA_015163995.2 Mormyrus lacerda | reverse complement strand
TATATATATGTATGCATGTATGTATAAATATGGTATAAATGTGTTTGGGCTTCACATGACTTTTGCCAAATATGGTTCATTTTGTGGTGAAGTGTTCAAATAGTTACATATACTGTACAACAATGATTCTGTGTTCTTCACCTTTTAAAGCATCCAAAAAGGACACTGACCACTCTTTTGATGAGGTAGGTGCACCAATTTTTAAACATCTTTTTTGTGACATAGAAAGGAACTTTTTTCTGTCAGTTACTTTCTGCCTGCCCTGTAGTAAAGTAATCATTTCCGCTAAGCTTTCGCCTGGCCATTTCTATCACTTAATGCTGTTGTGGATTTTGTATGTTGTATTAGCCTAAATTGTGGAAAGGCCTAGCATATTTGCTATTACGATTTAAAAATTACCACACGAATATTGGCGGTAGTGTTAATGAACCATCAAAGAATAGACAAATATACATTGGACGATTAAATAAGTAACTGAAGCAACAGCTGAATAAAATTCTGCAATCTGTAAAAATTGGAAGTAGGCCTATTTCCACAATCTTGGCATTTTAGTGTACAAGAGAGAGAGCATATTTAGGCCGTACATTTTTTTAAGTGTAAATGTAGTGTGTATATACACTTAATATGTTATGTGTACACGTATGCTGTATTGGGTACATACTCTGTATTAGGTACATACTCTGCTTATGCCATGAATTCTTGCCTCTCAAAGTTTATGTGCTTGCTTTTTAAACTTCCCTCGATATTTCCTTATGTTTCTGTTTCTTAACAATCTGGGAAGGATGAGCCTGACAGGAGATGGACGTTGCTTATGATTAGTTATCAGCTGATGACAGGCAACGTGAACTCAAACAAGACACTGTGTTCGTACAGTGAGAGACGAAGGGGGCGTGAGGCACTGGTGTCTGGCATTCCAGGGTTTTCTGTTAAATGGGACTGCTGGCTGTAGTATATGTAGTGTGGTATGTAGAGTATTCTTTGCATTACTGTGATCCGTCTAAAGGAGCATAATAAGAGATGAATGGTGATTATGGAAATCAATATATATGTTTAAGGTACATTTAAGCTTGCGCCCATAGCTTCGGGGATATTGGTCAAACGGGGGCGCTACAGCCACTGTGCATATGTGTCTAACAGCCACCTTAGTATCTGGACCCCAGCAATCCCGCATAGGGCAAGCAGGTACAGAAAATGGATGGATGGGTACATTTAAGGATGTGTCTGAGATTTTCTTTCGTATAAAATGTTGGCTTTCTGAAGCAGTTAAAGGAGTTGATTAAATAATGATTTATTCTGTTTTTTTGGGAGTGGCGATGTAATTGCAGAAATCAATTGGTTCACAATTTTTTTGAACTTCTTCCAATGTGTGTGTGTAATTTTGTTGTATCATCTGATTTTAAGCAAAACATTCTGTTAATCTCCATTTAATTTGTGAAATTTTAATAAATGTATGCTTTTACAAAAAATAAAAAAAATTATATATTTTGTACACAGGAGACCTGTCTGAAGAGAACAATTACAGTTAACGCTGATCACCCCACATGATGGGGCTCACAGTCATGTACATAAAGTGACTTTTTTATGTACATAAAGTGACTTTTTTATGTACATAAAGTGACATAAAGTGTATGATAAATTGACTTTCTAGTCTGATTCAATAGATATCACGGAGTTTATTCTGAGTACATGGGTAGACATTCTCAGGAGACGGCTGACATTGATACCTGAGCATCTGTAGGTTATGAACGGAAAGTGTGGTTCACTGCTGTGGCATGGATAAACAGCTCTGATGCTGCACTGTGCTGCAACAATGCAATTTTCCCTTACCGGTGCAAAGATTGTTTCTGGAAGGTGTTTCTTTGGGTGAGGAAGATTAATTGTTTGGCTTTGACAAGCCATGTCAGAGTTAAGAACAACACTCATATAAGCGCATTATAAAAACAAACAAATACATCTTAATTTCTATCTTAAACATCATCCTTTTCAAGCTTTCAGTAACTGGCTGGTAGACTTTGTACTCGTGGTATTAAGGTTATATGTATTTTTCAGTGTTTATTATAAACGGTGCGATGCTGGTGATGACAGCTGTGCATTTTTCAGTTTAATGGTGTGTTTCTCTCTGCACCTTCTGGGATTTTACCCCTGCAGCTACAGCCCAGCCTTTAAATCTGGTATCGAACTTCAATATGTCAGTATCTCCCTATCTCGTCTCATGGGGATGATTATGGGCAGTACGTGAGCTAACTGCTCCCAGTATCGCATGGAAGACTCACAAATGTACATTCAACAGAGTGGAAATTATACTAATTTCTTTGATAAGGTGATAAAGTCTAAAGTAACCCTTCATGACACTCACCAGGAAAAGTGGATAGAAGATGGATGGATGGATGGATGGATGGATGATGATGCTGCTGATGGTCCCTGTGTGTGGCATTTGCATATCTGTCCATATTGCAGGGTTTTTTCCAGCAGCCTGAAGACATTTATTGGTGTGCTATTCTTTCATAATTCTTTAATGTCATGTCATGTGCTGTGTGCCCTGCAATGGACTGGCATCCCATCCAGGGTGTACCCATGCTGTGACATTACATCGGGAGGTGTACCCGTGTTGTGTTGACTCGATAACTACAGTTGAGGACAAAATTATTAGCCCACCTATGAAATTTGAAGTTTCTTAAAGATTTTCCAAAGTATCTTCAAGAACAAGGAATTTTCAACATAGCATTTCTGAACATATTAGTTTTCTTTATAAGGAATACATTACTTATATTTGCACACAATTTCAGAATTTCAGAAAGAAAAAAAAATGACCAGGGACAATATTATTATCCCACTTTAAGAAATGACAAGCCACTTATGTACAGCGATGTGCTTTAACTTCACAGGTGATTTAACTTAACAATTAAGTTAAAACTGAAGGTATAAAACTGAATGTAAGGGTCATTTAGCTGTCATTTGAGAAAGCACCATGCCAAAAACAAAAGAAATCAGCTTGGACTGATTAAAAGAATAGTTGATGCACACAAAGCAGGAGAAGGATATACAAAGTTATCACAGCGTTTCCAAGTGTCAAGAACTGGAGTGAGAATTATAATCCAGAAATTCAAAGAGAGCCACACAGTACAGAACAAGCCTGGCAGAGGTAGGAAGCGAAATATTTCGAAGATCCTGGATTGGAAACTAGTGCGAGATGTGTCTAAAGACCCCAGAACAACTTCCAAGACACTAAAGAATGACTGGGCCAAATCGAGAATTGTGGTCTCAAAGAAGACAATCACTAGAGCTCTGCACAGGAATGGACTTCGAGGTTGCAGACCAAGAAGGACTTCACTCTTGCAGAAGAGACACCTTCAAGCCAGATTAAAGTATTCTCAGGACAACCTGGAGAAAAATGATGCATACTGGAAGCATGTCCTATGGTCAGATGAGACTAAACTAGAGCTCTTTGGTCATAGAGACACTGCTTATGTTTGGAGAAGGAAGGGAGAGGAGTATAACCCAAAGAACACCGTCCCCACAGTGAAACACGGTGGTGGGAGCATTATGCTGTGGGGATGCTTCAGTGTATCAGGAACTGTAAATCCTGTCAAGGTGGAAGGAACTATGAACAAAGATATATGTGTAGATCTTAAAAGAAAACAAGCACTCAGCAGCAAAACTGGGTCTGGGTTGTCGCTTCGTCTTCCAACACGACAATGGTCCCAAACATATGTCTCTCCTGGTGAAGAACTATCTCCAGAAGACCAAAGTGAACGCAATGGAGTGGTCTGCGCAAAGCCCTGACTTAAATCCAATAGAAAATCTGTGGGGTGAACTAAAGAAGAAGGTCCATGCCAGAAGACCATCAAATCTGGAGGAGCTTGTGAGATTTGCCAAAGAAGAATCGGCTGGGACTCCTCAGATGACCTGTCAGAGACTTGCTGAAAAGTACAACAAACAACTGCAGGTTGTTCTCCAACAAAAAGGATACACAATTGACTATTAATATCCGGAGGGCTAATAATTTTGACCATGGTAGTTTTTGGTTTCTGTGGAATATTTTCATTTCTGTGTGAAAAGTAAAATAATGTAAGCATCCAAAATAAAACTGAGATGTCTAAAAAAATCCATAAATATTATTTGCTTTATTTGACAGCACTTGGGAAATACTTTTAAAACAATAAGATTTTCATAGGGGGGGCTAATAATTTTGTCCTCAACTGTATGTGTAGGTCAGACTGCCCATTTACCTGCAAATCTGTCTGTTTGTCTTAGCACAAAATGGATGACTCTTACTACAAAGCTTGATCTATGAGTCTTGATTTATTTCTTCAGTGCAGGGGGCAGATCAAAGGGGTTAGGGAAACATTAAAAAATAAACATTCACTTGCACAAAAGCCAGTCTTCGTCCAATAACCTGCCAACTAATCAGCTCACCAACCCAACAGGTGCGCAACAGTCCAGGTGATGAGCCTCTTTGGGGCCTCTCCCCACCATAATTTTCCCAGATGTGGGAAAGACAGTGACGATGGACTCATCAGAGAACAGTACATGTTTCACATTGTCCACAGCCCAAGATATACGCTGCTGGCACCATTGAAAACAATGTTTGCATTGGCCCAAGTGACCAAAGGTTTGGCTACAGCATCCCAACCATAAATATTCACCATGTGGAGCTCCTGGCAAACAGTTTTGGTGGAAACAGGAACATCAAGGTGTGCATTAAATCTGTGGTGAAATGGGCAGCTGTGGTTTTATGTTTTTTGGATACAATCTGGGTTAGTACCCGGATGTCCCTTTCAGACAGCTTTCTCTTACACCAACAGTTTCTCTTGTTGGACGTGGTCCACTCTTCATAGTAGTATGCTAAAGTTACCTTGGATACTGTGGCTCTCGACACACCACAATGAATTGCTGTCCTGGTTATAGATTCCACAGCGAGATACGCACCAACAATTTGTCCTGTTTTGAACTCTCATGTGTCTCCCGTTATGTTATGTAGATTGCAGTATTTTACGTACAGCTGTGCTATTGTTCTGCTAATTCAACCTTCACACTCTGCTCTTACTGATGGAATGTGTAATCAGTGAAGATCGGCCACCAAGCTGCACATATACAGGCATGAAACCTCAAACACTATTGGCCAGGTGTTTCAGTTTCATTGTCCAACCCCCGTAGGACCCTGGGTGATTTGAATAGATTCTATAATGAGAAACGGCCTCTGTATTTTCCAGCCTTATAAGATGTTATAGTTCTGGCAGGCTATACAAAGTATTAGGTGCGATGTTGCCAATAACTGTAGAACATATGGTTTTATTAAAAAGACTGTTGTTTCTTGATAAGGGATTTTTTTTCTCGGAATGAATTTACTTTATTTTCTCATTTATTTTGCCTCCACACCACACTTTTGACCCCCTGCAATCATGCCCCCACACAATGACCACGCCCTGATATGCCCTGACCCCCCAACACACTCTGACCACGCCCTGATATTCTCTGACCACACCCCAACACACTCTGAGCACACCCAGATATGCCCTGACCACACCCCAACACAATCTGACCACAGCCTGATATGCCCTGACCACACCCCAACACAATCTGACCACGCCCTGATATGCCCTGACCACACCCCAACACACTCTGACCACACCCAGATATGCCCTGACCACACCCCAACACACTCTGACCACACCATGATATTCCTTGACTATGCCTACACACACTCTGACCATACCTTGATATGCCATGACCACACCCCAACATGGTCTGACCACGCCCTGATATGCACTTACCACGCCCTAACATAGTCTCCCATGTCAGAATGGAAAGGATGGTGGGATAATTCTGCATTCCGAATATGCGCACCCCTTTCTGTGGAAGGACAAGTACTGTATTCTGTTATATGTTATCCTCTTTGTGACAGTCATAGAAGCTTAGACATCAGTCCAGCAAAGGGGGCAGTATATTTTCTTATAAATGCTATTATAAGGTAATGGCATTTTGGCCGCTTTTAACAGTTGACTGCTGCTTGAGTCTGACCACAGAATTCCTTCAATATATTATTACTAGTGGTGCTTTCAGGAGATATTAACTCGTAATCAAGTATGAAATAAATGATATCATGAATGTGATCAGGAAACAGATGTATCCAGATTTATGCATTGGGAGTTTTGGGTCATTTATTTTTCAGAATCCATGTATATGTCTCTACAGGCTGGAATAGTGGGCATGTTGGAAAGTTTGTGGGCGTGTCAACAGGAATAGTGTGTAGCAAAGTGGGTAGAACTATGCAAGTAATGTCCTTTGGGCTTTCTGGCAATATGACAGTAAATGTGAACAAGCATAGGACATGACCTACGCTGTACGAACAAATATGAAACAGGCATTTCATTGTATATATTTGTTAATCATAGTAATTGCCTGACCTATATGTCTGGTGAATGTGTGGTCTCTTTCTGAAATTTATTTATTGACAGAATTTTCGGCCAATGGAAATAAACCTTTTGAAAACCTATTGCCTTTCAAGACGCCCACCTTTCCATACTCCTCCTACTCTGTCCTGCAGAGACTCACGTCTCTTGGAATCGGGTATGTTCAGTGGCTGGTAGCAGCACTGGAGCGTGTTTATTAAGATACAAACTGATATTTCACATGAATCAGATCACATGAATGCCTCATCCAAGGAATTGCTGTACATGTCCGTTTACCAAAAAAAATACTAAATAAAAAAGAACGAATGAATTGTCAAAGTAGTTGTGAATTGGAGAAACAGCGCTGCTGTTATTCTGTCTGGACGTCCTGTCCAGTGCATTCCCCTGTCCCCTGTCACCGCTTCTTTAAGGGTGGCCCTCAAATCCCTCACAGTGTGTCCCACACATCCTGCACCGACCCCCGTCTCTCAGTCCCCTTAGCTCCCAGATAGAAACACAGACCACCCAGTGGCTGTGTAAATCCTGCAGCATAGTAAAGATCCGCTCTGAATGGGCACCCTTTCCCATCATCCTCTGGGTGGTCTGCAGGCCGGAACATTCAGGAGAGCAAACAAGAGGAGGGTGACGTCATCCCTGTCCCTCATTGTCCCACTTAAGTATGCAATTTTACAGGCATTTGGGAGTTAGTGAAGTGTTAGTGAAAACCTGGGATGCAAGCAAGCAAGCGATAGAAGACTGTGTGAAACAGGAGGTTTGTGGTATCCTAATCTTATGAAGCTAATGTGTAATAAGACTCATTCAGTTATTTGAAGTTATTTTATTGTTTTAACTCTGCCTTTAGGCATAATCACCTTAGTTGCATGTGGGCCATACTATTTGTTTTCACTATTGTCATTTCCATGGTCTTTCAGATGATTTTGAAATGCTGTGCGGTTTCACCTTGTCAGATGCCCAGCTATCCTGAAGGTCATGTGACAGCTCCCTGATTGGCGCGCCACTTCACCAGAGCATGGACCAATCAGCAAGCAATTAGTCAGGTTACAGTATAAAACCCTGCAAATCGCAAAGCGTGAGCGGGCATACAGGAGGAATTTCAGGGTGGCCTCGGGTTGTTCTCTGGGGTTCCTTTGTTCTTTTTGCGTGATTTAAAGCAGACACAAAGCTGATTTTTGGTTTCCTTGTATAAATACAACCAGACCTAAGCTTTTTACCAACATCTTTGTTAGATTTATGAGCGGTCCATCTGATGTTTGAACTAAACATATGAAATGAAGATCTGCTCCATCAGACCTTTAATCCCAGCTTCTTATTTACCTGAGGATTAACTCAGAGCTGTAGCACCTAGGGTTTTCTCCAGGTCAGCATGGGCCACTGCTACCAGTATGCTCATAATCCCAGTCGACACATTACAGTGGACCTGAAGGAACCAGCCAGTGATGCTGACATTCATCCCCTGACTGTGGTAATCATGGTTGCAGGGAGCTGCAATGTCATTGTTGCCTGGACCCACCCAGCAGAGAAAGGAAATTCTGGCCTCATGAATAATGAATTCTGCAAGAGGGACCATCATGCTGAGCAGGCAGAAATTCAGAGGCGTGGGGGGGGGGTGGATTCTTTCATAATTTACAAAAGCTTAGAGGTGGAATGTGATTTGGGCGACTAGCAGGTTTACTGTATAGCCTCCCCCCTGAAAGGTTGTGGGTTTGAATCCCACCCTTGCTCTGTGTGTGGGGGGGTTTAGATCTTCGCTCCAAGTTGTGTGGGTCTCCTCCAAGTATGGTGAGATACACAGTGTGGGTGAGTTGGTGCCTCTACACTGCAGTGTGCGTGGGTGGGCACGTGCCCTGTGATGTTTTGGCAGCCATGCCAGGGTGTGCCCGCTGCTTCCTGCAGTCGCCTCCAGGCTCCCCACGCCCCCCCGCGCTCCATCTGTTCACAAATGGATAGATGTGTACTTAAAGTAACACTTTTATCTCTTTTCTGTCATCTGCTATCTTATATTTTAAATAGATCAATTGTATAAAAAATGATTCCCTGAATAGCTCCTTTTACATGTTTGTTATTCCTTCTGATAAAATCAACTTGCTATATATATTTATCAGACAATGTGCTTTTACAGACCTCCATCCATTTCTCCATTTTGACTTTAAAACAGAGCTGTTGTTTTTAATACCCATACCCGATTGTGCCGAACCCACTTCCGTAGTTTGGAAAGATGCTCTTAGCTTAAGCCGCCCCTGAGGACCTCTGGACCGTCTACTGTCAGCGCAGCTCATACCAGGAGCAGTGATGTTGGTACAGATGCTGCCTGTAACTTCCTTGAAAACTCCACAGGCTGGTCCATCCCCCTGTGGGGTTGGTGCATGCTGCTGCCTCACTGATGCGCTTCCCGGGCAGGCAGCCAAGGCAGCCGATACAGCGCGTCGCATTTCCAGCGCGTCCGTACACCTGGAGTGCACACAGTATTTCCCATTGAGCCCACCCTCGCGGACAGCGCGGCTGTTGACAGTCTCGAATCCCCCCCTTATGCCTTCCTGTTAGTATGCCCCCCCGTCCCCCCCCCCCATCTCACATCGCTTGGCAGAAAGATGTTTTGAGTTCATTTGCTGCTGATTGCCCAGAATGTAATCCAACGGCACTCCGGCGGCGTCTCTGTATTCTTTCCTCCCGGCTTGTTCCCGCAGACAGTCGCCACGCTAAGGTAAGGCGAACCCTTCGCTTCGATTTCCCCAAACCCCCCCCCCCATGCCACCTGGCAGCCTCATCCTGTCAGGCGTGCGGCGTGCGCTGTACTGAGGCAAACCCCACGCGTGCTGATGCTGCCTGTGCCTTCCCAGCATGCCGAGGGGACACATCGCCTGGTTGGGGGGGGGGGGGGCTGGGGAGGGTGTGTGCGCGGGTCCAGGGAACAGAGGGGCAGGCGTGGCTCAGAGGACATCAGTGTTACACAGACGTTCATTTTTTTTTGGATAAAAGTGCCACTTCGCCGGCATACTCCAACACTCAGTGTCACTGTCTGCCCTCGGACACGTGCCCCGAGGGACCCCATCATTGACGCCATCTGCTGGAGGCCCTTAGGTCTCACAGCCCAAATGACTTACTATTTATGGTCCGGGTTTTCTTGGTATACCTGACTGCAGGGTTTGGAAGGAGCTGGAGTGACGGCATGATTAGGGGTAAGACAGCCTGGCTAAACAGCCAGCCCTGTAAAAGCTGGGGAGGGGGGGGGGGGGGGGCTTGGTTAGGGTGCTGGTGCTGGGTGGCAGGAGAGTGGGTACCGCACTCACGGACTCAGTGTGTCCGTGGCTGCCTGCCTTATCCCCACCAGAGCGCAGCGTGCAATTCCTCACGGTCTTGCAGAGGTGCTCAGAAAAACGATGCACTTCAGCTGAGCCACATTTCTGGGGAGCGCTGGGGCAGGAGGACCTGGCATCACACACACACTCACACGTGCTGCATGCAGCGATGCTAACCGTCTTTGTCATTCATTCTATAAGTAAGCTTGGCGGGGTGTCTCCCCATTTCACTGCTGTCATTTGCATGAGACTTTCATGTCCTAGTCTATGAATTACTCCATGCTTTGCCATACGAATGGGCAAAACAGCCCCATAAAATATAGCTTCTTTTATGCTTTATTTGTAAACATTTCTCAAGGTTGCATGTAGTTCCTGTTATCACGCCTTACTATGAGTGCCATAGTGCTGAACTGTAGCCAGTAAGAACACAAAGTCCTGTGTTTTGATGTTAAATGTTTTATATCTATCCTGCTAGGACATTCTTGTTAAAATATCCTGATTTAGAGAGCTGTTAGTGTTGAGAATACTGCTCAAAGGCTGAATGTCTCCTGTTCTGTACAGTAACACAGTCAGTCTTTAATGTTTTTAATTTATATATTTGTTACACTGTGATACTCTGAGGCTATTTATTCTCTGTAAATGTCTCTTCTCTTGTGTATCATATTGTGCAAGTCTGCTTTTTTATAATGAGTCTGTAAAGTCAAATTTTTACATAGTATTGCAGAACATTAGACTTATTGATTCTTGTAGAGAAACTTTTGGTTGAGTAAGTAAAACAGTGACCATAACCATAATGGTACCAAGAGATCCTGTACTGAGATGGGAAATTTAATAAAGATGATGCTATTATTATCTTCAACTCTAGACATAGTAGTTGGTAGGAACAATAAAGATGAATTTATCTTGTGGCCAGACGTGCAAAATTTCTCTGATGTCTCACCAGAGATGCCAAGTATGGTAGAAACATTATAAATCAGATAAATCATGATAAGGAGATAAGATCTGGGTACTGAGCTGGAGCTGCTAATGATGATTTGGAGATCCCACAGGAATGAAGTGGACTTATTCATATCAGGGCAGACAGCCAAGCATCATTTAAGATGAGGACTTCATGTAGGGGAGGGTTCTTTATACACTTACATGACCTCCATCCATCTTAGAGCGGTACCCAACCCCTTTTTCACTCTCGCCTTTGTTGTGCATCCAGATCTTGTTGTCTTTTGGTTGGCAATGCTGCGAAACAAAAGACGTTTGGTCCTCCTTGTGAAAAACCACAACCACGCTTCCATTCGGCGAGTGCGTGATTAATCTCGCTTATTGTGCTGCTTGTAGAACAGCAAAAAAAGACCAAAAATTCTATGGAGACCTGCCAATTTAGCCATTAATAGTGGTCCTACTCTCACAGTAATGTCTCTGCCAAGTCATCCCCTGTAATGACGTATTAGTCCACAGCCAAGACAGACGGCACTTAGCGCAAGCGGCCTTTTGTGTCACAGAGGATGTTATGCACTCACGTCTAATTAAAATCAACGTTCATCTTGTGTCCATACTCTGCAGAGCGATCAATTTGTCCTGACATCCTGTATTAAGCCCCAGTGTAATGATGAATGTAAAAAACACACAGTAATTTTACAGCTAGCTGACAAACAGGAGGCTAGCCTGTTTGTTGTGAAGATGAAATTGATTCGCTTTTTGATGGCTAATAATGGACAGACCCCTTATGATTAAAAAAAGAAACAGATTACTTTGGATTTCAATTATTCTACTTATATTAGTCTTATTATGAAGAACTTTAACCAATCATCAGTTATAAAGTTTATTTACTCCTAGCAACCAACCCTTAATTCCAAATTTTGGCTTCCTGCATCTTTTTTTTTGTACACTAACTGTTGCAAATAACAGCACTGAATTTAAACCAATTTTAACCAATGGTGGATATTGTCTCATGATACATTGAATGGACAGGAGTCTTTTATGAGGATTAATGGGGCACTTCCCGGAGAAATTTAGGCTTGAAGCAAAGCAGTTTATTGTGTAATTGTACTAGTTATCCACTATGTTTCCCAACAAACCCAAGACTGCTATTATTTATGGGATGTGGTATGATATAGTAATACATCACATCTCACTTTTAGATGCCATTCTGAATATATCTGAAGTCTTCTCAGGTTAACTCTGAGCTATTAGTTAAGTTCTCCCCAAGCGAGCTTGATGGGTCGAATGGCCTCCTCTCGTTTGTATAGTTCTTATGTTCTTGTGTTAGAAAGGCAGGTCACCCCAAAACTGAAAAATATATTTTAGAGGGGCTTTAGTGCTGTACCCAACTAGGTTGTTCTGCTGAGAGTTGCCTAGTTTTGGAGATATCGGCCGTAGAAATCACTTTGCAGAAGATACTAGCGCCTCGCTGGTATCTTCTGTGCAGTGATACAACTGGTGTGGGGAGTTCAGTATAAGAAAATAGTTCCTATATTAAACCGCTTACTACTGTATAAAGTTCGTGGATTATCTTGATCTGGTAAGAGACATTGTTCAATTTTTCGAATATATTTTTTTTGGCGCCTTAAATCACTGCAGGATGGATGCCATCCACTCCCATTATATTTGAGAGAAACCCTCAAACCCAGGGGCGGATCTAGAAAATTATTCATGGGGTGGCATTAAAATTATGAGGGGTGGCAACACTGAAGCAAAGGCTGATTTGTGATTGACTTGAATCTGATATCTGGATTGGAAAGTCAGATAAATTAAATGAGATGGTACGGTAT
>JAABNX020000053.1:8053710-8073162 GCA_015163995.2 Mormyrus lacerda | reverse complement strand
TATATAGTGCAGATAGACTGCAGTGACACCCAGGCATTCTGGCTTCGCAGCAGAATGGAAGAGCAATCTCAGGATCCAGTTTTCACGAAATGGCATGTTTTATAACTGGAAAGTCATTTAGAGATGTAATGGTCAGTATAAAGTGTCCTCTTGCAATGAGGCAAGGCCATGATCATTGAGTACAGCAGACCTCTGAGTTTTTTGACCGGTGGAAACAATAATAAACTAGTCATTCATGTAAATCGCACAAACCAACTACATCCATTGCATTTTTGATTTATCAACCAAGTCCTTTGGGAAATCACTGCAGTGAAAGCTTATTTATGATGGGCACCACAGCAAGATTTCCTGTTGTTTTGCCATGGTTTTGGTTCGCCTCTCCTTACATTGTTTATTTTTTTTTTTATTTCGGTGTCGAACTTCAGGCCTCGCCGGTTCTGTGGAACAGCAAAGGCGTTCTTTTCACTTTATAAAGTGTCAAGATGATGTTTATTTTTTCAGGGCAAACCATTAACCACGCAAATTCCATCTATGTTTAGGAACAAAATAGGTCTGAAAGTCTGGAACACTTCAGCATGAGTCATTGTTGGTGGTACCAGGGATGGGATACGGCCATTTCTATGTGTTCCATGTCAGTCACAGTTCACTTTACCTGACCTCTGTCTCTGCTGCATGGATTTTCCTTCCAAATCAAATTTTTGTAGGGAATTGATACATCAGGCAGATTGATTTAAGCACGGTTTTTATTTTTGGCTGTCTCTGAATGGTTTCTATTCGTGCTTGAAAGAAGGAAAATATAGATGAGACATGTGGTTGATGCATAACAGGGGATCAGCTGAATCTTTACCATGTCCAGAATGGCAAGGTGACTGCATTTAGATACGGCATAGAAGGGTAATTAGGATTTCAGCTCCATGACGGGGCTAGGTTTGGTTTTCACCTTGATTGAAATGTAGTTAAATATTTAATCTGTTGAGGTGGCAACGGGAGAAGCACAGGCCCACTGTGAGGCTGCTTATAGTTCTCCTCCCGTTCTCCATGGAGTGGCCGGTAAGTACTCTGCATTTAGGAGTTTTGTTTTGTAGACTAAATCATTATAACCTCCGGGATAGAGGAGATTCAGTGTTTGGACACGCAAGAAGAGTTATTATGTTACAGAGTAAGTAGTGGACAGGTATCCACTCCCGTTGCCCTGTAATTGGAAAACAGTTTGAAGACGGAGTAGGCCTGTGTATTCATTAGCTTATATCTGTTTGTATTCGTTAATTTGTGCTGGTGCCCCTGATTTTGGCAGATATGTGTCACGAAGATGTCCACACGGAGCTGCCAGGGAACGGACTCCGTCATCAAACCCCTGGACACCATCCCTGAGGACAGGAAGGTGCGGGTACAGCGAACCCAGAGCGGCTTCGACACCTTCGAGAAGCCGGCCAGCCAGGTCAAGAGGGTCCACTCAGAAAACAATGCCTGCATCACCTCCAGGGGGGCACCGTCAAGCAAGGAGTCTCCCAAACTCCGTCGCCACTCAAACCCCCGCTCGGTATGGTTCATCTGCCCGTTGGACTAGGGTGTGCCTGGGGGTTCTGGGATATTATGGACGAGACCTGGATTTTGTAGTTGCCATTTAGCTAGCAGGGGACGTTCAAAGCATTTTAGCCAACTTTATGAGGTCTTCTCAAAGTTGGCAGGGAATGTTCTTACTGTAATGTTAATGGAACGTTATTTTGACATTTTACATTTTAATAAAGGTTGTCAATGTTAGCTTGATGACTTTATTAATAAATTACCCATATCAACTACCAGTCAAAAGTTTTTGAACACCATAGGTTTTTACCACTTTTCCATTTATTTCATAAACTGCAGATTGTTTATTCTTGTTAAACGCTGGAAAGTTGAGTGAATAATTGTAAATGAAAATTTAAGTAAAATAAAACAAGTTTCCTTTATAACATACATGACAGAGTATGTAACAGTGCATGTCTGACATTAACTGCTTGTGTGGCGATGGCATAGTCAGATTCTAGACTGTCCTTTAACTTTAAATGCACTAGTTAACTGTTTCATCCCATGAAACAGAGCAGTATTTAATGTTCCTTGTAGAAAGAATGCCTGGAATTTTCTCTGCTGTTTTAACTGCTAGAGGATATTATTTTGATTAATCTAATATATGACTATTTCTTGCCAGTAAAGGTACTCACATGGTGAACATAGTTTAAATTTATTTGTTAGCAAAGTGTATATTTAGCTAATATTACGTGAGTAACATACAAATGTACAAAATCTCAGTGTGTGCAATAACTTTTGACTGGTAGTGTATATAGTAAATTTTTTGAAAGTCCTATATGTGCATACCACATACACACCGTCAAGCCTTGAGACCATGGTCTTCGAGGTGTAAAATGTCCGTTCTACATTCTACTCCACCACACCCCGTATTTTTTATATATTATTAGTCTTAGTAGCAAACGAAATTTACTTCCTAAGACTGAAACTATTTTTTAAAATTTTCTGGCGGTTTATTTGACAAGAAATGGCACATGCATTTGAGTAAGCCAGAGAAACACAGCTTTAAAAATAAATTAGCACGCGGGTTGTTTGTATTAATTTCTGCAAGAAACATGTTTCCTTTGTCCACCGAACAAAGCCGCCCTTATTTAGACAAAAGGACTGCTTCCCACATTGTTCCCGTTTGTTTGTGTGACTCTTGGGATGCGCTAACTGTCAAAAATGCCGTCTCGTATATTTTCAGTGTAACTGGCAGTATGGTATCGCATGTTGGCGAGCACATCTCCTGTTGCTGTAATCATATACGTGGTCTGTCACATACGCTACACACTGTTAGCCGTTAGCATCTGCTGCAGAGCTGCCTGCATGTAGGGCTGTGTGAGCAAATAGCCCAGACGCTCATGAAGGTGGGAAACAGATATATGTAAAGAGTCAGTGGCTTTGCTGTTCTAAATGTGCTTGCGGGTCAGGGGTTGCTTGACAAGTGCCTGTTATGCAACAAGAAGCCCCTGGAGCATAAAACCATGAGAAGTGATCAAAGAATGGCACGTTTAATGGCAGATTCACAGTCCTGAAATATACATGAGAACGTGAGCCAGGTAGGCTTTCCATCACTTCGTGGGAAATCCAAAGGTAGTGCTGGTGATTCTTTTCATGGCTTACGCACACGTCCATAGGGGAAGACGTGGTATTGGAAGGGCCCTACAATATCTCCCAGCTCCTGCCGTCATTGATTTCTCATTTGTGGCTGTGCTGTTGTGTCTTTACACATCTCTCTGCCCAGCACTTTTCCTCATCGAGGTGAATCGATCGCAGTAATTGCCATGTAAGTGGCAATATAAGCTGGTTATGATGAAACTCTGATGTCTCCTAGCCTCTCTGATTCTGGGGTTGTTTCACCTGTTTCTGTTTGACTGGGATTTAACATCTTGGAACCATATCCGTCACTGGGATGGGCAGCTAGGCTTGTTGCTCTTCACCTCTCCTTGCGATCATAAACTTAAACAGTGGAATTCACCAGACTTTTTTTTTATATAGTAGGGCTGCCCGAATATAGAAAAATAATAATCATGATTATTTTGGTCAGTACTGACCAGATAACTTTAGAACTTTGGACTAACTTTGGAAATATCGTGCATTATTGAACTTTTAAAAAACAACAAAAAAATTATCTCAATTATTTTGCGTTAAAAAATTTGTTGGAAGCCAAAATTGCAATTAAAATGTGATTCATTGCCCAGCCCTATTATATATTAGAGCGCAAAAATATAGGTATATTTTTAAAGATAAATTACATTAATTGGGAATCTACAACCAAAATGTACTTTGTGTTCCATTAGTCCACAAGTATGCAGTTTTATAAACTAATCAGTTCCTTGTGAACAGTCATTTTCTGTGAGTCTCTGTGAACTTTTGAAACTTTATATTTTACTGTGACTTAATGCCTAACCTGGAAGCCTTCACTGGTGTCTGATCAACAGTCCGATAATAAGACAGCAGATTCATTTGCAGGCAGGAGATGCATTATGTATGCAGAACCCTTAGTTATACTCCAGTATTATTTTTTTTCTTAAAAAGATTCATTTTCTGACGCATTCAATGCCCATTTGCTGCCGTGGGCCCAAATTCCGCTTCATTATTCAGCCTAACTTAAATTCCACTCAAGTGACACAGACAGAAAAAAACAGACTTTATGAAATATCCAGGCAAACGGGGTTTTTTTTTTTTTGGGTGCGGCATAATGCTGAATGTTTTATTAATGATAGCATCGGTCATGTTGCTTTTGGAGGACAGAGGTGTATCTGTGCCAGGCATACCGAGGATGCCTATATACTCAGAACATGTCATAGCAGTGTTACTATGGACATGAATTCTGAAGTCAGGAAGCTTAAACTTGTCCTATAAAACAGGAAATATCATTTGATATTTCTTATCTCCTTTTTTATCAGTACAATAATGTTTTGGGGAAATGTTTAGCATATTCTTAAGTCCGTGTTTCAGTGCTCAGGTCTGAATTTTCTGTACCCTGAAAGGAGTATTTCAGGATAAAGCCCATATCACTGGCAGTAAAAACCCGTGAGACTGCAGTCTGGCACAGTCAAATTGCTCTAACATCAGAATTGGTCACAGCACAAACAAAATGCTTCCTAAATAATAATTTTATTCTGCAGCGTAAGCAGAGCTACACAGTGTGGTTTTGCAGAAACTGGTCATAGCTCTGCTGTAGTCTGCAGCAGGGACAGTGAGCTCCAGTCTAGTACCTCCTGATCGCGGTCCAGGACTGGGCATTTGCTCAAAGCAAGGGAATGAAAGTGCAGGGCATGTACAGAATTGTACCAGGAAAAATCCAGCTCAGAAAAAATTATTGCTTCAGAGAGGTAACCAAACAGATTGTAGAGGAGGTGGGTCCAAGCAACTAAAGGAGGTTGTTCCTACCTCCTCTATTTGCTTGGATCCACCTCCTCTACAATCTGATTGTTTATTTCACTGAACCAGTCGTTTTTCATTCTGCCCTCAGAACATTTTTGTGTAAGTAAAACTCCCATCAGCGAAAATTCCATGAAGATGTTAGTGCTGTTGTTTTTTAGCCAAAACTTTGGATTCCGAAAGTTTATTTATGTGCAGATATAGTACTTTTCCTTTGAACTGCTGGGGCAAATGTCTGTACCGGGTATTTGAGGACACTGGGGGGGCTGGAATTGTGTGTTTCCCTCTGCAACCCGCTGTCATTGTGTAACAGCCAACAAGCCCCAAGTTTGGCAAGGCGGACTCCTATGAAAAGCTGGAGAAACTGGGTGAGGGCTCATACGCCACCGTCTTCAAAGGAAAGAGCAAGTAAGTATGTTTGAATAAAGCTTTTATACCAGCTTATGCCCCCCATATCCATACGCAAAGTGGTATCCTGGCCTGTCCTCATGTCACACTCCACCCATGCACTGCTGCTGTACTGGGTTTATTTGCTGCTCTGTGCCTTTTTTCCCGCAAATCAGCGCAATATTTCATCCACTGAAACAATGAAAGCAGTTCTTACATTTTGTACTCAGTATTCCTGGGCATCCCCTGGACCTCAGACCCACCAACCCTCCGGTCACAGATAATAGATATGGCGGCCCGGTGGACAGCACTGCCGTCTCACACCTCCAGGGCTCCAGGGATTCCATTTGCATATTCTCCCATGCTACATACTGTAGCTTTGAATTACTGTTCCTTATCAGAACAATACCACTCAGATTCACAATAAAAGTTGTCACCTGATTCCAATATTCCAATATATATAAATATAAAGCACACACTCGACACACTGACGATAGTCTCACAACCCAGTTGCTGCCATTTTTGTAATTATTACACTGTGGGGACCAGATTTCACCACAATGTGATGAAATCCTGTAACTTTTTACCTTGTGGGGACATTTTTCCGATCCCCATAAGGATAACCTCAAATGTATAAAAATCTGTGACTGCAATCAAAAAATGAAAAATGGCAAAAGACTTATTCTTTGTTTGGTTATTTACGGTTAAGGTTAGGGGTGAAGGTTGTCATTGGGATTACGGATATGGCCATAGAAATGAATGGAGAGTCCCCACAAAGATGTGAATGCATGAACTGCACATGTGCATAAGCGTGTGTGTGTGTGCATGCGTGTGTGTGTTGTTCAGGGTGTCCTCTGTCAGTTGCCCTGATGGATGGGTGGATTTTACACGTATTACACATTGTGAACTGGCAACCCAATGAAGGCTGCTCTTACTCCCTGGTGAGCTCGCTGTGGTCGCCTCCAGCAAAGGGCTTCACCTTCGAAACAACCATTTGAGTAAATGAGCAGAAATTGTACCATATTCTGTATAAAAGAAAGAGCCAATCTGTGTCCTTACTGTGCCAGTACTTAGCTAAATAGACTAAATCAAGCCAACTGACATAGTCTATGTTAGACACAGTCCAAATCAGATATCACTGGAATTATCTGAGCTATTTTTCACTTATAATTTCAAAGTATTTTCTCATTGGAATGGATTCAGTCGCTATATCTGGTATTATTCTGTCTTCCAGAATAAGCAACTCTGAAAACTATGGGAAGTGGTTTTTTATCTCATCGAAGTTCTCATCCAGCAATGTTCTGTTTCCGTATCCCAGGGTGAATGGCAAGATGGTTGCACTGAAAGTGATCCGGCTACAGGAAGAAGAAGGCACCCCATTTACCGCCATAAGGGAAGGTGTGTTCCAATGCCAACTTTCCAAGTGCACTTCACTTCCTGTGTATGTTGGTGTGTTCCCTGCCTCCCGGCTTTCCTTGTAATGGGCATTGCTGATCCTCAAATCTTAGCAAACTGGCACTTCATTCAGAGCACTTACTATTCTGGCTGATCCTGACTTTCTCTGGTCGTCCAGGATTTACAGGATGTACGCTGACTATACAGTAAAGCTGTATGTTTCCCAGTCTCTGTCACCCCATTTCTCAACTCTGCCCTTCTCGGTCGTATACTTGGAACTTTTCATAAGCCATAAATCTTTAGACAGTGAGCAGAGAGTCAGGTGATTAAAATGGCAGCCAAACTCTCCTTGTAATAAATGATGTTTTACTGCTGTCTCCATATGGCAATCTGAGTGATTGACAGCACGCGAGCCGTCGCATCAGGGAAGCAGGGTGGGCGTGATGTGCTGCAGATGTTGGATCACCTTTCTGGAACTTCATTACAGATCTGTAATTTTAAATGGGCAGGGGGCTCCCTTGTGAGGAGAGAGTGTGAAATTGTGCTACGTGTGAGGTGGGTGAAGCAGAGAAAGAATACTGTGACAATAACGTTCATCCTGGAGCCCCGGATCAACAATCATGACAAGACAGACATTACAGTGCTAAGGGCAGAGTTATGGATTCATTTACATAGCACAGAAAAGTCCTATTTAGTAATCAATAATTTAAGGAGAAATCAGTGAGAAAACTACTATTAGTCAACATAACATGACATAATATAGCATAACATAAATTTCACATTAGACAAACGGTGAACAGGCAACCTGCACACAGTGGGAAATTAGCTCCTGGAAGTCCTGTCCATGCTAATAGTGGCAGTGCAGTAAATGTAAACAGTATTTTTCAGCACTTCAGCAGTGGTGTTCAGATGCCCAGATCTCCATGATCAGATTTGGGAAGTAAATCAGTGGCATCTGTAGACATGTGGAAAGTGTTACGGTGTCCGAGAGGACCTCGGCTTTCTGCGAGCAGCCAGTGAACCATAGCTGTTGGAGACACGCCAGTGCAAGTGCTCCGCCCTTCAGCCCTACTTCTGAAGCCTCCTAGACAATGTGTAGAACCCAGTACTGAGAGTCTACTACAGGGGTGTCAAACTTCAGTCCTGGGCAGGCAAAGCCCTGTGCAGCTTAGTTCTTTCCTATTCTAACATAAATGATTCAGCTCAAGAGCTGTGTTGTAATTAGCACAAGGAGTTGAATCAGGTGTGTTAAACGAGGGTAAACCAAAAACTGTGCAGGGCTCTAGCCCTCCAGAACTGGAGTTTGACACCCCTGGTCTACTACTAACAAGCACTTGCTCAATACTGCCCCTTGCTACCTTACACACACAGACAGTCTCTTGTGCTAAATCTCCATGAAAGGCCGAAAATCAAGGACAATATTTCATAAAGGCAGTGTTGCCATGTATAATCATTCACCTACAGTATTACTCAAAATTATTTATCCATTTTCTGAAGAAAATAATTGGTGCCAACTTACTGCAAGAAGCAGAGCCTTATGTTATGAAAAGAGAACTGAGCACTGTTGACGCCAGTGGCAGGAAGCACGATATCGTGGTTCATATTGAAAGTGCATTTAAATGATATTCACAGAGGAGTGAGTCCATGAGTTTGTAAAGCTTTTCTCATACCGCGTTAGTCATAATTATCTTCATTTCTCTCTTGGCTTCTTCTCCACGGTGTAATTTATGAAAGGCTTAATCGAGTTATTTTCTCTGTACAAGGCTGTACAGAAGAGTGAGATATGTGTTGTTTCTACTAATTGGTTTTAAGTGTTCTTTAAAAAAAAAAAGAAAAAAAAGATGGATAACTTCTGAAGATTAAATTAGGACAACCTGCTCAGAATCTGAAGCGTAGCAGAGGTCACGGAGCCAGACCCCCGCAGGAGATAAAGTGGAGGTCTGATTGGTTCTTTGAGCTAAGGGACTTAGGAGACTAATTGTGTGTCTTGCCGGAAGGTTCTGCAGGTTCGACTGCTTGGGGATCAATTTTAAAAAGCATTTCAGGACCGCACCTCCCTAAAAAAGTGTAGCTGCTCAGAAAATGTCCAACTTGAGCTCTTCAAATTTTCCATGGGTGAGATCTTGGACTCTCCAGTTGTCATTTTGATCTTTTATGTTATTTCTCCACAGCTTCCCTTCTGAAAGGCCTGAAACATACTAACATAGTACTACTCCATGACATCATCCACACCAAGGAAACACTGACTCTGGTCTTTGAGTATGTGGTAAGTGTGAGCGATCGACGTAATCGAGAGCCTCCTCCACCCAAAAGCAGATCCAGCACTGGCATTTCGTTTAATTCCATGATGTGAGTGTGTAGTGGGTTTGATAGCTGTTTTTAGTATGCGAATGTAATGCAGTCTCCTTGACATTTTAAAATAATAATACTTTCCCTTGTTGAGATGAATTATGCTAATGGAGCCTAAAAGCTGATGTTGTATTAAAACGTCATATGATACGGTACTTAGCAGTTAATTCATTTTTAACTGGTAGTTTGTGGTGGAAATAAGATTAAGATTTCCCATTTCAAAACAGGTCACACAGGAACATGAGGGAAATAAAAACAAGTAAAAAGATAAAACACTTTTAAACCATCTGAGATTTTTGCCCTCCTATTACTGATTACTGGACACGTTTCTATTGTCTTTAGCTGGATTACAAAGACTCACGTTTGTTGCTTCATCTTTTATGGAGTTGACTTTATTTATTCATTTTCTTATTTACATCTGGGTTTTGTATAAGACTCAGATGGTCAGACCCGGGTGCCTGTACGCCTCTGGGTTTGAGAGATTGTGTATTCAGCACACACCCCTGGCAAACCAGCCACTGTATTTATACACTGCAGCCAGCCCAGCGCCTGACACTGTAGCTGCCTGCCGAGGACAGGCCAGTGTGAAGACCAGGGATGCATTACCCTTGCCCCTCTGAGGATACATGCAGTATATGGACAAAAGTACTAGGCCACCTGGCCATTACACTGCAGGATCTTTTATGACATCCCATTCTAAATTTATACATATCAATATGGAGCTTTGCAGCAATAACAGCTGCCATTCTTCTGGGAAAGATTTCCAAAAGATTTCAGAGTGTGTCAGAGTTGCCCATTCATCCAGAACAGGATTTCAGCAGGTCAGGTACTGATGTTGGACATGAAAGCTTGGCTCACAATCTCCGTTGTAATTCATCCCAAAGGTGTTTGATAGGGTTGAGGCCAGGGCTTTGTAATGGCCAGTTAAATTCTTCCACGCCAAACTCAGCCAACCATGTCTTTATGGAACTTGCTTTGTGCACTGGGGCACAGGCATGCTGGATGCAATTCAAAAATGAATTGGAGACGATTAAACCAAGAGGAAACCAAGATGCGGCCGGTGATAAGCAGTTTCTCTACCAGAGAGCTGAACAGAAGCATACTTTACATTTACGAAACGTTCGCATCCCAGATGGGGGCGTTGACGGCCAGCTGGTCCCAGATCCCCGGAGCTTTCTTGTGTAACTTTCAAAGCTTTTATTTCCTCTTTTCTGTTTTTCCCACTTTTACTGCCTTTTTATTTAACTGCTATTATGTCAGTCTATGATATTGCTGTCATTAGATACACTGAGGCAACAACCAAGAAGAGGGGGCTGTATAAATAGGTGATCTAATGATTGTGATACATTGTATCATGCTATTATGCTATGATAATGTCATAAAGGAGCAATATGACATCAATGCATTTGTAGGATACTTTTTGAAACCTGAAGGAGTCTGAGCTGTTTTCCTCTGACTGAAGCTTTCTCCCTCTCTCATTTTCCTCCCTCTCTCTCTCTCTCTCTCTCTCTCTCTCTCTCTTTCTCTCTCCCTGACGCTGTATCTCCCCTACAGCACACAGACCTGTGTCAGTACATGGAAAAACACCCCGGTGGTCTACATCCGGATAATGTGAAGGTAGGTGTTGGAAAGAGCCCAAGGTTTGGAAATTCCAGTATCAACATGGGAATTTAGGAATTCCTGTGTCAAACATGACTGATTACCACCCGTTTATCACTCAGGTAACATGTATTTATTGACCTCTTGGATGTATTATCCCTATAAGCTAGTTAACCTTAGAGGATTGGCACGTTCAGCTGTTGTAAAGTGTTACTTGTCTTTATTGCACTGTGTTTTGCATAATATGTGAGCAGAACATGAGTCTTCTTAGTAGGCCATTGAATAATTAAGCAGTGACGTGTCCGCCATGATTCCCAAAGGCTCGCTTGGGGCACGGCAGGTTGGCAGATGCTTGTACAGCTTGGCACCGTCGCGCTGATATAAAGGCTTCAGGGCACTGCACCATGAAACTCCCTTTAGATTTTGGAGTAAAAATCAAATTAAAGGCAGCCTGTCTAACCAGGTCACTGGGCTTCAACTGATAAGCATCATATTTTTTTTATCTGTAAATTATATATTTCATTGTAGAGGCGTAGAATTGCAAAGGCTGCAGACCCTAGCCATGTTTTATTCCAGATGGATGACTCCTGTACTACAGAGCAGGGTTACTGGCTTATTGGGGTATCTTGTTGGATTTAAGGTACCACAGTTTAAATGGACTTCATATTCATTCACTTACGTTTTGTCCAGACTACCTTAAATCCGACTAGTTACCCCGATAAGCCAGTAACTCCACTTCGTAGTACAGGTCCCTGGTGCCTCTGGATAAATCTGCCAAGCTGGAGATCTGCGATAAGACGTTCACTTAAAGCTCAGCGACCTCACTTTTACAGTATAAACTCTCACTATAAAACTATAAAACTACCCTTCCCAAAAGGAGACTCTGAAAACAGCCATCCACTAATAGCCCTGCTATTCCCAGCTGCACACTGACATGGCTTTTAAACCATCGCAGATTAGAGAACCAGGCCAGGGGCAGCCGGTAGCATGAAATGGGAGGCAAAAGCCCGCACACCTCAACAAACCAGCTCAAGAAAGGAAGCAGGACTTTAAACGCATCACTCTGCAGAACTCTGCCAAGATATGGCCACTTAAACTTGTCAGTCTTGTCCGTGACAGGTCGCGCATGCTAACCAGCTAACCAACCCGTCTTCCAGCCCTATGATTTCCTCTTGTCATTTACGAGTTATTTCATATTATGTCATTTTTTGAGCTTTCACTTGTTTTACCTCACAAGACCTGCTGAGGTCTGTTGCGCTGTAGTGATGTACTGAGCCCTGCCTTGTTGTTGCCCCCCCCCCCATCTGCCACACCCCCTTAGCTCTTCCTGTTCCAGCTGCTGCGTGGTCTCTCCTACATCCACCAGCGCTACATCCTGCACCGTGACCTCAAGCCCCAGAACCTGCTGATCAGCGACACTGGCGAGCTGAAGCTGGCTGACTTCGGTACGGCTGCCCCCTCCCGCCCCCCCAACCCTGCTGTGTCAGAGGGAGTCGGTGGGGCCGCATGGCTGGGCAGTGACGTGGTAATCCTGACCCATGCGGATCTCTGGGCAGCTGGGTGCGGAGGCAGGCTGTTCTGCTTTAGGAAGTGCATCCAGGGTGGGGATGAGTCAGGAGGCGGCAGGTGGGGGGTAGGGAGCTGCAGGGGAACTTGCTGCAGGGCCTTTATGGGGGGGTGTCTTGTCTGAATGCCGGTTTCATCGTGAGGTGCAGTTTTTTTCTACTAAAATAGCTGCAGACTTGTTTTCTGTGAATGTTAAAGAGACCTTTGGATTATTTCGGTGGATGATAATGTTGCCCGATTTAGGCTGGAGTGCGTACCAGCTTACACTGAGATCAGGGGTAGGTTCTAGTTTATGTTCATGTGAGTGTGCTAAATAGCTGCGTTAACGAAGATTAGAAAAATAAAAAGCACACACATGTGTACGCCCACGCACCCACACACACACATATATATATATACCACAGTGACAATTTTTTAAAAAAAAACTTCTTTTTGCAAGTGCTGAACTCAGCAAAGAGGGAGCAGAGGATTTCCCTACCAGTACAACACATAACATTCACAGTACAACACATAATTCCTTCTACAGTGGAAGTAAATGTCTGTAAAATACAAAGTACTTGGGAAAGAGAGTCCCCACTCGGTTCTTCTTTCTGACAAAATAGAATATGTTTATACCTTCCCATGGCTCTTAGCATATAACCTGACTGTGTAATCTGTTCATAGATGTGAAATATATACACATTATTACCCTATGACTCGTCAGAGGGCATTAAATGCAACTGATACATGTGGCTGTGAGCTTAGGCTCTGATGCCAGCAGTGAGATCATGCTGGCGGAAGTTAAAAACGCCAGTAAGTCTCCTAATTAAAAGGCGGCTTCCTCCATGCCGTGCTCCGAAGAGACGGGCGATTCGCCAGAGATGAAGGCTCCTCTTGGGAGAGGCATGGCGCTGAGGGAGGATTTCCCTGGCCGCTCGCTCGCTGCTTCCTGTAGCTATCTGGTGACAGGACGTCAGCGCTGCCAGGAGAAGCCAGCCGGGGCTGTGCTGGTGAACCTGATCACGGCAAAGAGGCCATCGTAACAGTGGGCGTCTCTGAAGAAGACAGCCGACTGTAGATCAGTGACGGCTTTCTCTGGATCACTGGAAAGAATGCAGTGACATGGCTAATCAAGGCTTCCTACCACTCAATGGAAAGCTGAGTCTGGATATCAAGCAATATTATTCTGAATATTCAATTACTATACTGTGCAACTCTTAGGCAGTCAAAGAGAATAGTGCTAAAATTAATTTCACATTGGTGTAAAACTATGACATTATATCTGTCAAAGTGTGTCAACAGCCATTTCAAAACCTCTCTTAAACTCACAGTGTTTGCAGTAACCATCTGACATACCAATGTATTTTTTTCACTTGACTACTAGCACACCACATATGGTTAATCAATAGCTCATCGAGTTATTTAGCTAATTGGATTAATTAATTAAGGGAGCTATTGATGACAAACACATGGAATGGCTGGGGTGTCCCTGAGGAGAGGTTTGGGAACTGAAGCGGTGTTCATCTAGCCATCCAACTAGGTATCAGTAACTTTTTGGAGAACGGCAGAAATTCTGGTTAGTTTTTGTTGTGTTACTCTTTAATTTGCATATGTTATCATGTTAAATTGCTTTTCATACACTTATTGCCCAGAAAAATAGCTTTAAACGTTTACTTTGACTGCCTAAGTGTTTTGCAGAACACCCCTACAGCAAGCTTCCTGGGTTATTCAGGGTTATACCTCTGCAGACCTGTGTATGACAAACGGACATGGATGGATGGATGGACAAAATCACAATTGAAGCATTTCATACACCCATAATTATGTTACTGTATCATACACAATAACTTTGTTCTTTTACCTTTTTGCTTTACCCTACTATATCAAAATTTTCCACTTTTTTAGCTGACTGGCTGCATGTCAAACTGGCATTTATCGCAGCCTCAACCTTCTCCGCTGATGAGGTGTGCTTTACTTCAACGGTGCCTGTTACGAAACAAATGAAAGGAACAGAGGTATTTGTTTCAAAATAAGATAAAGTGAATCCCAGCAATATTATGAAACTTGGACATATTGACAGGATGACACAGTGCTGGTGGGGAGGTGTGGGGGAGTGACTGAGGTGTCACCCTCACACGCCCTGAGCTCCTTTGATGCTCCAGGATGTGTGATGTATAATTCAGAGACCTGCCTTGTCTGACCTTCGCTTCGGGGTACGCGGCTCTGCCGAAATGGGCCGTCAGCTTTGAGCTCGGAGCACCCAGCTCCACACCGCCGGAGTTATCCTGTGATACCCGCGGCTTTCTCTCACCGGGGGGGCTTTGTGTAAGTGTACTGATATAATGGCTGCTTACGGAGTCCCATCCATCCCTTTAAAGAAAGTTAGGCTTCCCTGTGGTGTAGCCATGACAACGCCACTAGGGTGGGTGGGGGTGGTGATTAACATGCCGAGCCTGCTAAAAGTGTAGTGCTGTACACTCTCAGCCAGCCACACCCAGCTCTGTCTCTCTATCGCCCCCTTTTGGCCGTGCTGAACCCTGACACACAAACACAGCCAGTTCTCCCTTTATAATATTTCACCCTTAAGAGTTCTGCCAGCACACCTTGGTCCTCAGGAGTACAGTGTTATTTTTGCTATTCTATGCATGAAATAGATGTTCGGTCATATTCAGTAAGTTTTCATTGGTTGTCAGATGAACAATTTAAATATTTTGACTCCAAGTCAGACATTAGGGCTCATTTTGACTCATACTCAACATTGATGTAATTTTTATCTGTTATTTATCTGACTGTTTTGTATATACATGCTAAGGTTTAGCTGTGTATGATGGAGCTGCCTGCTTGTTCAGTGCCTCCCCGCTGCCAGCATGTTCCCCGGCCTCAGGGTCTCCTGACCTCCTCTCCTTGCTGTCCTGGAACAGGGCTCGCCCGGGCGAAGTCGGTCCCCAGCCACACGTACTCCAATGAGGTGGTGACACTCTGGTACAGACCACCAGATGTCCTGTTGGGTTCCACCGACTACTCGACCTGCCTGGACATGTGGTGAGTGTCTGCAATGCAGTCCATCTCCTGTACTGACACTCCAGCGGCCCATAAACCTCTGGAATGAGTATGATCGTCATCACGTGATGGGGAGGGGGGGGAGGGGCACATGTGTCAATCAGGGACATTGAAACAAGTGGGCCAATCAGTGTTTGTGAGATTAAACAGGAAAAAGCAAACTTAGAAAACCAAGTACGGCAAATAATGTCCAGATGTGTTTATGCTAAATAGCAGGTTATATCAGTTATTGCTACTAAAAACTTGCTCTTGTTTGAAAAAGCTAATATTATGAATGTTGTTACTCTTTAGTTAGCGACCAGAACTAATGATGTACGGTATATGCAGTAACCCTGAGCAAATAGCTGCTTTACCGCATTAAAGCATGAGTTAGTCCTACTGCTGTAGCCCTGTCACGGTAAGGGTGAGTTTGTGATGTCCTCCAGTATACTACTCAGTTGTAGCATCAGTTTATAAACACGGGGGAAAAACAAACAAATGTCTTCATCTGCCTCTCACAACGCGGCCAGCAGCACCAGTGGTAGGATGGACATCCAGGTCTGAGTGGTGCTGACCGTCCTCAGAGAGGGTGACGATAGTGATAAGAATATATGGAGGGAGAAAAAGGGCACATTGGTTGCTGATCTCAGCTTAGAAGCTACTAGTGTCGAGAATCTCTGACTAGACAGGCATGATGTGCCAGTGCCAGGCTCTGAAACCCACCACATGGTGCTCGGGGGAGTTCAAGGCATTCTACACTCTGCCAGAACGAAACTGCTAAACACCAGTGTCATACCCATGAGGTACCCTTACCTGCGATAGGATTATTTTAATTACAGTCCCTCTCGCACAGTCATTAGTTACACTGCCATTGGTTTCCGTTCTTTTTCGTGCAGCCCACTTATTATAGGATGGAATGATGTATTGAGGAGATTATAAGTGCGTGAGGTGATTTATGCAAGCCGACGATTGCTGGGAAGGTATCTGCTGCACTTTAAGTATATGGGGAAAAATCTCAATCACGGCCATAAGCTACTGAAAAATGATTCTGTTCATATTCCGCATGCTGGGGGTGGGAGCAGCAGACTGCAGATTAATAATATGATTATTATGGGATGTTATGGGAGTTATAACATTGTAGCATGAGGGGAGATATGGTGTGTGGAGTATATAGGGGGCACACAGGCAGCTGAACACAGTAGTGCTAGACAGAACCTCACTGTTTATTTTATGGTCTTATTCTGACTTTATAAATGCTCCGGTAGCTTCCATCGCATTTGAGTAACTGTTGGCCAGATCATCAGGCTGATGTTAAGCTCGAGGTGTCTGCTGAGGAGGTGGCTGAAGCCATCTGTGATGGTGAGGTTCCCATGCCTGCTTGTTCCACCAGTCGTGAGGTAAAAAAAAGGAGCGTAGGCAGACCATGGAGGTATGGAGAGTGGAGGAATGAAGGGTACAGACTAAATGTTTAAACGAGGCTGTGGAAACAGCAGCATCAGTGAGGGCAGGGGAGAGAATTCAAGCCACCACGGAAAAACAACGAAGGCAGAGGCAGGCACGGCCTGGCCATCGGGAAGTTAAGTTTCTGGTGGGCCGTTGTTTCTTCCCTAACCTCGGCATTATATAGTGTATATATCAGGGGTGCCCAACCCATCGGTCGAGAGCCATTCGGCCCCCCAGTCGGCGGCAACAGGGGACCAACTTGGCACTGGGCTGCTTTTCCATGCCTGTCCACCCCTGAAGTAAGGTGCCAAACAGAAGAGTGGTGCTTCGGGAGCAGGGAGAATAAGGGGACGGTAATGCCAAGGGGCCGGCTACAGAACCAGTCAACACTTTGGACATACTTACTCATAGAAATGTTTATTTTTACTATTCTTTACATTTTAGAACAAAGACATCAACACTATAAAATAATATTTATGGAATTATGCACTGACCAAAATAGTATTCAACAATTTCTTTGGTGGGGGAGGGGTCTCTGTGAGAAGGTTGCCAGTCTTTAACCTCAATTGCTCCATGGACTGCGTGACCGAACTGTCTCCTCTACGCCAATTTCTTTAGGTAGCCACCTGGGATGCTTTTCCAGCTGCCCTGAAGCAGGTCCCACATATGCTAAACAATCATTGGCCACTTTTCCTTCACTTTCAGGTCAAACTCCTCCAAAACCATCTGTGCCGGGTTTAGGTCAGGCGGGCAGGTCATGTGAGCGGAACAGTCATCCTCCTTTGTAGGCGGCTTGGCTTGTCCAGACTATTGACTGGGACTATAGATTTTAGGTTAATGGGTTGTAAGGAAAGCTGTATTATTGCTGAAGCTAAATCTCAAATTGCCATTAACAACAGCCAGGGATTGTCAACCTGTGTACACAGATAAACGTATCACGGCAAAACTCACCAAAAAACTACTTCTGGTACTTTTTTACGTGCCATGTCCGTGGCAAAAATGATCACAATGTCTCTCAGAATAACCATGGTGTTTGGCCCCTGACGACAGCAGCATTCACTACTCACAAGGTTTACTTTGAAAATCTTTGATTTTGCTTTTGAATAAAATAGGGAAGCCAATCTGAATCCCACAGATGCACAAAAACCACAAAGACATCCGTAATGACAGCAGCAATATGTTAATCAGTGGAGTGGAGTGAGAGTTGGCCTGTTGTTACCAGCTGTCGACCTGTCTGTATGACTGACAGCAGGTTGTTAGCGTAACGGGAATACGAGAGGAGGCCCAGTGGTAAGATAAGAGATTAAGGTAAGAGTAGGAAGGTATGAGATAAGTGTAATAGGAAGACAGAAAGAAAGTGAACGCTGAGAATGAGAGATAACTTAATTGTAGATGGAAAATATCAAATAAGGCAGCATTTGTGGGAAAGAGAAATGGGTTTACAGGTTATTTTATCTTTGGTTGTTTTTGGGTAAATTAAGATGAAGTACTGCAGAAATCAGAATCATTGTCACACCTGGGACCTGATTACTGCGGAAATTTAAAAAAATCTCTTCCAGGACTCAAATATAACATTGTAATTTATGTAAAACAATACAGATATTTCAGACAGCGCAGGATTGGACTATGACACAGGACACAGTGTGACGATATTAACAGTGTATAATATTTAAGCTCACCTACAGATATTTTTTCGTTATCAGGAAAGCTTGGAGGTTTTTGTGATGTTGATTAAAAATAAAAAATGAAGGTTTGGTTTTTTAATTTAGAAATAATTTAGAAGTGGCGCTAGCAGTCTTAAGAGAAATTCAGTTAAAATATGAGAGTAGCTGAAAGCCACCATCAAGGATACAGACAGGCATGCAGCGCTGGTGGGGACATGCAACACCAGTGGGGGAATGTGACGCTGGCGGGGGCATTCGACGCTAATGGGGTCATTGTTGTTAGTGGGGGCATGCAACATTGTGGGGGCATGCAACACTGGTCAGGGAATTGACACTGGTGGGGACACGAGAAGCTGGTGGGGGAATGTGACGCTGATGAGGGCATGCTATGTTGGTGGGGGCATGCGACAATGGTGAGGGAATAGATGCTGGTGGGGACACAAGACATGGTAAGGACACAAGACGCTGGTGGGGGCATGCCACGCTGGTGGGGGCAGATTGCATGCCAGCCACTGAGGCCGACCCCTTCTCCCCGCTTCTCCTCACTCACATCCTCTATCCTCGCTTCTCGCCCCAGGGGTGTGGGATGCATCTTCGTCGAAATGATTCAGGGGGTGGCCGCATTTCCCGGCATGAAGGATATCCAGGACCAGCTCGAGCGGATCTTCCTGGTGAGTCCCATGCCTCCCTCTATGTCGAACCATCCTGGGCTGCCCTCTCACCGCATCGCTGCCCAGTGGGCACACAGCATCTCCGAGAGCCTCATTTGAATGTAAATCAGACCTGCGAGCCTCACGGCTGCAGAGATAATTGATGGAAAGAGTCACTTGGGTGCGGGATGCCTTAGTGCTAATGTGCAGCTGCGATTTATTGACGTGGGCTGTCATGTATGACATACGTATCAAATGAAGTATTACCACATTCTGGACCGTATACATAAATATTTAAAAAGCCAGGGGTGATTTTTCCATAAACTAATTATTGAGAATAGAATTAATGTGCTGTGGGAATAAATTATTAAAATGTGCATATTAAATGCATGCCATGCATCCAATCTTTATGAATGACGTGCGAGGCGAGAAGGGGCATGTTGGGCCGG